>LPNX011164144.1:2043792-2154626 GCA_001517045.1 Pseudotsuga menziesii
CACAAGTGATAAAATGAGATCTTGCCAAACTGCTCATTTAAGACATTGTATGATTTCCTTTTTTTAATCTACAAGGATGGGATATTATAATCTGTGTAGGTTTTCTTCTTGGAACCCGTCAATTAATTGGGTGTTTCCTCATTGCATTTTTTTGTTTGGACTCAATATTAGGCTCATTCTATTTATGTTTTGTTGGATGAGGGAGACGCTTCTTGAAGTCGAGGATTAGTGCCATCTTTGAAGGTATTCCAAATTTTTTTTTGGGTATGGTAGGATTATACTCTATTATCCTTAGATGTTGTATGGACAATTGACAATAGTTGGTGAAAAGAATTAATCATCAAATGTGATATCGTCCATTAATCTAAAAAAGTATTTCTTTAATTTCCTTGCAAAGTTTTCCATAGGAAATAATATGTAAACTAAAATAGACATAACAATGAACACGATTCTTAACCATATTATCATATACTTTCTGCATTAGTAATCATTAAACAACTAGTTGCTTAATTTACAAGTTTGGAGCTTTCAAAGTTTTTTCTTTTTGAAACTTTAACTTAACCACTTAATTAAGTGTACAAAAAATAATATGAAATTAGGATAAATTTTTAGTTAGTGGTATTGCAAGGCCTTAGACTTCAAGGAAGACTTGGGTGCCTAAGCCCTTGCTTGCAGTAGAGGATGCGTTGGGTAGGCTTAGTAAGTCTACAGAACCAACCTAAATTTGGTATCCTCAATTTTCAAATCATGTGTGGTAGATGCAAGATAATTAGGATGATGCACTAGTTTGTAGGCTAGGAGGACTGAGGATGTCTTTCCTAGAAGGGGAAAACAATTGATGAGGTCCCATGGTGCAGGATTCAACGGATGATGGAAGGATTGACAATGTGTGGATCATATGTTGCCCATGCTAAGACAAGAGTGTTGAGGAGGGGACTGAAAGTATGTGAATGCCTCGTGCCTAGGAGAGACATGACATTCAAGCATTGTCAAGTACTGTTCTAGATGGATGGTAACATCATTGTATGTTAGGTGGTCGATTTTTCAGTTGTGTTGGCTCATGGGTAAGTGTAACATGGTTACCTATGGTTGGGTTGTGATGGTGCAACATTGCCTATGGTGAATCAAGCATGTTCCTACTCCCACAAGTATAAGGTGTTTCTGTCTTGGGTTTGGTTAGGATGTGTGGATAAGGTATAGTCCACGTGATACAAGTAGTTGTTGGTCACGCCAAACTAGCAAGGTCTTAGCGATGTCGTGTGACGAGGAGTAGATATCTTCAATGGTATGGGATGCTCAAGGGGAATGATAAGTCTATCCCCATTGCAGTTGATATCAGAGCCATGTTTCAACATGGGACTTGCAAAAGTGTCTCTTCACCACCAACACCCCTTTCGGTGGATGTTTTGATGGGGTCACATTGATGAGGATATGAACACTTTAAGTGGGGGAGAATGTCAGGACATTGGACTTCGAGGAAAACTTGGGTTCCTGAGCCCTTACTCATGGTAGAAGATGTGTTGGAAAAACTTGGCAAGTTTGCATAACCAACCTATAGTTGGTAGCCTCGATGACTAACACATGTGTGGCAGATGTGAGATGGTTATGATGGTGTTGTATCATCTACACTAGGAGGACCTAGGATGTCTTTCCCAAAAGGGGCATATGATTGATGAGTTCCCATGGTGCAGGCTTCGACGAAGGACAACATGATTGGAAATGTCTTGATGGTGTGTTAACCATGCTAGGATAAGAGTTTTGAGGTAGGGATTGACGGTATGTGAACGCCTCGTGCTTGGGAGAGATATGACCTTCGAGCACTGTCAAGTATTATTGTTCTAGATGGATGACTACATCATCGTATTTTGGGTGGTCGGTTGTTTGGCTGTGTTGGCTTGTGGAAATGCGTAACAATGTTGTCTATGGTTGGGCGGTAATGGTGCAACATCGCGTAGGGTGAAACAAGCATGTTTATACTCGCAAATATAAAGTGTGCCTAGCTTGAGTTTGATCAAAACATGTCCATAAAGTTTAATCCATGTAATACAATATTACAAGCGAATGTTAGTCATACCTAACTAAAAAAGTCATGATCATGTTGAGTGACGACTACACTTCTGGAATGATATAAGACACTTAAAAACAATAAATATAATCTAACACATTACATTTAATCTATCTATATCACTCCTTCAACTATTTAAATTAATAAAAATCATTAAATATAAAAACTTGAATCATTATAAATCCCCAACTATATACCAAAGTTTCTTTAAACACCAATAAACCAAAATACAATACCGAAATTAAAATCTCATGATATTGTCAAACATAAAGAGGCAACCATTAATTTTTACATCATCGTATACTTGAAATGGTACATGTATTGCACGATGATTGGGCCTGATAGGTACAAGGCAATGATGAAACAACATGTATTTTATTTGTTTATTAAGTAGGTAGCACTCACTCGCTTGAAATAGAAGTGGATTTTGGTTATTTATTTTTTGTAAAGGGTGATTTGAAAGCAGGACAAGTGGAAGTCTATTTTTAAAGGAGACAAGGGGGCAGTTTAGATTTGTATACTATTATTATATCTCAAATTCACCAAACCATAATGAAGATTGAGACCTTTCTTTTGAACTTCACACTTCATAAATTTATAAGTGAGTTTCATCATCATCGCCTATATAGTCCATACCACTTTTCATAATCATTGGACTTGGAAAAAATATCTTTCTCGTAGAATTAAAAATCTTCATATTCAACCCTCATTATTTCCCGCACCAAGAATAAGGAAGCGAAGGTAAGTTCATCATTGTATAATTTCAAATATGTTTTCACTCTTTCAAAACATTATTTCGTCCTCACATACTTGAACGCTTCTAGATTTTCAAGAAGGAGGTCAAACAAATTTACAATATATTTTATATCTTTTTTTTTTTATAAATAGTTTTATGAAGATCAATATATTAAATTAGCATAGATTCATTTTAAATCTGAATTTATCAAGTACACAGAGGGATCCATTTTTTTGAGATGTATCTTTCTTTGCCATTTGGATCTCTCTCGGTACTTGATAGATCCGAGTTTAAAATGGATTTATGCTAGTATTTTTTTAATTTTTTTTATAAGTCTATGCAATTTATATTTTTCATTTTTTAAATTTTTATTATTATTATGTCGGTTAGTATAACATGACTCATGTGACAGCATATCTCCATACTGGGTTGGATAGCACCTCTCTTCTCTCGGTGCAATAAACTCGGATCTATCAGGCACCAAGAGGGATCCATTTTCTTGAGATGTACATTTTTTTACCAATTGGATACCTCTCGGTACTTGATAGATCCGGGTTTAAAATGGATCTATGCTAGTTTTTTTAAGCTGATATCTAATTTATATTTTTCATTTATTTCATTTTATTTTATTTTTTATTTTTTATTTTTTATGTTGGCTAGCATAACGTGACTAACATGATAGGATCTCCCCCATACTGGATTGGATAGCATCTTGCTTCTCTCGATGCAATAAAAATATATTTTCAAATTAATATTGATTTAATTCCATTGCGAAAATGAAAGACACTATGAATAAGATGAATTTAATTAAATATATTAAAAATGTAAAAGTCTAGTTATCATTTTATAAATGATTGTAAAATATTTAAAAAAAAAGTGCATTAAAGGACATGTGTTTTGTTGTTATGTTTTTGTGTAGTACATATATTTGAATTATAAGAATGCTTTTTAGTTGTTAAAGGTAGTTCAGTTTTGAACATGGTGGTTGTTTGTCTTTTTAATTTATTATATATGGTTGTTAGCATGCATGTGTAAGGATTCCATAATGGCTTTAAGGAGGACTCTACAAATTGAAGGGGTACACATATTCATCTCTTACAGTTAGTACCATCAATCCATGTGAATTTTGGTATAGAAGACTTTCTCATGTGAACTACAAAGCATTGTCAATTATGAGCAAGGTAGTGACAGGTCTACTAAAGATCTAGATAAATCATGAAGGGGTGTGCAAAGGATGTGCTCAAGGAGAGAACACCAAGAACCCATTCCCAATAAATAATAGTAAAGCAAAGGGGATCTTGGATATTGTTCACTCATATGTGTGTGGACTAATGACAACTACTTCCTTAAGCGGGTATGTCTATTATGTCTCTTTTATTAATGACTACTCTTGTAAGACTTGGATATAGTTTTAGAAAGACAAATATGAAGTATTTGAAAAGTTCAAGGAATTATAGGCTCTTATGGAGAATCTATCCAAAAAGACAATCAAGACATAGAGATCAGACAATGGAGGAGATATCACTTTAATTGAAGTCAAGAACTTCTGTAAAGAAGTTGGGATTAAGAGGGAGCTTACCACACCCTATAATCCTCAACAGAATGGAGTGGCAGAAAGAAATAATAGATATGTCATGGAACCAGTCAAAGCAATGGTCCATGATCAAGATCTACGTATGCATTTATGGTTCGAAGCAACAAGAACCACAATCTATGTACAAAATAGAATTTCCCACAGTTCCCTTAGGAACAAAACTCCAAAAGAGATGTTTATCGACGAAAAGCCGAAAGTCAGCCACCTGAAGATATTGGGATGTCCTGTGTACTTACATGCTCCCAAGGAGAAAAGATACAAATTGGACCCTTTAGGAAAGAAGGGAATATTTTTTGGATAGAGTGACTAGTCAAAAGCTTACAGAATCTACATTCCAGGTTTCTGTCAGATTGAGATCAACAAAGATGTCGCATTTGATGAAGATGCAGCTTTCACCAAATCCAGAAAGAAGTATGCAGATGTAGATCATGAAGAAGAGCAAGAGTCTCCTAGAACTACAGAATCGAGCAGATCACTAGCTGGAGATGTCGAAGAAGAACCTATACTAGAAGATCATGACATGGAGAAACCTCAAGGATCCATGGAGACACCTCATGATACGATCTCAAAAAAAAGAAGGACAACTTCAGATCGTGATATAATCCGAGAAGCAGAAGATATGGTGCACCAGAAAGAAGCAAGATTTCAAGACTATGCTCCAATTATGTGGCATTAATGTGCAACCTTGTTGATGAAGAACCCACATGTTTTGAAGAAGCCTCTTAGAAGAAGGAATGGATAGATATCATGATCAAAGAATACCAATCTATCATAAATAATGATGTTTGAGATGTGGTGTCAAGATTGAAGGACAAACCAGTGGTTTCTTCAAAATGTTTTTTCAAGACAAAGCATCGAGTAGATGGAAGTATTGAAAAGTTCAAAGCAAGATTTGTCATAGGAGGATTTTCATAGAAGGAAGGAATTGATTATGAATAAATTTGTGCTCTAGTAGCAAGATATACTTCTATCAGAGCTATCCTTTCCTTGGCATCCAAGATGAAATGGAAGCTACACCAAATGGACGTAAAAATAGCCTCCCTAAACAGTGTCATAGAAGAAGAAGTATATATTGAACAACCACTAGGTTTTGAGACACATGTATGCAGATTGAAGAAAGCACTATATGGGTTCAAGAAACCACCCAAAGCATGGTACATAAGAATTGATGGATTCTTGATGAGCTTGGGATTTACCAAAAGTAAAGCTAATTCCAACCTTTATTATAAGGTTGTAGATGATGGGATCGTGATTTTTCTATTATATGTAGATGATATCTTTTGATAGGAGAGGAGAAGTTCATTAGGGAATGTAATAGGAAGCTTGTGACAAAACTTAAGATGAAATACCTTGGCACAATGCATTACTTCCCATTTCCTGAAGTATGGTAGTTACTTCCTACTAGAGATGATGATACTCAAGATGATGCTTCCAGAGGTGATGCTGCTCGAGATGATGATGCATGAGATGATGATGCATGAGATGACGATGCTTGAGACTATGATGTTCATGATTATGTTCCACAATGATGATGATCCGTGATGATGATGTTCCACAAATGATGATGATGATGATATTGTTGCTGAAAACTTCCTATGACATATAGACTCACTAGTTAATTCTACAAAGGTATTGTTGTGTTATAGAAAACCTTCCTTGTTAAGAGGGAGCGTTGAAGAAACATAACCACAAAAGATATTCTATTTTTGTATTATTATTGTTGTTATTCCTCCTTTTAGACATGTTGTTCCTCCGATCATGGATGTCATTGATGTATTTTGGTCATGTAAAGTCTTGAGGTAAAACCTAAATTGTAAGTCAGGTCAGTAGTACCCACATAAGTATTATTAAAATGTATTTTTGAGTCTCTCATGGCAAGTCGGCCCCGGTAGTAAGGAGAAGTCAGCCCTGTTGGGTTATTAGGCTTCTCAGCTGATCAGTATAAATAGGAGATGCTCCTCCCTCATTTGGACATGGTGTGTACTCAAGCAAGTTCGCTAGAGAGAGGAGAAATAATCCATCCGAGGAGGAGGAAGAAGTCTAGTCCCATTTCTTGGGTCTTACACTGTACTTGGTTAAATTCTGTGTCACGAGGGTTTCCTAGGATATTATCTTTGTGTTCTCTTTTATTCGGTTGTGCTTGTTATTCTTTCAATAATCCTTTTGTTTTGGTATAACAACTTTTAAAATATTAAAAGTGTTTTCTAGCAAGTTAGTAAACTATCTTAGTGAGATGGACTTCCATTCCAACCAGTCCAAACATTGCAACCATTTGAAAAACGAGGAGTTGATTTCATGGACCTGTTAATACATTGACAAAACATTCTAAATTCTTTTATACCATTACCTCCACAGAGTACCTAACCAGTTGGGATGAAGCAACACTTGTCCATGAATGATTCAAACAAATAACCACTCGGTTCATCTACAAGAACATCATCACTTGGTTTGGGTGTCCCATAATCCTCTCAAGTGACTAGGGTAAGAACTTCTTGAACAACACCATTGAAGCATTAACAAGGGAATTATTGATACAACACCACAAAAACAATCCATATCACATGCAAGCAAATGACACAGTAGAAGCTTTCAATAAAATCCTAGAGGTCGGACTCACAAAAGTATATTACACAAATCAGGAAGATTGGGACGACCAAATACCAGTTGTGTTATGGGCCTACATGACCGCTACAAAGAAATTGCATAAATAGAAATAATTTTAGTTAATATATGGAAAAGAGGCAATTTTTTCGACATAATTTGTTGTTTGAAGCTGTGGGTTGTGGAGCTCGATCTTCTAGATTCATAGATGTTATTGTTCAACCATGTTTGTACCTCTATTTTATGGTACACTAGTCCCAGCATGGGAGTGCGAGGGGATTGTCCCCCCCCATTGGGGGGTTTGGGGGAGAAGCCCCCAAAAGAAAAATTTGGGATGTTTTGTTGGCCAATAGTTTACGGTCCCATGGTATTGGGTGACCTATGGTGTTTTCCCATGGTAATTCCCATATAAAAGGAAATTATTGTAATACGGTTGTGTATGGTATTGTAGCCTTGTAAAAGAGTTCTCTATGATTGTGTGAGAGAGGTTGTGAGAGAGTGAAGAGGAAGTGCAGTGGGTGTGCTGCAGGTTGTATCCCTTCATTTTGTTAGATGGTATAATAATAAAGGACCAACAATTTATCTGTGGACGTAGCCCATCTTGGGTGAACCACGTTATACTGTTGGCTCTCTTGTAATGTGTTTATGTGTTTATATTTGCATCTTGTTTATTGTTATTGCTTTGCGATCATGTTTTTCTAATAATTGGTATCAGAGCCAAAATGTCTATTTGGTTGGTAAACTCGTAGAAAATAAGGGTTCTTGGTTCCAGTGGGAGCAATGGAGGAAGAAGGCAAGTTTAGGGTTGAGAAATTTAATGGCCAAAACTACTAGTTATGGAAGATGAAAACATAGGACTAAATATACAAGAAGGATATATTCCTGCCATTGGGCCAAAAAAAAAAAACCCGACTATGAAGGAGGAAGAAAGGGAGGTTCTTGACATAAAGGCACCGAGAAAAATATGGTTGTGCCTAGCTTCATCGATGGATTTCAATATTTCAAAAGAAAAGACAATAGAGGGTGTGATGAGCGCATTAGCTAACCTGTATGAAAAACCCTCGGTTTCCAACAAGGTATTTCTAATGAAGCGTTTATTTAATATGAATACGTGAGAAGGTGTATCTGTTCCTAACCATTTTAATGAATTTAATATGGTTACTAATCAACTAAGTTCTGTAGGAGTGAACTTTGATGATGAGGTTAGGGATCTTATAATCTTGTGTTCATTTCAAGAAAGATAAAATGGCTTGGTCATGGATGTCAGTAACTCTGGTTCAAACACTCTTAATTTTGATGATGTTGTTGGTGTTATTCTTAGTGAGGAAATGCGAAGAAAAAACACAGGTGAGAAATCAGGTAATGCATTGACCATGGAGAGAAGAGGAAGACAAATGGTGAGAGGAAAGAGACTAGGTAATCACAACAAGTCTATAAAGGGAAAATCCAAGTTTAAACTAGGAAAGATGGAATGTTAGAACTATGGTAAGAGAGGACATATGAAGAAAGACTGCAGATCTCCAAAGAAGAATGGAGATGGGCAGCAAGATACAACTCAGGAAGCTAATGCAGCATGTCATGTGTTACTATATAATTTGATTCTTGCATTAGATAATGCTAGTGATTTCATGTCATGCTACACCCCATAGGAAATTGTTTTATGGTTATGTTCTAGGTGATTTTGGACATGTTTTATTGGGTGATGATGAAGCATGTAAAATTGTTGGAATGGGTAAGGTATGGATTAAGTTAAATAATGGAAATGAATGACTACTAAAGGATGTAAGTCATATTCCTACTATGAAAAGGTATATAATCTCACCAGGGTAGTTGGGAGATAGTAGTTGTTTGTCTACATTTGGAAAAACGTGGTGGAAGATCACTAAAGGAGCACTGGTAATAGAAAAATGAGATATGATAGGTACAATGTATTTATGTGCTCATAATAATGATTATTCTATCTCTGTAGCTTCCACAAAAACATGTGCAGTATTGTGGCATCATAGGCTTGTCCACATGAGTGAGAAGGGGATGCAAATTCTTCCCAAAAACAGGTGCAGTATTGTATAATTTCAAATATGTTTTCACTCTTTGAAAACATTATTTCTTCCTCACGTAACGCTTCTAGATTTTCAAGAAGGAGGTCAAACAAACCCACCATGCATTTCATATCATCTTTTATTTATAAATAGCTTTACGAAGATCAATATATTAAATTAGCATAGATCCATTTTAAACTCGAATTTATCAAGCATCGAAAGAGATCCATTTTCTTGAGATGCACATTTCTTTACCAATTGTATCCCTCTCGGTACTTGATAGATCGAGGTTTAAAATAGATCTATATTAGTTTTTTTTGTTTTTGTTTTTATAAGTTGATATGTAATTTATATTTTTCATTTTTTTAATATTTTTTATTTATGTCGGTTAGCATAACGTGAGTAACGTGAGATGATATCCCCCATACTGGGATGGATAGCACCTTGCTTCTCTCAGTGCAATAAACCCGAACCTATCAAGCACCAACAGGGATCCATTTTCTTGAGATGTACATGTTTTTTACCATTTGGATACCTCTCGGTACTTGATAGATCTGAGTTTAAAATGGATCTATGCTAGTTTTTTTTTTAAGTCAATATGTAATTTATATTTTTCATTTTTTAAAATATTTTTTTATTTATGTCAGCTAACATAACGTGACTAACGTGACAGGATCTCCCCCATACTGAGCTGGATAGCACCTCGCTTCTCTCGGTGCAATAAAAATATATTTCAAATTGATATTGATTTGATTCCATTTGAAAATGAAGGACACTATGAATAAGATGAATTTGATTAAATATATTCAAAATATAAAAGTCTAGTTATCATTTTATAAATGGTTGTACAATATTTTCAAAAAAAAAAGTGCATTAAAAGACATGTGTTTTCTTGTTATGTTTTTGTGTAGTACATATATTTGAATTTTAAGAATGTTTTTTAGTTGTTAAAGGTAGTTCAGTTTTGAACAGGGTGGTTGTTTATCTTTTTAATATATTATATATGGTTGTTAGCATGCATGTGTTAGGATTCTATAATTTATTTAAGTAGGACTCTACAAATTGAAGGGGTACACATATTCAACTCTTACAGTTAGTACCATCAATCCATGTGAATTTTGGCATAGAAGACTTTCTCATGTGAACTACAAATCATTGCCAATTGTGAGTGAGGTAGTGACAGGTCTACTAGAGATCTAGATAAATCTTGAAGGGGTATGCAAAGGATGTGCTCCAGGAAAGAACACCAAGAACCCATTCCAAGTAGTAACAGTAAAGCAAAGGGGATCTTGGATATTGTTCACTCATATGTGTGTGGACCAATGACAACTACTTCCTTAAGCGGGTATGTCTATTATGTCTCTTTTATTGACGACTAATCTCGTAAGACTTGGATATAGTTTTTGAAAGGAAAATATGAAGTATTTGAAAAGTTCAAGGAATTAAAGGCTCTTATGGACAATCTATCCGAAAAGATGATCAAGACCTTGAGATCAGACAATGGAAGAGAATTCACTTTAATTGAATTCAAGAACTTTTGTAAATAAGTTGGGATTAAGAGGGAGCTCACCATACCCTATAATCCCCAACAGAATGGAGTGGCATAAAGAAATAATAGATCCATCATGGAACCAGTCAAAACAATGATCCATGATCAAGATCTACATATGCATTTATGGGTCGAAGCAACAAGAACCACAATCTATGTACAAAATAGAATTTCCCATAGTTCCCTTGGGAACACAACTCCAAAAGAGATGTTTATCGATGAAAATCCCAAAGTCAGTCACCTGAAGATATTGGGATGTCTTGTGTACTTACATGTTCCCAAGGAGAAAAGATACAAATTGGACCCTTTAGGAAAGAACGAAATATTTGTTGGATACAGTGACTAGTCAAAAGCTTACAAAATATACATTCCAGGTTTTCGTCAGATTGAGATAAAAAAAGATGTCACATTTGATGAAGATGCAACTTTCACCAAATCCAGAAAGAACTATGTAGATGAAGATCATGAAGAAGAGCATGAGTCTCCTAGAACTACATAATCTAGCGGACCACCAGCTAGAGATGTTGAAGAAGAACATATACCAGAAGATCATGACATGGAGAAACCTCAAGGACCCATGGAGACACCTCATGATATGATCTCAACAAAAATAAGGACAACTTCGGATTGTGATATAATCCGAGAAGCAGAAGATATGGTGCACCAAAAAGAAGCAAGATACCAAGACTCTGCTCCAATTATGTGGCATTAATGTGCAACCTTGTTGATGAAGAACCCACATGTTTTGAAGAAGCCTCAAATAAGAAGTAATGGATGGATGTCATGATCAAAGAATACCAGTCTATCATAAAGAATGATGTTTGAGATGTGGTGTCAATATTGAAGGACAAATCAGTGGTTTCTTCAAAATGTTTTTTCAGGAAAAAGAATCGAGTAGATGGAAGTATTGAAAAGTTCAAAGAAAGATTTTTCGACCAAGGATTTTCATAGAAGGAAGGAATTGATTATGAATAAAGTTTTGCACTAGTAGCAAGATATAATTATATCAGAGCTATGCTTTCCTTCGTAGCCAAGATGAAATGGAAGCTACACCAAATGGACGTAAAAATAGCCTTCCTAAATAGTGTCATAGAAGAAGAAGTATATACTGAACAACCACTAGGTTTTGAGACACATGTTAAAAAGACACATGTATGCAGATTGAAGAAAGCACTATATGGGTTCAAGCAACCATGCAAAGCATGGTATGGAAGAATTGATGTATTCTTGATGAGCTTGCGATTTACCAAAAGTAAAGCTAATTACTGTTATATGTAGATGATATATTTTTGACAGGAGAGGAGAAGTTCATCAAGGAATGTACTAGGAAGCTTGCGGCATAATTTAAGATGAAAGACCTTGGCACAATTCATTAGTTCCTATTTCCTGAAGTATGGCAGTTACCGAATGAGATTTTCCTGAACCAAGGAAAATATACAGTTGAGATCCTAAAGAGATATGGGATGTTGGATTGCAAATCAATGAAAACTTTGATGTTGACAAACTTGAAGCTCTTGAATGATGTCTCTAAAGAAAGAATATATGAAGATGGTCCTATAGATGATAGTACTCTCATATGGAGAGTGGTCTTGCATTCATTTGCAAACGATATCCTGCATTCATTTGAGGACGATAGTATTCTAGTTGAGGATGGTCATACATACGATAGTACTCTCACATGGAGAGTGGTCTTGCATTCATCTGCAAATTATAGTATCCTAGTTGAGGATGGTCCTATGGACAATAGTAATCTCTTGATGAGAGAGGCCCTGCATTCATTTGCAGATGAGATTTGACATTTAGTTGTAGATGATAGTATCCTACCATTCACATGCTGAGGATGGTCCCGTGGACAAGAACACTCTCATGTTGAGAGTGGTCTTATCACTTACAACCGAGGATGGTCCTGCGGACGATAGTACTCTCTTAATGAGAGTGGTCTTGCATTCATTTGCGGATGAGATCCTGCATTTAGTTAAGTACAATGATGTTCCATCATTTTTTATGCTATGAGTGATTCAACTCAATATTTGCATACTGATGATATTGTAGGTGATGCTCGAGATGATGATGCCTGAGATGATGCTACTAGAGATGATGATGCTCAAGATGATGCTGCCAGAGGTGATGCTGCTCGATATGATGATGCACGAGATGATGATGCATGATATGACGATGCTCGAGACTATGATGTTCATGATGATGTTCCACGATGATGGTGATCCGTGATGATGATGATGATGATATTGTTGTTGAAAAATTCCTATGACATATAGACTCACTAGTTAATTCTATAGAGGTATTGTTGTGTTATAGAAAACCTTCCTTGTTAAGAGGGAGCATTAAATAAATGTAACCACAAAATATATTCTATTTTTGTATTATTATTATTGTTATTCCTCCTTTCGAACATGTTGTTCTTCCGATCATGGATGTCAATGATGTATTTTGGTCATGTAAAGTCTTGAGGTAAAACCTCCATTGTAATTCGGGTCAGTAGTGGCCACAAAGGTATTATTAAAATGTATTTTTGAGTCTCTCATGGCAAGAGGGCCCTAGTAGTAAGGAGAAGTCAGACCTATTGGGTTATTATTCCTCTCAGCTAATCGGTATAAATAGGAGATGCTCCTCCCTCATTTGGACATGGTGTGCACTCAAGCAAGTTCGCTAGAGAGAGGAGAAATAATCCATCCGAGGAGGAGGAAGAAGTCTAGTCCTATTTCTTGGGTCTTACACTGTACTTGGTTAAATTCAATATCACGAGGGTTTCCTAGGATAAAACCTTTGTGTTCTCTTTTATTCTATTGTGCTTGTTATTCTTTCAATGATCCTTTTGTTTTGGTATAACAACTTTTAAGATCTTAATAGTGTTTTCCAGCGAGTTAGTAAACTGTCTTAGCGAGATGAACGTCCATTCCAACCAGTCCAAACATTGCAACCATTTGAAAAATGAGGAGTTGATTTCATGGACCTGTTGATACATTGTTGAAAACATTCTAAATTCGTTTATACCATTACCTCCATAGACTACCTAACCAGATGGGCCTAAGAAACACTTGCCCGTGAATGCTTCAAACAAATAACCACTCAGTTCATCTATAAGAACATCATCACTTGGTTTGGGTGTCCCAGAATCCTCACAAGTGACTAGGCTAAGAACTTCTTGAACACCACCATTGAAGCATTAACAAGGGAATTATTGATACAACACCACAAAAGCAATCCATATCACCTAGAAGTAAACGACATTGTAGAAGCTTTCAATAAAATCCTAGAGGTCGGACTCACAAAAATATATTACACAAATCAGGAAGATTGGGATGACCGAATACCAGTTGTGTTATGACCACTACAAATAAATTGCATAAATAGACATCATTTTAGTTAATATATGGAAAAGAAGCAATTGTTTTGACATAATTTGTTGTTTGAAGCTGTGGGTTGTGGAGCCCGATCTTCTAGATTCATATATGTTATTGTTCAACCATGTTTGTACCCCATTTTTATGGTACACTAGTTCTAGCAGGGGAGTGCGGGGGGATTGTCCCCCCCTACTGAGGGGTTCAGGGGAGACTCCCCCAAAAGAAAATTTTGGGATTTTTTGTTGGCCAATAGTTTACGGGCCCATGGTATTGGGTGACCTGTGGTGTTTTCCCATGGTAATTCCCATATAAAAGGAAATTATTGTAATATGGTTGTGTATGGTATTGTAGCATTGTAAAAGTGATCTCTATGATTGTGTGAGAGAGGCTGTGAGGAGTGAAGAGGAAGTGCAGCGGGCGTGTTGCAGGTTGTATCCCTTCATTTTGCTAGATGGTATAATAATAAAGGATTGACAATTTATGTGTGGATGTAGCCCATCTTGGGTGAACCACGTTATGCTGTTGTCTCTCTTGTAATGTGTTTATGTGTTTATATTTGGATCTCGTTTATTGTTATTTCTTTGAGATCATGTTTTTCTAACAATTGGTATCAGAGCCAAAATGTCTATTTGGTTGGTAAACTCGTAGAAAAGAAGGGTTCTTGGTTCCAATGGGAGCAATGGAGGAAGAAGGAAAGTTTAGGGTCAAGAAATTTAATGGCCAAAACTACTAGTTATGGAAGATACACACGGAGGACTATCTATACTAGAAGGATCTGTTCCTGGCGTTGGGCAAAAAAAAAAAAAAACCAACGACTATGAAGGATGAAGAAAGGGAGGTTCTTGATAGAAAGGCATCGAGAACAATATGGTTGTGCCTTGCTTTGTCGGTGGATTTCAATATTTCAAAAGAAAAGACAATGGAGGGTGTGATGAGCACATTGGCGAAGCTGTATGAAAAACCCTCGTCTTCCAACAAGGTATATCTATTCAAGCTTTTATTTAATATGACTATGCCAGAAGGTGTCTATGTTGCTAACCATTTTAATGAATTTAATACGGTTACTAATCAACTAAGTTCTGTAGGAGTGAACTTTGATGATGAGGTTAGGGATCTTATAATATTGTGCTCATTGCCAGAAAGATAGAATGGCTTGGTCATGGCTGTCAGTAACTCTGGTTCAAACACTCTTAATTTTGATGATGTTGTTGGTGCTAATCTTAGCGAGGAAATGCGAACAAAAAACACAGGTGAGACATCTGGTAATGCATTGACCATGGAGAGAAGAGGAATACAAATGGAGAGAGGAAAGAGCCTAGGTAATCACACCAAGTCTATAAAGGGAAAATCCAAGTTCAAACTAGGAAATATAGAATGCTGGAACTATGGTAGGAGAGGACATATGAAGAAAGACTGCAGATCTCCAAAGAAGAGTGGAGATGGGAAACACGATACTACTCAAGAAGCTAATGCACTAGGTAATGTGTTACAATATATTTTAATTCTTGCATTAGATAATGCTAGTGATTTCATGTCATGCTACACCCCATAGGAAATTCTTTTATGATTATGTTCTAGGTGATTTTGGACATGTTTTATTGGGTGATGATGAACCATGTAAAATTGATGGAATGGGTAAGGTATGAATTAAGTTAAATAATGGAAATGAATGACTACTAAAGGATGTAAGTCATATTTCTACTATGAAAAGGTATATGATCTCACCAGGGTAGTTGGGAGATAGTAGTTGTTTGTCTACATTTGGAAAAACGTGGTGGAAGATCACTAAAGGAGCACTGTCTATAGAAAAAAGGAGATAAGATAGGTACAACGTATTTATGTTTTCATAATACTAATTATTTTATCTTTGTAGCTTCCACAAAAATAGGTCCAGTGTTGTGGCATCATAGGCTTGGCCACATGAGTGAGAAGGTGATGCAAATTCTCTTGTAAAGGAAATTGCTTTCAGATATGAAGCAGGTAAGTTTGGAATTTTCTGATAATTGTGTTTATGGAAATAGAAGGGAGTTAGATTTTTCAGGGTTGGGAAACAAAAGAAGAGAAAAGTTTGAGCTTGTGCATACATATGTATGGGGATTGGCGCAAGTACAATCTCTTGGTGTATCTTTTTATTATGTTACTTTTATTGATGATGCAACAAGAACAACTGGTTTATTGCATTAGACACAATCCTGATGTGTTTGCTACTTTTACTAAGTGGAAAGCTTTGGTTGAGAATGAGACAAGGAAAATATTGAAGTGTCTCAGATCTGATAATGGATGTGAATACTGCAGCAAGGAGTTTGATAATTACTATTCATACCATGGGATTCATAGAGAGAAGATAGTCTTGGGAACATCACAAGAAAATGGTGTGTCATAAAGGATGAATAGGACGATCATGGAGCATGCAAGGTGTATGAGATTGCATGCAGGGTTGACCTTACAGTTTTGGGTTGATGTTGTAGATACTGCTGTTTATTTAATAAACAAAGGGCCTTCAAGCAATTTGGATGGTGGGATTCCAAAAGAGGCATGGACAGGTAAAAAGGTTAGAACTACTCATTTATGAGAACTTTTAGTTGTGAATCATTTATCCATATTGATACAGAAAATAGAACAAAGATGAGGCTAAATCCAAGAAATACACCTTTATTGGATATGAGGTTGATGATTTTGGTTATCACTTATTGGATTATGCAAATCACAAAATCATTAGGAGTAGAGATGTAGTATTTAACGAAAAGGTTATGTACAAACATCAATTGCAGGGAAATAAATAGGAAAAGGAAAACATAAAGTACACATTGCTTGAAAAAATCAAAGAAAATGAAGTTCGAAACGTACCAAAAAATCAAGAACAAAAACAGGTACCTCAAACTCCTGCAAGTGTAAGAAGATTTACCAGGTCAAGTAGACTCCCTGGACGATTCTCTCTTTCAATGTATTATTTATTGATGACTGATTTTGGTGAATTAGAATGTTATGAAGATGCAATGCATGCAGAAACTAGAAAGATGTGGTTGCAAGGGATGAATGAGAAGATGGACTCGTTAGTAGGAAACCAAACTTGGGATTTGGTTGAGTTTCCTGCAGGCAAAAGAGCATTGCAGAATAAAAGGGTTTACATGTTGAAGGAAGAAGGAGGCAAGAAGCGATATAAGGCTAGACTTGCGGTTAAGGGGTTTGCACAAAAGAAAGGTATATATTTTGATGAAATATTTTCTCCTATTGTTAAAATGACTTCAATTCAGACTATTTTAAGTTTAGTGGAGGTAGAAGTTTTGCATATTGAACAGTTAAATGTAAAAACAACCTTTCTCCATGGGGATTTGGAGGAAGATAGTTATATGCAACAACCACAGGGGTATGAGGTCAAAGGGAAGGATAATTTGTTTTGCAGGTTGATGAAGAGCTTGTATGGCCTGAAACAAGATCCAAGACAATGGTGTTTGAATTTTGACAAGTTTATGACATAATGGGGTTATAGTAGATGTCATTATTACCATGTGTTTATTTCAAGAGGCTAGATATTGGAAGATATATTATATTGTTATTGCATGTGGATGACATGCTTGTTGTAGGGTCTAACATTCATGATAAAGTGTGCTCAAAATGAAACTAGATAAATTATTTGCAATGAAGGATTTGGGTGTTGCAAACTTAAATCCTTGGTATGAAAATAACAAGAGACAAACAAATCACAAATTTACATTGCCTCAAGGTGAGTACATAGAAAAGGTGTTGGATAGGTTTAGAATGTAGAATGCAAAACCAATTAGTACACCTTTTACCATCCATTTCAAACTAAGTAAGGAGATGTGTCCCAAGACACAGGAAGAGATATAATACATGTCCAAGGTTCCCTATTAATCAATAGTCGAGAACTTGATGTATTCCATGGTGTGCACAAGGCCATATATTGCACATGTAGTTGGAGTTGTGAGAAACTATATGGACAACCTAGGTAAAGAGCATTGCAAGGTAGTGCAATGGTTTCTCATTTATTTGAGAGGTACCACTTCTCAAACATTATGTTTTGGAGGTTCAAACAAATTTATATAGGGATATGTTGAAGTGGATATGCTAGGTGATAAAGATAGTAGGAGGAGCACCACAAGGTATGTTTTTACTGTAGGTGGAACAAAAGTTAGTTGGATTCGAAACTGCAAAAGGTTGTTGCACTTTCAACAACAGAATCAGAGTATGTTGCTGCTAGAAAGGCTAATAAAGAGATGATTTCGTTGTAGAGGTTTATGGAGGAATTGGGTAAGAAGTAGGATAATAATAGGTTGTATAGTGATATCCAGAGTTCCATTCATCTTGTATAGAACTCATCCTTCCATTCCAAGACTAAACATATATAGCTTAAGTACCATTTCATAAGATCTATTCTGGAAGATGAACTGCCAAAGTTGGAAAAGATATGTACTAGCCAGAATCCCGCAGACATCTTGACAAATGTAGTAACCAGAGAGAAATTGAGTTCTTGATTGATTTCTGTTGGACTTCAATCATGAAGGCGGAGATGAGAAATTTTCTAGGTCCAAGGTTTAGAGCATTCTCCAGAAAATGTAGTAGTGGTGGAGTTGTTGCACGATTAGTCTCCAAGTGGTAGATTGTTGGTTGTGGAGCCTGATCTTCGAGATTTATAGATGTTATTTTTCAGCCGTGTTTTTAACCCAATTTTATTGTACATTCATCCCAGTAGGCATTATCACTCGAATGGACACTTCTCCGTCTGAGTGAGGATACTAAGCTTTCTATCACACAAAAGGACAAATGGATTGAAGAGCCAGTTTGCTATATATGATCATGGTCCTAATCACTCATTCTTTACTCCAACTTTGTCTCTTTTTTGTCATGAGCTTAAGGCATACATGCATGTGGAAGTATAGCAACTCACGTTCCACATGCTAGTTGACTATGTACAACTAGCATTTTTGTCCTAAAAGTTCTACACACGGGGTGTCTAAGGGAAACTTGTGTGTCACATGCAGGTTTCCTTTGTACCACTAGCGTGCCCCTAAAAAAATTAATTAAAAATAAAATTAGAAGGTGGTTGAGTTCAATTTTGTAACTTCCCCACCTTCCCTATTTGCTTTAGCCTCACAACTACTATTCTCTTTTGTCATAAAATGATGAGAGAGCTTAGGAGCAAAAGGGAGAACACTAAACCTAAGATTATGATGGAGGATTTTGGTTAGAAAAGAGGAGCAAGGAGACTCAGGTCATGGTTTCAAATATTCAATGTCAAACTGAGGTATAATTGTACTTATTCCAAGTTACTTTATTAATAAATAGATCTTCCCTTTCCACTAAGTTGTGTACATTTTTTGATATTCAATGAATCATGTTCATAGTTTTGGTTTCAATGTTAAGTTTTGGTCTCTTTCTTATACATGTTTTAGGTTTATGATAGTAAAAAGTGTTTGAGGAAGGTATCTTTTCTTGCGGGTCATGGAGCAGTAGATTGGATATTGGTTTGAAAGGAAGCACAAAGCTAGGACCATGCTTCATAAATAAGGTATATAATCTCTATCACTCAAACCCTATTTTATTTCTCTTATAGAATATGCTTGGTTTGAGTCTAGTTTGTAGCTGCTTCAGTTTGAGTATAATCCAATACGTTGGTCACCTCCACAACCCTAGTCATAGGAATAATTCTTAACAACAGAAATGGTGACTCTGTTGTGGAATGGTAGTTGCTTCGGGGTTTTCTTATGCGATTTCTTCTAGTCATTTGTGTTTTTGAGTTTTTGATCAAATTTGCATAAATTATTTATCTTTGAGACCAACACATACCTCTCATTTTTTCAAGTTTTTATTTCTTTTTCAATATTTCGAGACAGATATGCTAGTGCAAGCTATATGTAACAATGTTTATCCTGAAAAGCATAAATTGTCATAGATGTAGTCGTGTGTGACACATGGGTTGTTCAACACACAGTCATGTGTATTCATGTAACAATTATTTATAGGCTAGGGTTTCATTTTCCTCAGTTTGTCTTCAAGTTTTTTGGATTCAAAACTCTTCTCTGGGTCCTTTTGGTGCACTGTTAGTGCCTTGGTATCTGTTTATTATGGTATGTAAGTTCTTTTTAGGTCATCTATTATGTAAGAGTTTTCTGAAGAATACCTTGTACCTAGTCTTTCCACTTGGTTTATCTTTGGCGTGAATGTTGTTTGGATCATCACTTGTCAACATCTGTTGAATTTATTTGCTAATTTTTTTTTATCTTGTTGCAATCTTGTTGACCGAAGGCGTCTTGTTCCAAGGTGATTACCTTTGTAATTTGAACAATGTTGTCTTCCAAGTGAGTTGTTGTCAGGATTTTTGGGTAGTCTAGGGTCCATTCTTATAGATTTGGTACATAGTCTGAATTACTTAGGCTTTTACATCTGAATTACACAATGTTGATACTTCATTGTCTTCTTCCATTTTAAAAGAAATTAAAAAAAGAAAAAAACAAGTCTTGTTGTTATTATGCATTCTGGGCTAGTTTTATTAGTTTTAGGTGCATTTGCATAGTTTTCAACTTTAGAAAGGAAAATACAAGTTTTTCAATTTCAGAATCACATAGCCAGTTTCTTTATATTTCGAAAAGGAAAGATAAAGTGAAAACATTGTTTTTGAATTTCATTGCACTTTCAATATATTTTCACTTTCTTGTTGAGTCCAAACACATGATTAGTTTCATGACCACTTCCTATTTGAGTAAAACAAGAGCCTTTAAAAAGAACACTGATAATTTTTTTTTGTTAGTAAGAAGTGCTCCTTTCTATTACTTAAATAAACAAAACATATTACATAGTCGGTTTTGACTCTCGAGACATGGAGTCAGATAGTGGTCTTGGAACCAAAAAAGAAAGATATACAAAAGAGACTAGAACGAGTGTCTAAACATAGTGATGGATACCCAGGCTTTATACAATGGCAGCCTCACACGCCTGTAGAGTTTAAAGGAGAAAAAAGTACTGAAGTAAACCATGAACAGAGAAAATCCATGAGTCGAGGAAAACAGTGAAGAGCATGTAACACTGAGATGATCCGGTAGGCCTTCTTGGTGGAGTCAGGTTCGTCCACATTGGCGTTGTTGGTTCTAGCTTCGTTTGCGTCCTTGTTGGCATGTTGGAAGGGGAGTTCCAAGAGTTGCATGAGATCTCTCATGTTAACCAGAATCTTCTAAGAATCTTCCTTGAAGGTGTTTACAGTAATCTTCACAAGATCACCAAAACTCTCCCTTTCTCCCATGGCTCTTAAGAGAATGAATTTTAGATGCCAATAGTTTGAGATAACAACCTCTGGTCCAAGCCTAAGCTGAAATTCCACAAATATTTTGGCTTCCATGGCTGCAATGGAGTTGCATATATGCTCCGGGGTTTCTTTGCAAAATAAAGTCTCCCAATCGACGTTGTTCTCATCGCTCCCCTGAGAATCCATGACCAACAGAATAAGGAAGAGACGAGAAAGGCTACAACACTCCTGAGCTTAACGATGTTGGACCGTGAGAAAATCTTCCATGACCTCCACTATGTAAATTTTCCAGGACACCAGACTCTCCTGATAATGCTAGTAAAGGAAAAACTCCCTCATGATGGAGCTGTTTTCCTTAGGCATCCACCACATCCATCTGATATAGCTCCCTCCCTGTAGGTGAAGAGCCCCTTGAAGGCCAAAATATGTACATAGCGGCATGGTCAAGGGGTCTCAATGGGTTTTTTGGTACCAAAACCATGTGAATTTCTCCATTGCAGAGCCATCCAAAATCTAGAATTGTAGAATGAATCTTATATGCATGCATAAGTTATCTATCAATTCCTTTGCGAGGACCGCCATAACAAGTTTCAAACATGCACTGATGTAGGGGAGGGGCTTCCACCTGTCCTAGCATGCGCCTTGCCTCCCGTGTTCCCTTAGTCGTCCTCACAATGCACACCCGCATAAGGGAAAGGACACTGATAATTAAAATCTATTAGAAATATTTATTTTTTAGGGACGACATCTACTAGTCTAGTTTAGTGTTTTGGACTAGGGATTATCTTTAGAATGTCCAGAACAATTAAATTCAAAAGAAAGTGGCCATTTTTTTAAGGAAACCCAAGCTTGAAAAAAGGTAAATTGGAAAGATCCTCTCACATAGGAGTTAAGCATGAGGTCATGCAAGATTGAGTTGTGGAGATAGCCCTCCAATAATCAGTTGGGCATACACCAGAGTTGTTGCATGTTTGCGGATTCATTTAGTGCCATCCTTGGCCCCATGTTTTGTGAATGCTATTTGATTTTCTGACTTAGTTAACCTACCCATGCGCATCGACTGGAGTGAAAATTGTTCTCCAGACCCATTTTGTGAGTTTTATAGCCATAGTATCTTGAATTATAGAGATCTACACGAGTGATGGTTGAAGGGTATTTCCACTGTACCTAGGTAAAATGTGGGAGGAAACCCCATGCATATATCTGGAAAAGCAATTGGTGATTCAAACACTTGCCCCAAAGTGATTGTATTATGGACCCCAAGTAAATTCTCTTCACCCTTCACTAGTTAGTCTCGGGCCCTCATCATCCCATACTTCCCTTTGGAAGGTATATTTATTCAATTGGTTTGGATACTTAGGGAATTTTCTAGTGGTGTGTTGTTTGGGATGCTTGTGCTTTAGTTGGCGTTAGTTTTGTTTGATTTGAGTAATTAACTATGGAGTATTAGCCTCTCCGTATGTCATGAAGGTTGTAAAACCTTACCTCACTTACAGTGGATCCCCCACTGCCACCTCAAAAGTGACGTGTTAACACAAGCGGTTCTTTTGAGCTAATAGGGATACATGAAATTCATGGGGAACCTGAACTGATCATACTACTCCTCATATGGTTGAGGTTGAATATTTTCAAGAAATTTTAACCCATTGTTAACCGATTTAGAGGCTTATGTTTTGGTACAAGTTCTTCCTTTTGGTCCACCCGAGATCAGTGCATATAGGATTACTTCAATTTTTTTTATGTATAATACGGGGGAAGAATCGAGATACCTTTATACTCCCACTACAACTATGCCATCAGGAGGATTATCTCCTCTTCATGTCAGTATACCATTATCTAATACTCATTATGTTTGTGTGCCAGTAGTGTATTTAAACTTCATTTCAACAGTCTCGAGTTCACCTAGTATTCGAGTGGTTAATCCTTCTGTATCTGTGTTTCCTACTATTGGATCTTCTACAATAGTTGCTACTGGCATACCTAGGATACCGTTTACATCCACCCCTTTGTTTCAAAACTCTCAGAACAATCATACCAGTTCCTCTCCTTTTTTTCATGGTTTTCCTTGGTATGGAGGACACATTCGTCCTTCTTCGTCGTTTGTGGACTCTTTGCCTACATACTTCGGTGTGCCCTTCATAAGCCAAAATCCCTCAACATGATTTAGATTTCAAAGCGTTGTTCAAACTTCGACTGTACCGACTGAGAGTTCTTCTTTTTCACTATTCGGTGGAAGGAACACTACTCTCGTATCTACACTACCTATTTCAGTTGGAATTAGTTAGTCTCAAGTTCAATATAGTGCACCACATGGAAGTAACCCTTTATCATTTGGGTGGAATCTTTTTTAGATCGTTTCACTTCACAACCGATTGTTGGGGGCAACCCCAACCAACCTTACTAAAATTTTGGTTAAGGGAATCTTTCCCACCAAACTCCACAAATACAATCTTCGGCTAGGCCTCGTCTTCCTTTTCTGACAACTTTAAACTTTCCACATTTATCAAACTTAACAAAGGATCCTGTGCGTCACGATCCAACTTGGCCACTTGTTCCAGTCAAACTAACTTCAGATATCCCTAAGTTTGAAGGAAAAACTGGAGAAGATCCAGGAGACCATGTCACAACTTTTCATCTTTGATGTTCTTCTAACTCGTCGAATAATGATTCCATTCAGTTAAGAATTTTTCAATGAACCCTAACCGACGTGGCCGCTAAATGGAACATCGAACTGACATTTGCCACTTATAATATTTTTTTATGATTTAGCAACTGTATTTCTTAATCACTTCTAGATCCCTGTCCATTATGATGTCACCACAGATCTTTTGTCCACCTTTAGGCAAAATGAAGCCACACATATCTCTGATTACATTTAGGAGTGGTGATGACGAAAGAGGTTTTTCAAGGCTAATATACCTCCTAAATTCTTATTAGAGTGGTTTTTGAAATCACTTTTGCCCTACATCTCAAAAGACGTTTCTACTTCGAAATTGACTATAGAAGAGGAAACCATACTCAAATACAAATAACTTGATCTGATCTATGCTTAATCTGGGATTATGTATGATATTATACCAAATGCACCAATATGGAATACCGACCATGTGAAACCAAAACCTGAACTGCATGCCGATGGCATCATAGGTTCAGTTGAGACATCTACTATAGAGTCTTTGGCTAAACAAATACATGAATCATCTATGAAGCAATCTGCAGAAGAGGCAACTAATATTTCCATACCTTCCCCTCAAGCAACTAATGCAAATATTGTGCAATCTAACCAAAAGGTTACCCATCAATGCAGTGGGAAAAATAATAGAGGAAAGAAGGGACAAGCTAACAAGTTGAACAAGTTTCTGCTAGTATGAATTTGTTCAATAACCAATTGAAAGATATACAAGACCAATTGTCTGTTTTGAACAATTCTGGTCAAATTAGTCCTACCCTTGAAAGAAATTTCTCCAATTTAGCTCAAGTTGTAAAACCCTGCAATAGAATGATTCAGGACTTACGGAAGGAAGTTTATAATCATGATGCTAAACTCAAAGAACATGAAAATCTGATAAGAGGGAAAAATTCCAAGGTTGAGGAGAACTCTGATGATTATATGGATGTGGGTAATGAATTGCCTTCAGTTCAACAGTTTCTAATGGTTCATTCTGATTCAATCGAGATCGATCAAGGCCCTATTGGATATAACAAGTTCACTCAGGATTTAGCGAATTCTCAAGACCAACTTGTTCTGTTCCTTGTTCCGAGGTTAATATGTTGGGTGTTAATTCTTCTAATGTTGTTAGTGATGAAACTTTTGGGAGTTTTCAGGATTATCTTTATGGTAGCAGTGGACAAAGTTCAGAGCCTAATGCAGTCTTTGATGTCGATTTTGCTGAAGATCAGTGAAGATTTTGAAGATGCTTATTCTGCTAAGTTTGATTGTACATCTGATGAAGACTTTGATATGGAGGAAGTCTCCGCTGAAGAGACTGATTCTCAAAATGACTTTAGTATGTAGGTTTTCCTTTTATGCAATTTTTTTGTCTACTAGTTGCTGGTCAATTTGTTAGAATCTACAATAGTTTTGGTTTTTACATCTTTTTTCAAAGACATTCTCATATCACAATGACTGTAACTATGTATATGTTTATATCTTCAAACTATGATACTCTTTTTGAAGTGATGCATCTTTTGTAACATTTTGTTGAATTCAGTTCGTCCGTTTATAAATATATTGATATCCGTTTGTTAAAAAAAATGAGAATTTTGACTATAGAACTCTGGCTATTAATTTTTTTTTTTTAAATATAAAAATTTGAATTTATCCATTTTTAATAGTCAATATTCTCATTGGTTAGATAAAATTATAATTTAAGCTAAAATTCTTATTACCAACCATTAATAAAGATAGTCATCGTGAGTTACCATTATTCAATGAAAACCACACCACTTGAAATTACACACGTTAATGGTCCAACGGGGGTAGGGTTGCACATATTGACTCGTCATAGTGAAGCTAAAAGAGTAGGCATCCCTTGATGTGAAGTCTCGGCCCATGCTCACCTGTAAGTTATTGATATATGTGGCTTACAAGTTGTTTCATATACTCTTAGAAGGTTGTTAAATTTCCATGGTTAAAATAATAGACTTCCACTCTTCTCAAATGTTTATATAGATCCCAAACCATGAACTTATTTTTTTGCATCACTAAAACGCACACTATTGAAATTATGTAATTTAAATGCAAATAACTTTTCATGATATTAAATTTATTTATACAATTTGAATAATGAAAAAACCGCGACAAGGTAAAAAGGTATTTCCAAACTCATAACTAATAGATAGCAATTTTAAAGTTTAATACAAACCAGTATAGTTTTTAACTTATTCTTTATTTATTTACTGAATTTTTGAAGAGGTGAAAATATGTGTTTAATTTTTATAAAAAATATTTCTTCAAAACGCCATAAATTTAGATTTAAATTTCAAACTTTGAACATATAATTAAAAAACAAATTCTTGAATACTAAGGTTGGAAAACATACAGGAATTATATCACGAAAAAAATGGGTCCCTCTACGTAAAAAAGATTCGAGGTAAATGCTCTTTTCAAAGTTTGTTATAAGTTAAATAAAAAATACATCAAATGAATCTGTACTCTGAATGGAACTTAAAAGATTCGATGTTAAGTGTGTTTTTTGAAAGTTGATATGATGTTTGTATCGTTTTCTATTTGTTATTTTAAAATAGTAAAACAGTAAAGCAAAAGATATTTTATTTAACTAATTTAAAACCAAAAAAACAAGTTTGATTGATTTAAGCTTTCCCAATGTAATCATTAGCCATGTGTGTTTGGGATTTTTTAAACTCTGGTAAATATTAGTTTTTGTTTTGGGATTTTTTAAATTTGTGATATTAGTTTTTTCATTTCCATACTATCAAGAAAAAGTAGCATGCTAAGCTCGAATGGCGAGACTATCTATTAAATGAACTATTAGGTTAATAAAGAAGGCTGAAATTTTGTTTGTTAAGGCTGAACAGAAGACGTTGGCAAGTGTGGGGGTGCTAAACATGAGAAAGTGTATGCTTGGGATTGGGAATCATGGTGAATAATCATGTGGAATAATTGGTTATGTGGTAATGTTTGAAGCAAGTTAAAAGTATAGAAATACATTTTTTTGAACATAGTTGGAGATTCAATGGTCTTAATTCGTCATCTAGCTCTTTATACAAATCCAAAAGATTTGATATTAGCTTGTTTATTAGTGAGAATTTGAAGTGAAGCCAATGGTATCAGGGAGGTCGTGCTTTTCTATGCGTTATGGGCATTAAATAAGGAGGCTAACCATCGGGCAAATTTGTCTTGTAATATTTTTATAGGAACTTTAATAAGTAATAGTAAAATCACTATCCAATATATATCTCCTAACTATGGATTCCATGCCCAAAAATTATAGGAATTTAAACCTGCAACATAGTGTGCATGTTTTTCGTGGAGAAACCTCCAAGTGGCATGGAAATCCATTGATATAACCTACATTTAATGAGTTCTTTAATAAGCTCAGAGGTTTGTTAATAAAGCCTCATTAAACAGTCCCCTTCGCTCGTAGGGATTTGATGGTAATGATAATTACTCATGTACATTTGATCTTCCGTCACAACGATGACGAGATTGGTGATATTTCTAGACATCATATGACTGTTATAACACCTTCTCTTTCGATAGGAAGTTTTTTCAGTGTTTGGGCTAATGTGGATTTTATCTATCTCTCATTGATCCTTTGGAGGCAGTTGAATTCACTATCAACACATCTAGATCAATCTATCGGTGAGGGATGGAACTTAGTTCTAAACAAAGGTAATCATTCCTTTGTGAATTTTGAAGGTGGGGGGCTAACCTTTGTTAGTGTTTTCTGAATTTGTTGCGGTGATTATTTTTGAATAAATATAGAGAAGATTGAAGAACAATTTTGGGCTAGTGATAGTCAAGGGTCGAAATTTTTCCTTCGAATCTCCATATATCCCATTTGAGTAGAGAAACTATTGTTACATGTGTAAACATTGAAGATGGAGGGCATATTCTTGAAGATTTATCCCTTGTCTATTCATGCAATAGTTTTCATTTCGGTAATTGGTCTTTGAGAATTCTGAATTATATTGATGTTAAGTGCTAGGGTGGAGATCATCGGATTACTCAAGCTCTACTTTTAGATAACTATAGTGATTTGATGAAGTTTGTTCGAGCTAGGTGGGAGTGTACTGAAGGGTTGCAGTTGAATTTTTATAGTGCTCCTTCGATGTCTTATACTCTTTCTCTATGGTAGGTAAGCACTCAAATTGGATTGCTAAATCATGGTAATTGCTGCATAGGCCTGGTAAATATACAAATTGCTAAAATTAAACTTGAGTTGTGCCCCAAGCCTTGGTAACAGTTACTCTGGGTCCTCTAAATTATAGGAATTTTGGGTACTTTCAGGTTAGTTCTATCGCTCTTAGAATTAGTCTAGCCTTGGTTCGGATTTTGCAGAGCGATTACAGTCAAGTGGTGCTGATTTCTCTGCAAGTCAGAATGGAACAATATTCGGGAAACAAGGACCCCATTGAGAGAAGGGAGGTGATTCCTTAGGTTGAATCAAAAGGTACTATGGATAGTGAAAGTCAAAAGTTTGCTAGTTGGCATAAATTTTGGGAGGCTAAATAAGTCAGCGATCAATTCATTTCCAATATTAGAAATGATCTTCTGGAGTCCCAAATGAATCACAGGAGAGAAAACTAATAATGGCTAAAATTGGTAAAAGAGATTTGGAAAGGGAAGTATGAAGCTCAAGAACAAATAATCACAATGTTGCAGTAATTTGTTCAGGACTTGACTCATAATTTCAGTTATGTAATGAACAGAAGCTTGCGAGGCTTGGTTGTCCCTAAAAGTTTATATGAGAATGTAAAGATTGGTGGTGGGGAATCCTCTTCTCGCTATTCTTCTTCCAAAGCAAAATATAAGCCAGATGCTTCATGCGTTCATGTCTAATTTTCAGTTTAATGTTTTTCTATGAAGTTTAAATGTATTTTGTATATAGGATGATTTAACTTAATCTATAGCAGTCGAGATTATAAAAATAGTTGGATCATAAATGAATGTAACTATTTTTCCATTTGTATTTTGTATATAGTATTGCACTATAAGATCTATATCACTTATCTTAGAAGGAGCATTCTTGTAACTATAGGTTGTTTGGTTTGTTAGAATAGTAGAGTCAAGCTAAATTAGTTAACCTATCTAGGAAACCAACAACATATCATAAAAGATAAGAACAAGAAAAGAAAATGACATTACTCTCATATATTGCATGTGCGATAATATAATTCTCCAAAATAACATCTCTTAATACAATACCATAGACAAATACTCTACTCAAGTATAGTACACCACCATATAACTATGGGTTAAATGTATTACTCTTTTACATAAGATTGTAGACAACTTCTGACATAATACAAAGACATTATTACTTTCCAAGGAATATAATATATTCCAACACTCCCCCTTAATAATGGTTGGGGGAAGGGCCCACACTAACACTAAGGAAGGAAGGAGTCATTACTGTCTAACAGTAGAGTCAAGATAAACTAGTTAACCTAACTAAGCAACCAACAACATATCATAAAAGATAAGAGCATGAAAAGAAAAGGACAAGAGAACACCGATATACGTGGTTCACCCTAATTGGTTACATCTATGAGAAGGTAGTCTTCTATTATCTCCAGAATCTCTTTTCCAATATTACAAGACAGTAAAACACAAATACCCCAAAGAATATACTGATGTACAACAGTGTCACAATAGTACCACTGCTACATCAAGAATACATGATATGTACAGACTCACTTGACCCTATTATATACTAAGAGATGAGGAGGAATTACTCTCACATATTGCATGTGGGATAATATAATTCTCCAAAATAACATCTTTTAATACAAAACCATGAACAAATACACTACACAAGTAAATACACAACCATGTAACTATGGGTTAAATGTATTACTCTTTTACATAAGATTGTAGACAACTTCTGACATAATACAAAGACATTATTACCTTCCAAGGAATATATTTCAACACTCCCCCTTAATAATGGATGGGAGAAGGGCCCACACTAACACTAAGGAAGGAAGTAGTCATTACTGTTTAACATTAGAGTCAAGCTAAACTAGTTAACTTATCTAAGCAACCAACAACATATCATAAAAGATAAGAACAAGAAAAAAAAGGACAAGAGAACATTGATATATGTGGTTCACCCTAATGGGTTACATCCACGAGAAGGTAGTCTTCTATTATCTCCATAATGTCTTCTCCAATCTTACAAGAGAGCAAAGCACAAATACCCCAAAGAATATAGATGATGTACAACCGTGTCACAATAATACCACTGTTACATCAAGAATACATGATATGTAGAGACTCACTTGACCCTATTATATACTAAGAGATGAGGAGGAATTACTCTCACATATTGCATGTGGGATAATATAATTATCCAAAATAACATCTTTTAATACAATACCATGGACAAATACTCTACAAGTAAATACAGAACCATATAACTCTGGGTTAAATGTATTAATCTTTTACATAAGATTGTAGACAACTTTCGACATAATTCAAAGACATTATTACCTTCCAAGGAATATAATATATTCCAATAGTCCCCTTAATAATGGCTAGGAGAAGGGCCCACACTAACACTAAGGAAGGAAGGAGTCATTGATGACAAATTCCAGAAGAACCAAAGCTGAAAAAGAAGAACACTTCGGCTGATGGAATTTGACGATGAACAATCGCCTCTCATTGAATCATGAAAGTGCACACAAACTAGGTTGTACGATGAAAGACCCAACAATAAAAAGCCAAGAACATGTGATCCATGAGGATATTGGTGGCCACCCACCTATTCCACTTGGACCCCCACCATTGTTTCTTTCAATTTTCCAGTTTCCTTAATTGTAGCACAATTTACTATTTTTGGCAGTTTTCAGGTCCTAAACTTCCGGCACCGTTTTGAGGCCCTAAACGATGTTTTTTCGGCATCGAATGGTCGGGGAAAATATGAGTTCATTTTGGACTTCATATTTTCCATTTATGGATGTAGTCCTTAAATAGAACTTTCTAACGATGTATCATGCGCGTCAAACAGAGGTAGTATGCTAAAGTTATGACCTCGGGAAATTGATGTACCAAGTTACCCAACGGGGCCCACATTCTGGCGTTTCACCTCCTAGGGTTAGGTTTTTGGATGTGTAGGGTTTCCATTGTTTCTCAATAAAATATAGGCCTTCAAGCCTCAAAATAACACAAAGTTCAAAGGAATGTAGCCGCCACATGTCTTCTCAAAGATAAGCTACTAGCACTCTAGCTAGTTTATTTCCATTCTGTATGTAAAAAAGTTTCAGTTATTGATTAATGAAATGAAGTGCTATTTCTGCTGCATATTTGTTTCTATGGTTATTTGTGTATTCTATTGCATTTCTGCATAAATTCGGATCAGTGGTATCAGAGCAATCTGCTCTTTCTCGATCCTTCTTTGCATGTCCCCAACGAGGGCGGGGTATAAAGAATTAGGGCTCGATCTGGTTGAACCTTTGCAAGATCAGCCTCACAAATCCCGATGACCACCCATGGGGGATGAAAAGAAAGACGAGGGTGAAGAAGATCCTATCAAAATGTTGCTCGAGGAGGCCCTTGAAAAACAAAGGAACACGATGATGGATAACTTCGCCCAGATCCTTCAACAACTTCCCACTGGCAACGCATCTACATCTAGCAGCCACTCTGGAGGTGCAACCCCTTTTAAGGTACAAGTAAACTTCAACATTCCCATATTTGATGGCAGAATAGATGTAGATGATGTGTATAGATGGTTGAATATATTAGAACGATATTTCTTAGTTCATGACTTTTTCGACGAGAAAATATTACTTTTTCTCTACTCAAAGCCGGCCCCCATGTCAAGGACTGGTGGGAAACCTGCTGTGAGAGAAAGGACGAGGAGGAACACTCTCTATTCTCAGATGTACCCACTTGGAATTATTTTCGAGATTCCATAAAGGGACAATATTATCCGGTGGGGAGCTATGAGGACAAGTACATACAATGAACTACGCTGCGGCAACAAAGAGATCAAGATGTGCATGAGCCGACGAATCTGTTCCATACCCTGCGCACCAAGTTGGGTATCAAAGATTCAGAGAAACATTTGGTGTTCAAGTACCGCAGTTGTCTGCATAGATACATTAAGGAGGAAATGGAGTTCCTCGACATCTGTTTGCTTGGTATGACATATCAGTATGCTGCCAAAATTGAGCAAAAAATTAAACAGAAAAAGCGAGACTTTGGATCTGCGAATCAAAAGCAAGGGAAAGGTGCCCCCAAACCACAGAAGCAAGGACACAACTAAGGCATGGTGACTCAAGAAAACTTTCCAAAGTCGCAAGCAAAGAGCAACACTGCAAAGCAGAAGAAGGAAGCGAGAAAGTGGTGCGAGTTCCATAACAGCCCCACTCACAACACAAGTGAGTGTCGGGCCAAGTAGTCAGTGGAGGCCGAGATAAAGGCTTCTGAATTAGATACATAATCTGACACTGAATCAGAAACCGAGAAGGGAAATGATAGAGGGAAGAAGATTATTGATGCAGAGCCCAATGTCGGTGTTGCCACCACAAAGATCCAAAAGGAAGAACCAGAAGATTTAGAGGAGGAGGAGCGTTTGTTCCACTCCTAGATGTAGGTAAAGGGTTCCCCGCTATAGTTCATTGTTGACAATGGGAGCCAAAAGAACATGATTTCAGCAGAGGTCGTGAAGCGGTTGGGTTTGCCGACCACAACACACCCGCAGTCGTACACTATCGGGTGGCTTCACCAAGGATGAGATCTCCCCGTCAGCCAGTAGTGCCACCTTCTCTACAACTCCAAGCCCTTCACCGATGCGGTATTATGTGATATTGCTCCTCTTGATGTTTGTGATGTATTATTAGGTCAACCATACTTATAGAAGTGACATGTTGTGTATGAGTCCTGGCCTCGCGCTGTTATTATTACGTTGGGAAATAATTTGTACATGATACCAGAGGTACCGCCTCATGCCTCTATCTCTTTGGTTACTGCAAAACAATGCATTAAGCTCATTTCCAAAACCGGGAAGTTTTTTTTCTTGATGATCCGCCCTCAAGGAAAGAAGAAGATCATGGCCACAACCTTTAGACAGGGCCCCTCTGCACGACAACAACAAATGGACAAGGTCGTGGAGGAGTACCGGGACATATTCACCTCACCCATTGGGGTGCCTCTCCACTGTCAGGTCAAGCACCCCATCAATTTGACCCCGGGTGCGCCACTTCCCAATGGACCGATCTATTGACACTATGTTCTGAAGAATGATGAAATCAAGAGGAAAATTTAGGAGCTGATTCAAAAGGGTCACATCTGGCCAAGTTCATCGCCCTGTGGGAGCTTAATCGTGTTGGTACAAAAGAAGGATGGGACTTGGAGACACTGTATTGACTATCGGGCACTGAAAAAGATCACTATCCAGAATAGGTACCCAATCCCAAGGATTGATGACCTCCTTGACCATCTGAAAGGGGTGAAATATTTTAGCAAGATCGACTTAAAGTTTGGGTATCACCAAGTACCGATCTAACCGACCGATGTGTGGAAGACTGCCTTCAAATCCAAGGAGGGCCTTTTTGAATGGTTGGTCATGCCTTTTGGGATGACGAATGCTCCTGCTATCTTCATGAGACTGATGGACGACATCTTGTGGCCATTCACCAACTCATTTGTAGTAGTGTACTTGAATGACATCCTGATATTCAGCTAGACTTGGGAAGAGCACCTCCACCACATCCGACAGGTCCTCCAAACACTACGGAAACACAAGTTGTGTGCCAATTTGGACAAGTGCACTTTTGGCATGACCTAGGTTCAGTATCTGGGATACATTATTGATGAGTGTGGGGTACATGTGGATCCAACCAAGATCCAAGTCATTCGGGATTGGCTAGCCCCGACTACTGTAATAGAGCTTCGCAACTTTATGGGCCTTGCTAATTTCTACTGCAGGTTCATGTTGGGATTCTCTCATATCACCTGGCCCTTGAGTCAAGTCACTAAGGGAGGAGTGAAAGAAAAATTATTTTGGTCGAAAACTCAACAGAAAGCGTTTGCAGAATTGAAACATTGCCTCTGCTGTGGACCAGTGCTCACATTACCAGACTTGCAACAACCATTTGAGATCGAGACATATGCCTTTGACTATGCTATTGGAGCAGTCCTTACTCAACAAGGGCATCCAGTTGCATATCACAGTGAGACATTGTCCGACACAGTCCGAAAATATCCCACTTATGACAAAGAGATGTATTCCATTGTATAGGCTTGCCGACAATGGAAGCATTACATTTTGGGGAAGGAAATGATCATCCACACAGACCACTGACCCCTGCAGTTCATACAAACACAAGGGAAGTTACAGAATGATCGCCATCAGAAGTGGTCCACATATCTACAACAGTTTCATTTGAACATCAAGTACAAGAGGGGAAGGACCAATAATGTTGTAGACTGCCTCGGCCGACCATCGATCGTGGAGATAACCACCGTGCTCAACTCTTGTGGGCACGAGGCTTCTGATTGGCCGCTTCTCTACAGGAGCGATCCAAAATTCAGCCACATATACTTGACACTCTTGGAGGGAAACCAAGTTCCAAAATTTCACCTCCAAGATGTACTACTATGTCACATGGGACACCTTTGTGTTCCTTAAGCGAGCATGCCAAGATGATTTGGGAAGCACACTATAGTCGGGTCGCTGGGAATTTCGGGGTCAAGAAAATAGTGGAAGTACTGCAAAAGTATTTCTATTGGCTGAACCTTTGACAGGATGTCGGGAACATCCGATCCTGCACTGCTTACGCCATTGCCAAACTATCCATCAAGAAGCAAGGCCTCTATACTCCGTTTCCTACCCCTATTTGACCTTAGGAGTCCATCTCCGTGGATTACATGTCGGGCCTTCCTTCCACTAAACACAGAAACGACTGTGTGTTTGTGGTTATTCATAGATTCTCAAATATGGCCATAATGGCAGCCTGGAAGAAGAATACCATAGCAAAAACCAATGCTAAACTCTTCTTTGAATGAGTGTGGGTACACTTTGGGATCCCACAATCTATAATCTCTGATTAGGATAGCAGATTCCTTAGTAAATTCTGGTCTAGCCTATGGTCAATGCTAGACACCAAGCTCACTAATTCCACAACTTTCCATCCCTAGACTGATGGCCAAACAGTGGTCGTCAACCGGATGATTGTACACATTTTGCGCATGTACAACTCAAAGCATCCACGCACATGGGATGAGAGCCTCCTCTATGTACAAAACAGCTATAATCGGGCCCTCCACATCTCAACCAACCACGACCCCTTTCAGGTGGGCTTGGGATTCCAGCCACTATGTCCCATTGATGTAGCCATGCCATTTGTAGCTACTCACGCTGATTCATATCCAGTCTGAAGTTTCCAAGGCAAACAACTTCATTGAGCGCATTCAGCACATTCACCAACAGGTTCAAGACATATTGGACAGATCCAATGCTAAGTACAAGCAACGACATGATCAGCATCGGGTGCAAAACAACTTCTAGGTGGGCGACAAAGTGTGGCTACATTTGCAGAAGGAGCGTCTCACTGGACCCCACCACAAGCTTCGCCCGCTCCGATATGGGCCATACAACATCACTAAGGCTGTCGGAGATAATGCCTTGGAGCTCAGTATTCCACCATTCCCTGGTTTGCACCCATTGTTCAATGTGGACCGCCTTCGACCCTACTTTCCACCTCTACAGGACACATCAGCCGTGGCAGAACAACTCATACCAACAGAGTTAAACCCCGACTGCATGGAACAAGCCACAACTGATCGGATTATGGACACACAGATCAAGAACACCTGCCAGCAGAAGATCCAGCTATATCGAGTTGTTAAAGCAGGCCAACTCCTTCACCAGGGAAAGTGGCTCACCAAGGACCAAGTTTAGTAGAAGTTTCCTCATCTCATGGAGGAACTCAACACAATGGGGACCATTGCTTTCTAATGGGGGATGAATGATCCAGGAGGATATTGGTGGCCACCTACCTATTCCACTTGGACCCCCACCATTGTTTCTTTCAGTTTTCCAGTTTCCTTAATTGTAGCACAATTTACTATTTTTGGTAGTTTTCGGGTCCTAAACTTTTGTCGCCGTTTTGAGGCCCTAAACGATGTTTTTTTGGCATCGAATGGTCGAGACAAATATGAGTCCATTCTGGACTCAATATCTATTGTTTATGGATGTAGTCCTTAAACAGACCTTTCTAACGATGTATCATGCATGTCAAACGAAGGTAGTATGCTAAAGTTACGACCTCGAGAAATTGATGTACCAAGTTACCCAACGGGGCCCACATTCTAGCATTTCACCTCCTAGGGTTAGGTTTTTGGATGTGTAGGGTTTCCATTGTTTCTCAATAATATATAGGCCTTTGAGCCTCAATGTAACATAGAGTTCAGAGGCATGTAGCCATGACATCTCTTCTCACAGATAAGCTACCAGCACTTTAGCTAGTTTATTTCCATTCTGTATGTAAACAAGTTTCAGTTATTGATTAATGAAATGAAGTGTTATTTCCGCTGCATATTTATTTCTATGGTTATTTGTGTATTCTGTTGCGTTCCTATATAAATCTGGATTAGTGGTATCAGAGCAATCTGCTCTTTCTTGATCCTTCTTTGCATGTCCCCAACGAGGGTGAGGTTTAAAGAGTTAGGGTTTGATATGGTTGAATCTTTGCAAGATCAGCCTCGCAAATCTCGACGGCCACCCATGGGGGACGAAAGGAAAGACAAGGGTGCAGAAGATCCTATCAAAATGTTGCTCGAGGAGGCTCTTGAAAAACAAAGGAACACGATGATGGATAACTTCGCCCAGATCCTTCAACAACTTCCCACTGGCGGCGCATCTACATCTAGCAGCCACTCTGGAGGCGCAACCCTTTTTATGGTACAAGTAAACTTTGAAATTCCCATATTTGATGGCTAAATAGATGCAGACGTGGTAGATAGATGGTTGAATCTATTAGAAAGATATTTCTTTGTTCATGACTTTTCCAACCGGGAAAAGATTACTTTTTCTCTACTCAAAGCCACCTCCAGGTCAAGGACTAGTGGGAAACATACTATGAGAGAAAGGACGAGGAGGAACCCTCTCTGTTCTCAGCTGTACCCACTTGGAATTCTTTCCAAGATGCCATAAAGGGACAATATTATTCGGTGGGGATCTATGAGGACAAGTACATACAATGGACTACGCTGCAGCGACAAAGAGATCAAGATGTGCATGAGTTGACGAATCTGTTCCATGCCCTGTGCACCAAGTTGGGTATCAAAGATTCAGAGAAACATTTGGTGTTGAAGTACCACAGTTGTCTACACAGATACATTCAAGAGGAAATGGAGTTCCTCGACATCTCTTTGTTTGGTACGGCATATCGGTATGCTGCCAAAATTGAGCAAAAATTCAAACAAAAAAAGCAAGACTTTGGATCTGCGAATCAAAAGCAAGGGAAAGGTGCCCCCAAACTGCAGAACCAAAGACACAACCAAGGCATGGCAACTCAAGAAAACTTGCCAAAGCCGTAAGCAAAGAGAAACAATGCAAAGCCGAAGAAGGAAGCGAGAAAGTGCTACGAGTTCCATAAGAGCCCCGCTCACAACAGAAGTGAGTGTCGGGCCAAGCAGTCGCTGGTGGTCGAGATAAAGGCTTCTGAATGAAATTAATACTCTGACACTGAATCAAAACTAGAGAAGGGGAATGACAGAGGGAAGAAGATTATCGATGCAGAGGCCAACGCCACCGTTGCCACCACGAAGATCCAAAAGGAATAACCAGAAGATTCAGAGGAGGAGGAGTGTCTGTTCCACTCCCAGATGTGGGTAAAGGGTTCTCCGCTACAGTTCATTGTTGACAGTGGGAGCCAAAAGAACTTGATTTCAGCAGAGGTCATGAAGCAGTTGGGTTTGCCGACCATAGCACACCTGCAGCTGTACACCATCAGGTGGCTTCACTAAGGACGATATCTCTGCGTCAGCCAGCAGTGACACCTTCCCTACAGCATCAAGCCCTTCACTGATGATGTATTATATGATATTGCTCCTCTTGATGTTTGTGATGTATTATTAGGTCAACCATACTTATGGAAGCGACATGCTATGTATGAGTCCCGTCCTCGCGCTGTTATTATTACGTTGAGAAATAATTTGTACAGGATAGCAGAGGTACCACCTCCTACCGCTATCTCTTTGGTTACTGCAAAACAATGCAGTAAGCTCATTTCCAAAATCAGGAAGTTTGTTTTCTTGATGATCCACCCTCAAGGCAAGAAGAAGATCGTGGCCACGACCTCTAGACAGGGGGCCACGACCTCTAGATAGGGCCCCTCCGCACAACAACAACAAATGGACAAGGTCATGGAGGAGTACTGGGACATATTCACCTCATCCACTGGGGTGCCTCTCTACTGTCAGGTCAAGCACCCCATCGATCTGACCCCAGGTGCATCGCTTCCCAATGGACCGATCTATCGACGCTCTGTTATGGAGAATGATGAAATCAAGAGGGAAATTCAGCAGCTGCTACAAAAGGGTCACATCCGGCCAAGTTCATCACCCTGTGGGAGCCTGATCGTGTCGGTACACAAGAAGGATGGGACTTGGAGACTTTGTATTGACTATCGGGCGCTGAACAAGATCACTGTCCGGAATAGGTACTCGATCCCAAGGATTGATGACCTCCTGGACCAGCTTAAAGGGGTGAAATATTTTAGCAAGATCGACTTAAATTTTGGGTGTCACTAGGTACCGATCGAACTGACCGATGTGTGGAAGATTGCCTTCAAAGCCAAGGAGGGCCTTTTCTAATGGATGGTCATGCCTTTCAGGTTGAAAAATGCTCATTCAGCCTTCATGAGACTGATGTATGACCATTCACCAAATCATTTGTAGTAGTGTACTTGGATGACATCCTGATATTCAGCCAGACTTGGGAAGAGCACCTCCACCACATCCGACAGGTCCTCCAAACACTGCGGTAGCACAAGTTGTGTGCCAATTTGGATAAGTGCACTTTTGGCATGACCCAGGTTCAGTATCCGGGATACATTATTGATGAGTGTGGGGTACATGTGGATCCAACCAATATCCAAGTCATTCAGGATTGGCTAGCCCTGACTACTCTAACAGAGCTTCGCAGCTTTCTGGGCCTTGCTAATTTCTACTGCAGGTTAGTGTTGGGATTCTCTCATATCACTTGTCCCTTGAGTCAAGTCACCAAGGGAGGAGTGAAAGCAAAATTCTTTTGGTCGAAAACTCAATAGAAAGCGTTTGCAGAATTGAAACATCGCCTCTGCTGTGCCCCAGTGCTCACATTACCAGACTTGCAACAACCATTTGAGATCGAGACATATGCCTCTGACTATGCTATTGGGGAAGTCCTTACTCAACAAGGGCATCCAGTTTCATATCACAGTGAGACACTGTCCGACACAATCCGTAAATATCCCACTTATGACAAAGAGATGTATTCGATTGTATAGGCTTGCCGACAATGGAAGCATTACATTTTGGGGAAGGAAATGATCATCCACATAAACCATCGACCCTTGCAGTTCATATAGACACAAGGGAAGTTACAGAATGATCTCCATCAGAAGTGGTCCACATATCTACAATAGTTTCATTTGAACATCAAGCACAAGAAGGGAAGCACCAATAATGTTGCAGACTGCCTCAACCGACCACCGATCGTGGCGATAACCACCGTGCTCAACTCTTGTGGGCACAAGACTTCTGATTGGCCGCTTCTCTACAAGAGAGATTCAGAATTCAGCCACATATACCAGACACTCTTGGAGGGAAACCAAGTTCCAAAATTTCACCTCTAGGATGTACTACTATTTAACATGGGACACCTTTGTGTTCCTTCAAGCGAGCGTGCTAAGATGATTTGGGAAGCACACTACAGTCGGGTCGTTGGGCATTTTGAGGTTGAGAAAACAGTGGCGGTACTACAGAAATATTTCTATTGGATGAACCTTTGACAGGACGTCGGGAAGTACATCCAATCCTCCACTTCCTGCGCCATTGCCAAACCATCCATCAAGAAGTAAGGCCTCTATACTCCGTTGCCTACCCCTAGTCGAACTTGGGAATCCATCTCCATGGATTACATGTCGGGCCTTCCTTCTACTAAGCACGTCAACGATTGTGTGTTTGTGATCGTTGACAGATTCTTAAAGATGGCCATAATGACAGCCTGCAAGAAGAATATGATAGTAGAAGCCACTGCTAAACTCTTCTTTGAATGAGTGTGGGTACACTTTGGGATCCCACAATCTATAATCTCCGATCGGGACAACAGATTCTTTAGTACATTCTGGTCTAGCCTATGGTCAATGCTAGACACCAAGCTCACTAAGTCCACAGCTTTCCATCCCAAACTGATGGCTAGACAGAGTCCATAGCTCACACCCAAACACCAATCTCACTAAGTCCACAACTTTCCATTCTAGACTGATCGTTAACGGGATGATCGTACACATTTTGCGCATGTACAACTCAAAGCATCCATGCACATGGAATGAGAGCATCCCCTATGTACAACACAACTATAACCTAGCCCTCCACAACTCAACCAGCCACAACCACTTTTAGGTGGGCTTGGGAGTCCAGCCACTATGTCCCATTGACGTAGCCATGCCATTTGCAGCTACTCAGGCTGATTCAGCTCATATCCAGTCTGAGGTTTCCAAGGGAAACAACTTCATTGAGCGCATTCAGCACTTTCACCAATGGGTTCATGACATATTGGATAGATCCAATGCTAAGTACAAGCAACGATATGATCAACATTGGGTGCAACACAACTTCTAGGTGGGTGACAAAGTGTGGCTACATTTGCAGAAAGAGCGCCTCACTGGATCCCACCGCAAGCTTCACCCGCTCCGATATGGGCCATACACCATCACCAAGGCTATTGCGGACAATGCCTTCGAGATCAGTATTCCACCATTCCTTGGTTTGCACCCAGTGTTCAATGTGGACCGCCTTCGGCCCTACTTTCCACCTCTACTGGACACATCAATCGTGGTAGAACAACTCACACCAACAGAGTTAAACCCCGACTGCATGGAACAAGCCACAACTGATCGAATTATGGACACATTGATCAAGAACACCCGCCAATAGAAGATCCAACTGTATCGAGTTGTTAAAGCAGGCCAAATCCTTCACCAAGGAAAGTGGCTCACCAGGGACCAAGTTCAGCATAACTTTCCTCATCTCATGGAGGGACTCAACGCAATGGGTACCATTGCTTCCTAAGGGGAGAGGAATGATCCAGGAGGATATTGGTGGCCACCCACCTATTCCACTTGGACCCCCACCATTATTTCTTTCAGTTTTTCGGTTTCCTTAATTGTAGCACAATTTACTATTTTTGGCAGTTTTCGGTTCCTAAACTTCTGAAGCCGTTTTGAGGCCCTAAACGTTGTTTTTTCGGCATCAAATGGTCGGGGAGAATATGAGCCTGTTTCAGACTTGATGTTGGGCATTTATGGATGTAGTCCTTAAACAAACCTTTCTAACGATGTATAATGCACGTCAAACGAAGGTAGTATGCTAAAGTTACGACCCTGGGAAATTGATGTACCAAGTTAGCCAACGGGGCCCACATTCTGGAGTTTCACCTCTTAGGGTTAGGTTTTTGGATGTGTAGGGTTTCCATTGTTTCTCAATAATATATAGGCCTTCGAGCGTGCTTCGAGCCTCAATGTCACACAGAGTTCAGAGGCATGTAGCTGCCACATCTCTTCTCAGAGATAAGCTACCATCACTCTAGCTAGTTTATTTCCATTCTGTATGTAAACAAGTTTTAGTTATTGATTAATGAAATGAAGTGTTATTTCCGCTGCATATTTGTTTCTATGGTTATTTGTGTATTCTGTTTGATTCCTGCATAAATCTGGATGAACTTGTGATGTAATCCAATCGCAAGATGCCCAGTTCACCACAAGAATCATCACAACCATACATGATAGCTGAAGAACTCTGATATAACATCCACACTAGTGTACAAATACCTTTTGATGGCCAATACAACATAACATGTGGCTAAGAACACCACAACAATGTACAAAAAAAACCCAGATGGCCAATACAATGCAGATAGCAGACATTCTTCCAATCAAGGTGCAATATAAATATCTATAAAAGACCTCAAACATCGAAGAAACAAGACCCCAATGGTCTATACATCGAAAATGATATCATATAGATGAACATCATGACTTTAACAGTAGAATATGGTGCTTCATTACTTCTGGAATAAGGTGAAAGCCTAAACAAAGAACTTATCTGCACAAGAACTTTCAAGATTAAAACATATAAAGATCATAAAACAAAATTGCTCATACAGAAATGAAAATGCTTATATACCAAAGGTTAGCAAACATCATATAAATGGATGACAACACAATATGATCAAATAAAGGATTATCTTGCTCATTAAGGAAAATGAAGTTACTTTTACACATTAAGTGTTAGCCACAACATATAAATAGTGAGGCAAAGATTTCACTTAAATATATGGAAATTTAGTCATAAAGCACCTAATATAAAGCATATGTGCATTTCTTATTAGTATGAGGTTAATATGTAAGAGATGAATGCCCTGAAAATGTCAATGCTTCCATATAGGAACGTTAGAGACAAGTAGGAACAAGATAACCTTTGCAATCATAATAATAGAAATCTCATTACAACAAGAACAAGGTGCTCATGATAAATAGTTCAAGATTTAAAGATTTCTCAAAGCCATATAAATATTGAGTAAAAGATGATCGAAATAAACATGACATGAGATACAGATAAATCAAAATGTTTAATATGATCAATATATAACAAATTATGATCAACTCATGATATCGCTTATAAAAAATTATGAAATGACAAGTCACTAATGGTTTTAATTATGGGTTCATTTCTTGTTAACACTATGTAAATATGCAAGAGACAAAATGCCCTGGAAATGTCAATGCTTCCATATTGGAATGTTAGAGACAAATAACACAGGAACTAGATACAATTTTCTATAATACATGAAAAAAACCATATCCAAATTAAATAACTTATGACAAGCCAAAAAAATGATATCACATAGATTGAAAAAAATGATTTTACTTAAGAATTTAATTAGCAAAGACATATAATGATCATAAATATATTACTTATAAAAGAATGAAATTGCTTTTACACAAATGTCAACAATAACATATAAAAAAGTAAATAATAATCACTAGATAACACATATGAGATTGTTCTCATAAAATTGTTTTTTATAAACAAAACAAAGAAAATAACAAATTAATTATAAAGTACATTTAAAAAATATTAAGCATTAGATGGTTTATAGCTATCATCATGACAAAATATTAGAGATCCATGTCCTTAAAAGATGCCAATATTTCCATATAGAAATGTGAGACAAATATATAGCAATAACAAGAAATAATATCTTAATAAACATGATTAGAAGCAAAACCTAAATGCAAAAAATGAATAACTAAAAACTTAAATACTTTACCGTACTGATCTAAATCTGCAAAAAAACATAGTTAGAAAAACAATAAAAGAAAAAGAAACTTTTACTTACAACCTTTTGAAAAAATGTGTCTAGAAAAGCTTAGTCTTCTGTTTTGGTCGCTTAAGTGGAGCCAAAATGGTTGTTTGAATTCCCACAACAGGTTATAACAAAAAAATCGGTAAGAAATGACCAAGTTACGACCCTTTTTTATAACTGATGTTTTTATTACCAAAAGGAAGCCCAAAAATGCCCAGTTTTCTGTTTTGGAGAAGTAAGTATATCCAAAATGACTATTCAAATTCCAAAAACAGGGTATAATAAAAAATCCGGTAAGAAATGACGACGTTACGTTCATTTTTTATAACTATCGTTTTTATTACCGAAAGGAAGCTCAGAAATGCCTAGTTTTCTGTTCTAATCATGTAGGTGGATCCAGAATGGCCGTTCCAATTCAAAAAACATGTTATAATAAAAAATTCGCTAAGAAATGACGAAGTTAAGATTATTTTTTTATAATTGTCGTTTTTATTACCGAAAAGAAGCCCAGAAATGCCCAATTTTCTATTTTGGTCAAATTAGTTGATCTAGAATGGCTGTTCCAATTCCAAAAACATGTTATAATAAAAAAAAACAATAACAAATGACTAAGTTACGGCCCTTTTGTACAACTGTCATTTTAATTACCGAAAGGAATCTTAGAAATACCCAATTTTATGTTCTGGTAGCATGAGTGGATCCAGAATGACGTTTCCAATTCCATAAACAGGTTACAATAACAATTCCGGTAAAAACTGACCAAGTTACAACCCTTTTTATAAGTGTCGTTTTTATAATTGGAAGAAAGATCTCCTTGAGGAGAGCCCCGAAATCATGTAGATCTACAGGAAAAACATCGAAAAACCTTTGAAATTTTTTTGCAAAATCCTACACAAGTTAGGGTTTGGGTAAAAAAAAAGTGCAAAAATATGCCTAGATCTGAAGAGAAGCCTAATGGCTACTAGATAGAAAACAAATCTACAACAAAATGACAATGCCTAAATGATAATCATTATTGATTGAAAGCTGTAGAATTTACTAGATCATAGCAACCTGCTCTGATACCATGTTAGAATAGTAGAGTCAAACTAAACTAGTTAACCTATCTAAGCAACCAACAACATATCATAAAAGATAAGAACAGAAAAAGAAAAGGACAAGAGAACACCGATATACGTGGTTCAACCTAATGGGTTATATCCATGGGAAGGTAGTCTTCTATTATCTCCAGAATGTCTTCTCCAATCTTACAAGAGAGCAAAACACAAATACCCCAAAGAATATAGATGATGTACAACAGTGTCACAATAGTACCACTGCTACATCAAGAATACATGATATGCAGAGACTCACTTCACCCTATTATATACTAAGAGACGAAGAGGAATTACTCTCACATATTGAATGTGGGATAATATAATTATTCAAAATAACATCTCTTAATACAATACCATGGACAAATACTCTACACAAGTAAATACACAACCATATAACTATGGGTTAAATTTATTACTCTTTTACATAAAATTGTAGACAACTTCTGACATAATACAAAGAAATTATTACTTTCCAAGGAATATAATATATTCCAACATGGTTCAACCGCGTCCTTTTTTTATAATACAAAAAGTAGTAGTTTTGGTGAAAAAATATTATAAAATAAGAATTGTTATTTTTCTTATCGAACTTCAGGTTCCTCTTGTCATGTTCATTATTCATAAGTCAATTATTGATTTAGGTATGAGCTATGAGGAATAATTCACCCTTACCCATCCTCTTAAGGCATGTTGTCAATGGGGAAGTCACAGGTCACAAGTTCAACAAGTTATAAACCTCAAGTTGAGGTGTCCTTGTAAGTTTTGATTATTAAATGATGAGCTGATTTGAATGACATAATTCTTATGTAACGTGTTTATGCGTATGTTGTCCATTTTCAGCTGTTTATGTGATTGTTGCATGTTCATAAATTTTTATTTATGTTGTTGACTAAGTTTATATTTGATTGATTTATTTAAAGATAAACATAGTATAACATGTCACCTAGAGCGTGAAAACTTATAGAGACCATATGTCACAAGTTGAAAAACCCGTCAAGTACCTCAGGGTTTCCAACTAGTATTGTAACTAGCAATGGAACTAGCCTCCATCCAAATATTGCAGGGAAGAGGGGGAGATTTCATGAGGTTTTCCTTGGAGGATATATATATATATATATATATATATCCCAAGAGAAACACCATTGTGAAACCTTCCAAGGAAAACCCCATGGTGAAACCCAAATGATATTTCTCCATATTTACGAATGACATCCCTAGTAAACTCAACAACATAAATTAATGTGCCCCATCTAGGGGGATTTGAACCAAGGTACATGTTGATACATAACGAGCTGTAATGCCTAGTGATATTGGTGAAAATTGATTGATCTAATCCATTGGGATTTTTCAAAGATTCATTTTAAATGTTGGACAACATGTTTAGAAGACGTTGCACCATATACCTAAAGGCTATAACAATTTTCTAACCTATATGCACCTGTGATGAAAGAAGTGATAACTCCTAATATTGGTCTATACATACACATGTGCTTGGAAAATTCGCATTGGAGCCTTTCTAGATGCCCATGCCTTGCCCATCCCCATGCAATAACTTCCTCAACCAACTTATAGATGACTGGGCACAAAAGAACAAAAAGGGTAGTTGACCACTTTATGGGTTTTCCCTTAGACATTTGGCTCTTCCCCATTGGCTCAAAGGTTTTAATGCCCCCCCCCCCTATTCCTTGTGAAATCATGCCCCCATCTCTTTAACATTGTGACGCATAGCTAGTTGTGGTATTTTTATTTATTTTCATTTTACATGATGTCTCAAACATATCGTGATTTACTAGCACATAAACCATTGGCATCGATTTTAATCGCCGATACATAAGACACTAAGTCCATGGTGGGGCATTTGCCTTTAGCTCCAAACCACAATTAAATACAATATTTACATCATATGCAATTCAATACCACGAGGTCAAAATCGGGGTGTTACATTCCCCTCCCCCTTCAATAGCATTGTTCTTAGTGCTTTAGAAAATTGAACAAAATGGATGTGCCAATCACATGGAATCCTCCATCTCCCATGTAGCCTTTTCAGGATCGCAATGCTTCCTTTACACCTTTATCTGTCCAGTGGCACAATCTGGAGCTCTTCCAAGTCCTTGCTTGCATGCATCAACACATACCATAGGATCTTTTTCAGGTCTTGGAGAATCCTTCTCCTCAACTTGGAACATTTCTAATGTCTTTGGCAACCAACAATACCTATGCTCAAGCCCCAAGCAATGAGTCAATTCCCATGTTAGTATTCACAAGATATTCCAAAATCATAGATGAATCACATGCACATGTATATTGACATAAAATCAACAAGAAGTTTCCCAGTGAACCAAATACTTATCTGCATAGGTAGCTTTTTTGGTTCCACAGGTATCCGACTTGGCTTTATACAACCATGGCACTCACAACCCTGCCCCACCCCACACCTGGGTGTGCATTAAAGGGTATCCAAATTTCTACAAGCCTCGGATCATCTGAAAATACCTCTTAACCGAGGTCTGACAGCTCCATTCTTGAGCCCAACACCGCTTCGGGTGCTTCAATAGCAGTTCTGTTCGAGAGCCTGCGCCTTCTCTAGGTGCTTACCAAGCTTAGGTGCTTCCCTTCTGAACACCACAATGAATTTAATTCATTCGTCAGAATCATTCCTATAGGATGCAATCTATAACAAGATTTTCAAAATCATGGTTGCATCATATGCTCATGTATATTTAAAGAAAATCAATAACATCAAAAGTTTGATAAGAAAATCAAATACTTATCTGTATAACATCTCCCAACTGAGATCTGGTCAACCTCGCTTCAGAGCCTAACACCTCCTTGGCTGCTCAATGAAAGCTCTAGTTTACGGGCCTAACACCTCTTCTAGTGCTCACCACTACTCAAGTGCTTCCTTTCCAGGCACCATAACAAATTAATTCACATGCCATATTTTTTTCCACAGGATTTATTTCTTAACAAGATTTCTGAAATCTTAGCTGAATCATTATGTACATGTGTAATCACAGAAAATCAGAAAATCAAACAGGATTTTCCAAGTAATCCAATAATTATAAGTATAGCATCTCTCAACCGAGATCCAATCAGCCCCGCTTTAAATCCTAACACCTCCTCAGGTGCTTAATGACAACTCTAGCTTAAGGGCCCAACACCTCCTCCAAGTGCTTACCAATGCTCAGACGCTTCCTTTCCATACATCATAATACCTAGGGGTTATTCTCTTCACGGATCCCCACTCTCATGAGAGTCCCCTTATGGCGTGAATGTGTGCGGAAAGAAGTCTATCTGGATGTCTTACACCCTAGGCATCCCCAGTGATGCATACTGGTGCCTAGCTGGCAGGGGGAAGAAGCTATGTACTCAAGTACATCCTTCCAGAGGAGCCATGTACTGCTTGTAAATTTTTTCATTGTCTCACCTGCGTTACATATAGACATGCAGTTCACATCAGATGTCATTACAAAAAGAATTGCAATTATAGTTTTTCAAACCTATTCCAAACACATCCCTTCGAGAAGCTATGTATCCAAGTACATCCTTCTGAGGAGCCATGTACATCCCGTACATATTTTCATCATCTCACCTGTGTTACATACAAGCACGCAGTTCATATGATATGTCATCATAAAAATAATTGCAATCATAGGTTTTCAAACCTATTCCAAACACATCCCTCTGAGAAGCTATGTACACCCAGTACATTCTTTCGAGGAACCATGTACACCCAGTACATCCTTCCGAGGAGTTATGTATCCCAAACACATCCTTTCAAGAAGCTATGTACTCCAAGGGCATACTTTCACCATCTCACCTGCGTTACATACAATTATGCAGTTTACATGAGATGTCATCATAAAATTTAATCATAGATTTTCAAATATATTTAATGCATACATGATTTACCAAATATCAAATGATCAATAGCATTGATAGCCAAATAAAAATCTGAGTTCACAATTCTGCTTCCTACAGAAAATCAATTTTTTTGCAATCATGAGGCCATCCTCCTATTGTTTGGCTTTTGCAAGTGGGAATACTTAGCCCTTACTTACACATGCTGCCCAAAACCTTGACATCCACATACAACATGTCATCCTGACACAATTTTAAATCTACCAAACAATCACAGTTAGCAACATGAAACTTTAGACATTAAGCGATGCAAAACAAGTATATCCATTGTTAGCATGAATCAAAACCATCACAGGAGATCATAGTATCCCATAATCAACATAAAAACTTGCAATCTAAAGTTTCAAAATTTGTTCTCAGTCATGAGACCCTTCTCATGGCACATGGTAGCTTCCTGCCCTGGGTTTCATTGGGCACAACCATACTGCTATGCTCAGGTCATTCTACCTGTAGTATTCAGGAAGTCCTCATATGTATGTGCATACACACAAGGGCCATTCTCTCATGGAAATACAAGTTCACATGCTAGATTCCTCAGCCTATACATAGACTCCACTTTACATGCGGAATATCCTTCAGTGAACTTCCTGCAATACCCAACAAGTCCCACAAAATATCTTACCTCTGTTAACTTTCTTGGAGTAGGACAACTCATCATGCCCTCAATCTTTTCAAGGTCTCCAAATATTCCTTTCTTTGAGATAATGTGACCCAAATGATGAATTCCATCTTCATAGAAGTCACATTTTCTCAAACCTGCATACAACTTATGATTCCTGAGCAATTTCAAAGTCATCCTCAAATGATCGACATGTTCTTCCTCGTTCTTAGAATAAATAAGAATGCCATCAAGGAAAACAAGAACTAACATGGCCATAAACTTACCAAAACATTATTCATGAGGCACATATATGTAGCTGGTGCATTTGTGAGACCAAATGATACCACTACAACATCATAAGATCCATACCTTGCTCTGAAGGTTGTCTTATGAACATCTTCATCCTTGACTCTTACTTGATTGTCACCAGACCCCAAGCCAAGCTTGGAAAATACCTTTGATCCTCTCACTTGATCAAAGAGGTCATTGATCCTAGTCAAAGGATACTTGTTCTTCACGATGACCTTGTTCAACTGTTTGAACCAATAAAAAATATGGGTGTATCATCTTTCTCTTTCCCAAACCAAATTGGTGTTCTCCACAGGGACACACTTGGCCTCCTATACTTTTTTTCCTACAACTCTTGCAGCTGCATTTTTAACTCTAGTATTTCTGGTGTACTCACCCTGTAGGGTGTCTTGGAAACTGGTGCTTTACCTGGAACAAGTTCAATTATAAAATTGATGTCCCTCCTTGGAGGGAGCCCTAGAACTTCATTAGGAAAAACATCCATGAATTCCTGCAACACACGAAGGTCCTCCACTTAGGAGCTCATTATTTGCTGCCTCCAAAACATGAGTTGCATACACTCTGCAACTTTTCCTGCATAAATTCTTCAGCTGCATTGCTGAAATATGGCTACTGGAGATCACTTTTATAATGCATTTCACAACCCTCAGGATTCCTTTTTCATCCAAGTACTCAAAAGTCTTGTTGTAACAATCAAGCTTTGCTCTATGTGCTCCTGTCCAATCCATTCCAATGAGTATATCATAGGATCCAAGTGGCAGAATATTCAATTCTGCATAGGTGACTAACCCATCCATGACCAATGGACATTTCATTACCACCCCACTGACCTTCTTCTGGTTCCAATGGCTAGTTGAACTAACCATGACCTTCTATGCTTTGACTTCTTCAAAGTGCACATCTCAACAAGTCCAGGGTGATATCAGAACAATCTGCTAAGCAATCTCACCCTCAACTTCTACCACCATTGAGTTATGACCTGCCCAGTGGTATTCTAACACTACCCAAATTTTAGGAATGGTACCTGCTTCCTGACCCACAGTTTCGGCTTCTTGGATGCTGTGGACTTGACCTTTATTCCCACTTCGATGTAGACAATATTTACTCAGATAGTATCCTCCACCAACACCAAAGTGCTTTTCTGTTCTAATGTGGATCTCTTGGATTTCTTGGTTGGACCAAGACCAAATTTCCAACCTACACTATGGCTCTGCAAAATGTGTTTAGGAACACCATTGTTAGCTGCATAACATTCTCAGGAATTTAATTACCTGCATTTGGAAAAACCATATCCTCTTCTTTCATAACAACGACTGTCTCAAGGGGACAACGAGGGTCAAGGGGGATTTCCCCTTTGTGGATTCCCTCATTTTTTTGTAAGTATTTCATTTTTGCGCAATCTGGCGCACAAACTTGCTGCCACTTTTCATCTTTCTAGCCCCTGCAATCCCATAGAAAAACCTGCTAAAATCTCTATTTCGGTGAATTTTTTAGTTTTCCTTCGACCAGGTTTTCTTTCGACGTGTCGACAAAATTTGTCAAATTTGTCCGACACGCATCGACAAACTTCTTCTTTTTCACTCGATCGGTATACTTGCCACCTTGCCGCCGTTGCTGAATTTTTCTTTTCTTTTCATCTGATGACAGAACTTGTTGACTCTTCCGCCGTTGCGAATTTTCTTTACTTTTCTTTTGACGTATCGAAAAAATTTCCGAACTTTCACTCGATCAAAACTTGTAAATCTTTCCGCTGCGTTGGAAAAATTATGAATTTCCATATGACGCACCACGTTGGAAAACTTTCAAACTTCCTTCCGATCGGTCTCTCCGTCTGCGTTGGAAAATGTTTCAACTTTCATCCGCTGCAGCGTAAAACTTTTGAAATTTCTTTCGGTGGAAAACTTGCCAAAACTTTCACTATTTCAGAAAACTCTTCACTTTCCACCCGACACACTGGTGGAATTCTTCTTTTCTTGTCGAAGCGGAAATTTCCAACACTTAGAAAAAAATTGAAATTTTTTCTTCTTCTTTCCACCATCGGCGAAAATCTCGACTTCCACCCGACTCACGTCGGTTCAAATCTCGATAGTATTCCGATGTGCTCAGCCGACGTTTTGGCCAATTTCACCAAACATTTTTGATTTCATACTTAGAAACTTTTCTGCTTCATTCTTCTTCGACGAAAACTTTAACTTCTACTTGCCACGTGTCGGGTTAATTCTCCTTCTCCTGCCAATATGCATCGGCTCCATGCTCCTTATCCCGCCGATATGCATTGACTCAATTCTCCTTATCCTACCGTTATGGATTGGCTTGTCGGCTCCCTTCTGACTTTCTTGTCGACGCTACCAGAACAAATCCGCCAACCCAGCCGACATTATTGCAGTTGCTTCTGTCATGCCAACCGACAAAGGAGATTTTTCTCCAACACTTAGAAAAATTTTGAATTTTTCTGCTGTGGCTTCTGTCAACTGGACACATACGCTGATTCTTCATGGCCCATTAAGGCCCAAAGCTGCAACATGAGCTCTGATACCACACTGTCACGTCCCCACCCCTCATACCGATGATGGAGAGGATGCGACTAGGCTGCTATTGCTGTCAAACTGGGAAATCTAGCCCCATGAACATAAACATGAAATAAAATGCATTAATATAAAAACATACACAGATGCATAATGCAATCTACAACGGAAGCAACCACATTCACCACATTCATTTCATTCAAGCATTCATCATGTTCATAAATCATTGAACATGTAGTTTACAGAGATTAAGCACAATAATACTTATCTTGAAAAGAAGCTGGCCCACAACTAGCTACATCGCTGCAACGTTCCACCCAACCATAGGCAAACGTGGTCATTAATCTCTTAGCATCACTGCCGCCCCTCAGCTGGGCATGAATCCACAAGGATCTAGGGAACAACAGTAGGCTCACATACAACAAAACCATACATCCATAGTCAAGCCAACACACAATTGGGTTTCACAGACTGTCCAACCAAGCGAATGAATAACTAGGTTCCACGACTATTAAGGCAACAACCCAACAACATAGGGGTTCCTTGCACTTACTCAACCAAGCCACACTTTACATCAAACACATAGTAAACCAATTAATCAAAACACAGCCACCCACAACTGCTAGGTATGAACAAAACGTTCCTGGGAAGCCAAAACGAAAAGGGAACAAGGGTAAAACAACCCTTTGATAGCAATTCGATCTCAAAGACGTCTATGGCTTCGCTTGGGTAAAAACGACTGCCATAAACCCCAAAATCGTGGTTCTATTTCCCCAACCACTAAGCATAACCAATGACGGGTTTGCAACCAAGAACAAATGGGTAAAATTGGGGAAAACACCCTAGGAACTAAAAATTGTTTCACAAAACGTTGATGGGCATTATACACGCTAAAACTACCCCATTCCACACCCAAATCGTGGGTCTCTGTTGCCCATTCACTGAGCAATAACAAAAAATGGATTCCTGGGCATGAAGGAATGAGGAGGCAACATAAAAACGTGGGAAAATGCATAGCATGTTCCAGCTGCGTGAGGGAGGAAAAACGATCTCTCAAAACCCCGAAATCATGCATCATAGATGCACATTCACTCAGCCATACCATAAAATGAAATCCTTGACCATGGAGGAATGAAAAACAACCCAAATTGTGAGGGAGAATTCCCCAAATATCTCCAGCCGCATGAGGAAGCAAACACATGCCAGGTGCATGAATGGCTTGGGCCTCTTTTTCCAAGTATTTACTTGGTCCATAAGTCAAAATTCGTTTTCCCAAAAACAGGTGCTCTTCCCAATTCGAAATTGACCCCCATGCCTTTCACATTCCCATGCAAATAACTTCCTCAACGAACTTCTAGATTTATGGGCACAAAAGGACAAAAGGGGTAGTTGACCACTTTATGGGTTTTCCCTTAGACATTTGACTTTTCCCCATTGGCTCAAAGGTTTTAATGTCCCCCCCCCCATTCCTTGTGAAATCATGCCCCCATCTCTTTAACGTTGCAACACATAGCTAGTTGTGGTATTTTTATTAATTTGCATTTTATATGATGTCTCAAACATATCTTGCATGACTGGCACATAAACCATCGACATCGATTTTAATTGCCAATACATAAGACACTAAGTCCATGGTGGGGCATTTTCCTCGCCACCATGATTAAATACAATATTTACATCATATGCGATTCAATACCATGGGGTCAAAACTGGGGTGTTACACCATCACTTGTAGCTCTAGGTGAGGTGACAAGGATAAAGTGAACTTGAGATAGTTTGAGTAAACTTAGAAAACATGTGGCTTGAGTTGTGGCAAGTTGATCCAAGTATGTTTGAATTTGTTCCTAAATGCGATTTGAAAGCGTGAAACTAATGCTTTGAATTCTTGAAAATATTTATTCCATACATTCTTTATATATGTAATTATGCAAAGGCTTTTCACTCCCAAAATAACTACACACATGTGTGCGCGCGCACACACACGTGTAGTAAACCCTCTCCACATATACTAGCATTCCTAACTCATGGCGATTCAAAATGAGTACATCTTGACGTAGAACTGGTCAAATACTCAACACTATTAACAACAACCAAATAAAATAATCTCTTAGTTTACTTATAAAACAATTTCATTTACTAAAAGTATTAGTATTATATTAAAATAAATAAATAAAATTTTAAATAGTATTTATTGAATTAAAGGTAAATGGTCAAAGTAAAACATACTCATAAAAGTATTAGCATAACCACTTAACTTGTGGTCGGTGCACACTGATAGTGGACAAGTTAAGTGTCACGAATTGTTCATTATCCATGCCTAAATCACTTTTCTTATCTTTATGCAATCTAGGAAGAGAACCCTTCCTCGTCCACCCCAAATTGTAAAGTATAGATACTTATAGATGTAATAAAATCATATTCATATATATATATATATATATAACTTAAAGAGTTGAAGTAGAGAATCAATTGAAGCATATCGTACCAAAGTGATGAGAAAGTTTGAAATACCCAAATCATCCCAACTAAAGTTGATGATGGAAGAAAATGTATCCAAATGACTTTTTTTTTAATTGATGAAGCAAGTTTTAATTTTATATTTTAAAGTTTTAGGGTAATTAATAATTGGTTTGGATTATCTCAATATAAATTAGAGTTAAATTTGTCTCATCATTATTATATATTTTAATTAGAGATGATAACTTGGTCTATTGGATGTAGCTTGGGTGGTTGGGAGGAATGATTGTTATCCTCCTCATCTAGGTTCTATTTTGTAAAAGACACAATGGTCTTGTTGAGCACCTCTGTATTTTGACTATGTAATGATTGAGTGGATTATGTAATTCTAGCCATACCTTGTTGTTCAACAAATACTTATTTTATTTAATTTTGTCAAATAAATAATTAAATTTTTTGATAAACAAACAAAATAATGAAAAGTATAATGCTTTTAATTTTAAAATTTCAAATCTCTTTCAAAATCCATCCAAAATTATATAATTGTAATTTTAAGTCTAACTAACAAACAAATTTATATTGTTGTTGAAGGGAGATGGACCCATGTGGGATTGGGTTGTTTTATGTAAATATGTGAGTCAGTGGAGAAGGGGGAGGGTGTGTTGTTGGTGTGATATGTGGGGGCGCCACAACATTCACCTTGAATTTTAGCAATCACGGTTTAAAGCTTTACTTGGAGACTTCATGTGCCTCCCCTTGTTGGGATAATGGATTAATTGGTTTCAACTACTCCTTGGCAGGGGGTTATGGACTTTTGCAGTAAGCTAGGCCCGACTTTGCTCTTTGTAGGGAGAGTTGATGATTCTCCACATCTTGATATATTGTAAAGGAAATAAGATGTGCTCTCCTTTTTTTAATGTCCACGTGGCATAGAAAAATGTTGTCAATAGTGGACTTTGCATTATTGAGACATTGAGCCCATTTTCAACTTGATGTCTTGGATTCATGTGTGAAGCTAGATTTGTTTAGGGAAGAAATTATATATGACGTGGAATTTTAGTGTTCACGTATCTTTCAAAATTAAAGAGGGAAGATGCAGTACCAAGCATGTAATCTGCATGGCTTCTAAGCAACTTATTACATTACTTCTCGGTGGTTTTTGGTGGTTGATGTATACCGAGTTGTTTAAAGAGGGGACTTTTGACCTCTGTTTTTGGCTAGTTTTTATTAGTTTTTTGTCATAAATCTTTACGGAATTTTCAAAACGTTAGAAAACACTGCTAGATCTTACAGAGTGTGGGTGTTGAGGGTTTTCTTGTCACTTGATTTTATTTCTGAGCTTAAAATTGTTCAACAAACAACATAAATTACAGATTTTGTAAATTAATTTCACCGGTTTCTAGCATAAAATCAACCTGAAAAGTCAAAAAGTCCCCTCGTTAGACAACTCCGATGTATACTCCCTCTAGGCTTGGAGAGTTATCAATCCATTAATGATGGTGATGGCACGAGAGTTACCAATCCATTCATGATGGTGACGGCGAATGTGAGGTGGGGAATACTCTTAATTATTGTGATAATTGATAATTGTTTTCAATGGACCATTTTAGTATGAAAACAAGTAAGATAATGTGTAATTTTTTGTATTTATTGATATGGCTTAATTTAATACAGTATTAATGTTATTTTTATAGATTAAAAAATAAATATTTATAAAAATAAATTTTCAAGGAAAAGCTTTTGATACAGTTTTTAAAAATAATTTTTGGAATAGATTAGAAGAGCTAAAGGTTTCTTTTGAGTTGAGAGCTATTGCGATATGGTTATACGAGAATGTCATTGTCAAGTTTAAGAACATTTAGTGTTGGTCAAAAGACGTTAACTATAATATTGGAGTTAAGCAAGGTTGCCCCCTCTCCTCTACCATTTTTGGCATATACATCGATAAGCTAAAAGGTTGTTTAGAAGAAGCAGGTTGCACTAGCTCGACATTAGTAGGAATTGTCATCATCCTTATTCTCTATGCTGTTAATACTGTTCTTATGGCAAGGTGTCCCTTTGATCTTGATAAGTAATTAAGAATTATCAAGGATTTTTGCTCTAAGATGGGTATGACTCTTAACACAAACAAAACAAAAGTTATGATTATCAAATCCACGAAGGTCAATGACTTAATTTTGTGTGTGACAATAGGAACTTGGAGGAAGTAACTTCATACAAATAACTTATAATTGATATACATCATAATCTCAACCGACACTATAGCATTAAGAAAAGAATTAATGGAGGGTGGAAAGCTTAATTTGGTCTTGAAAACAATTGTAAAACAACAAACCTTGTGATGCACGGTAAAAATAAGTTCCTCTTTGAAACTCTTGTCACTCCCGTTATCTTGTACGACTGTGAAGTTTGGGGTTAAATTGTCTGTAGGGAATATTGTAGAACGATCAAGTTGCATCTACAAGCATTTTATAACTCCAAAATTAAACACAACACACCCTATCATATTATCCACATAAAAGTGGGACTTTCCCTGATTGAAAGCATGGCTATGTCTAAATGGTTGACGTACAAGCACAAGATAAATAACACGGGAAACCAAATACTTCCTAATATTTCTTTAAAATCCAGTCAAAACTACCTATAGCTCAAGCGGGGTTGGCATAAAGACGCCCTGTCTTGGTTAAACCATTAGGGAATTAACGAAAATGCCACTTTGCGAAATATTGATAATATTAAAAATATTATTACATCTAAGTTTAAAGAGGAAATGTGGTGTGAGAAATATTTAGAGGTTAAAATAAAATTAAGATATCATAAGGAGGTCATTAACCCTAATCTAGACTACCAAAAGTATCTCTTTGATTTAACTAGTTCAAAGAAGAAAATTAATATAGCTATGATCAGAACGAACTGTCATGATCTCCATACTAAAACAGGTTGTTGGACAATTCCTGAAACATCGTGTGATGAAAGGATTTGAAATCTTTGTGAGATTGTGAGCGTTGAGGATGAAATCACTTTATCTTAGAGTGCCTTACGTACACCCACATTAGATCTCAATTTCAAAATCTTTGTTACAATATATATCTTCCTAACCTTCTTACCCGTAAAAACTATGGTGAGTTAGGAATCTTTATCTTCAAGCTTTTTGCGCATAGAAATACAATTTTTTTCCAAAGAAAAAATTCATTTTTTATATTGATCTTGTAGGAAAAATCAGAAATTACATCATGATAGATAACTCTCAGAGATAGTACTTGAAAGATGTCGCTAATATACTACAATATAATAATGTTGATATATAAGGATGTCACTACAAAATATGGATACATTGTAAGTCATCTAAACTATCCAAAAATATCTTCAAAAGAAGAAAAAAACAATGTCCTTTTTGCGGCCATCAATCTAAGCTGCAATATTTGAAAGGTACCCAAAACCTATATTAACAATGTCAAATAACTATCTTTGCCTACTTTGTCACTCCTTCTATAAATGGTCTATTATGGTAAGAGAAGTGATCATTGTTCTGCTCCTCCTTTATAATCCATTGTCTGTGTTCCAACTGAAGACCTTCTTTAGACCAAACATCAGCCAATTGGTTTCTTTCCATGTAGATATGAGACACACTTATAGTTATAAATTATGCCTATAATAGTCCAACCTCTTCTAATATTGGTGTTAAGTGTATGTTTTGACATCGTTGGATCCTAGTTGGCCAGTTATAATGAGATTTTAGTCTCCAAATACTTGGATGTTCCTGCTATTTTGTTCTATACCAAACATTAGAATTTTTAGAGTCATTAGTTCGACAGAATTGTTTGATCCCTTCCCCATCGTAGCTTTGATTTTAAACATGTGTGTGTTTTAAAGATGCAAAATGCAACCCCCTCCATAGATGGTCGAATTACCTTGAGCCGCACCGTCAAAATATCCCCAAGGAATGTTTTTAGTCTATGAATTCATCAACAATTAGTCTTTGATTGGTTTCTTCGCTAACCTGAGTGTAATGAGAGAGCGTGCTAATGTTGTTGCTAACAATAACCTTGGGAATACTAGCGTGTTCCTGGAAAATACTTTTATTCCATGCTATCCAAATTCCCCAGCATAGGATCAGAGGGAGAACTTTGAAATTTATGTCGTCTTTGTTTTATATCCAATCTTGAAAAATACCTTCCAAAGATGCACTTTGTGATAGCAGATTTTTCTCCATCAGAATGGATCTTTCCTGCTAAACAATCTTAGCGAAAGGGCATTTTACAACAATATGAAAGACTATTTTTCGTCATTTGGTTTGCATAGTTCACATCAACCTGGCCCTTCAATCTTCCTTTTTTTTGGTAGAAAATCCATATAGAAATACAATTTTAAAGCAAACCAAATAATTCTTAACTTTTCTTTTAAGATTCAATACATCAAAAATTGTTTAAATGGATGTTAACCACCATCGTCATAAATTTAAAAATTTTGAAAAATAAAATTATATATATTTTTATATTATGATTAATCATAAAATAAATATTTATAATACACATAAAAACAAACAAACTCACCAAAGTAAAATAATAAAAAAATCAACATCTTATGATCATGTATTCAAGAACATGTTTCTCTAAACCACTTAACATAAGGTAAAAAAGTTGAGTCACCAAAGTAAAGTAATATGTAAGGGAAGAGAAGTCATCATCTTATGCTTAGGTATCATACATACTCTTTCTCTCTCTTTTTTATTCTTTCAAAGTGTGTGTTTTGTGAGTTCTTTCCTTTTCAATATTCCATTTTAAAGTGGCGTTGATAAGTATGACAACGATTGAGGTGATTTTCAAAATGTAATGTTTATTTTTATATTATAGTGTATAATAAATGTGTGATTATCATATATTAGTATATTTATATATTTTGTGATTGGATCATATCAATAGGAATCAAATGGTTGAGAAATAGTGATGGAATGGAAGATAATTTGGAATTTTTTTGATTCCTCGTATTCTTCTAGTTAAATGAGTTCAACTCTGAGTTATTCATACTTAGCTACATGTTATGACGGGCATTCTTCCTATTATCCATTTATCAACTATTAACTATAACTATAACTATAACTATAACTATAACTATATATATATATATATATTACATTCTTCTAGTTATCTGCCATGAAGTGTTGGTTATCCATTTTATAATTGTTTATTTTGAATTTTGAACGGCTGTCATAGAATCAATCTCGACAGTACACTTGTATCATCCTCATCTGTAGATAAAAAATCATAGATCATAGTCCACCCCAAATCTCAAATAAATACTCCTATCGACAAAATTATTTATATAATAATAATAATAAAATTTAAGAGACCTTGAAGATAGCTCAACGAGCCGTAAGGGTTCCTCACGAGCGTTTGAGAGGTTGCACCCGAGCCAACAACCACGAGTGCTCCAAGGGGTGGGGAGACATCTCCCACCCCTCCGATTCCTGCCGAAGAGGCCTTTAGGTGTCTAATTGATCCAATCAAAAATAAGCTGACGACTCCTTTAGTTCCTAAATTCATCAAGAAGTTGGAAGCTATTCCGAAAATCGCCCTATCAGAAGAACAACCCATAAAAATCGCCTTGGCCTTGGCTGAAAAGAGGTTTGGTCGGGAATTTTATGGGGCTATGGACTTCTGCGAGAACAACAAATGATTGGATTCAAAGAAACTAGAGGCCCCAACTCAAAAACAGCGTGACCTGCTACGTAGTGGGAAGGGGATTCTTCATCTTCGAATTTATCTCCAAGGAAGATCAAGATCTAATCTTCAGAAGTGATCATACTTCATGGGGACCCAAGGAATCTACCTTAATAGATGGACGCCATATTTTGATCCCACAGTAGATGTCCCAAAATAGGTTCCAGTCTGGGTCCGGATCCCCAACTTACCGGTCCACTGATGGAACTTTCATTCTCTCCAAAATATTAGAAACGGGCTAGGTCGATTCATAGATATAGCCGATAATAAAGGTCAGTACACTTGTGCAAGGATCTATGTCGAAGTCGAATTGTAAGCCGGGATACCTGAATCCGTAAATCTCATTGTGGGTTCCTGGCACCATTTTCAAAAGCTGGACTACGAGCAACTCCCGTTCAAATGAAGAAACTGTCATGAACATCATCATTTCCAAAGAAATTTCCCAAAGGCCCAACCAGAAGACAAAGAGGAAGGAGAAGGTTGGAAGAAGGTAAAAAAAGGCAAATCAGCCACGAAACCATTAGAGAAGAAAAGAATAGGTCCTCTGGAAAAACCCCATGCCAATCCTGCTTCTAAGGATGCGCTGGAAGAAGGATCAACCTCTGGGGAAAAATTTGAAATCGTAGAAGTGCAAGAGATGGAAGATACTCAAAAAAAGGAACTCGAAAAAACCACAAATCCATCACCGCATGAGGAGACCGCTAAGGAGAAAGACATAGAAGAAGAGCACATCAGTCTAGGATCAGATTCAAATGAGGTCTCAGAAGACGGTGGAATCGAATCAATCAGCTCCCATGCTACTCCAATAAATACCAACAGGGGTTAGAAGTCCAAGAAAAGAGAGAGAGCGGAAAAAACCTATTTGGACGTGCTTCAAGGTTCCCAAAATACGCTCAAAGGAATGATAAGCACCAGATCAACAAAAAAGTAAGGCTTGGCTCCAAAAGGAGCCACATCCTCCCAAGGTAAATAATGAACTACGTCTCCTGGAATTGCAGAGGTCTAGGTAGAAATATGAAAGAAGAGGCCTTAAAAGACATTGTGAGATTGTATAAACCTGAAGTTCTTTTCATCCAGGAGACAAAGTTGGAGGACTTTGTCCTTCTCCAAGCAAGTAAAGTTTTTTGGAAAAAAGGTCAAGCGAAAGCAGTAAGTTCAAGAGGAGAATCAGGAGGAATAGCCACCTTCTGGGACACCTCCAGGTATGAGCTAACATTTGAAGAAAGAAACATGCATTGGATCTTCACCAAGCTTCTCCACCAAGAGTCAGGACATAAAGTAAGTCTGTTCAATGTATATGTTCCGGTTCTGTTCTCAGAAAAAATATCATGTTGGGATGCCTTAAAGTCCTTCCTAAGCATGCACAAGCCAGAGAATGTAATCATTGTAGGAGATCTCAATTTAACTCTCCTTGCCGAGGAAAAAAAAGGCAGTTCCCTTGTCAGAGACCGAGCTAGAGAATGGGTGCAGGATACCATTCTAGACTGGGAACTAGAGGATATCAATCCCACTCGGGGGAAATACACTTGGTCAAACAAGGCGCTTGGGTCCAGGGCATATTGCATCTTGCCTGGATAGATTCTTAATTCAATCCTCTTTTCTAACCTTTGGTCTCTCGACATCTTCAAAAATCTTGCCAAACTATGTTTCTGACCACAAACCTATCCTCTTGGAACTTTCCTTAGGAAAAAATATTGGTCCTATCCCTTTCAGATTCATCCCCCTTTGGATCCAACAAGACGGCTTCCAGGACATAGTCTCCTCGGCTTGGAACAGACAAATCCAAGGCTATCCCTTCTTTGTTGGGAAGAAAAACTAAGAGGCCTAAAAAAATATTTGAAATGTTGGGCCAAGTCACTGAAATCCCCTTCCTCTAGAAGGATTAAGGTGCAGGAAGCTCTTGAGACTCACCAGATGGACCTAGAGGAGTCCAAAGTAACCCAATCCCTGTTAAACATTGAAGCTGATATTCAAAAAGATCTCCATAGACCTTGCAGATTGGAAGAGGAATATTGGAGGCAAAAGTATAGAAGCCTTTGGCTGCTTGCTGGAGATAGAAACATGAGCTACTTTCACAAGCAAGTCAAAGCCCGTAAGCATTTCAAGATTGTTAATGAAATTCATTACTAAGAGCAAATGATTAAAGAATTTGAAGGGATCAAGAAAGCTGCCCGTTCCTTCTTCGAAGATCTGTACACTACCCCTAAAGAAAATCCCATCGATGTAAACTCCTATCCCATCGACCTTATCCCCCAACTCGTCTATGAAGAGGAGAACATGATTCTAACAGCCCCAATCAGCTTGAAAGAGATTAAAAAATCTCTGGATCTCATGGAAGCAGACAAGTCCCTCAGTCCTGATGGCTTCACAACAAGGTTTTACAAAGGCTATTGGACAACCATCAAAGATGAATTTCTAAAAATGGTAAGGAAATCGCAAAGTTGTACCAATATTGGTGGCAACACCAACTCGTCTTTCTTAGCCCTGATCCAGAAGGAGAAAGGTGCTTGTAACTTCAGTAGATTCCGGCCTATTTCCCTTTGCAACACAAGCTACAAAATAATCACCAAAGTAATAGCCACTAGGATTAAAAAAATCCTCCCAGCTCTCATCCCAAAGAACCAAGGGGGTTTCATCAAAGGGCGCCAAATTTTAGAAAATCTCGTGTTGGTATAAGAAGCCATTCATTCAAGTTGTCAGAGAAAAGAGAAAGGCATGTTTATCAAGTTAGATCTTGCCAATGCCTTTGATAGAGTCCGACACGATTTTATGTTCACAGTCATGGAGAAACTTGGATTCTCCAATGACTTCACAAGTTGGGTGAAAGCCTACATTGCCTCTCCTTGGATCGCCCCTCTGGTGAATGAATAATCAACGAATTATTTTTAGGCCTCTCAAGGATTGAGACAAGCATGCCCCTTGTCTTCTCTCCTCTATGCCATCCAAGCTTCGGTGCTCAGCTTCCAATTGGACCATTATCAGTAGATCCAGACTCTCTCAGGCCTTAGGATGGTTCATAATGTTGAAGATATCAACCATGCACAATTCGCAGATGACACTCTGCTTCTGGGAGGAGCAAGCTTGAATACTGTTAGAAATTTCAAGCAGGAGCTAGACATTTACAAAGGTTCCTCGAAGCATGATAAACTTTCAAAAAAGCATGATCTACGGGTGGAACCACTCCAACAGGGAGATGGTGGAAATTTCCAGAATTATAGACATGGAAGGGTCTATATCATGGGAGTCCTTTAAATACTTTGGAATCCCAATCTTCAAAAACAAACCCAAATTTTCTCACTAGACGCCGCTCCTGGACAAAGTGAAAGCTAGAATTCAACCGTGGGGAGCCAACTGGTTAAACACAACAGGAAAGGCGGTGTTGATGAAGTCAGTTATTATAAGCCTCCCCATTTATCAAAACTCTTTGCTACTGGCCCCCAAAACCTTCATCAATAGACTGGATGGGTTGTTAAGAATATTTCTTTGGGAAGGGGGTAAAAAAAATGAGAGAAAACTTCATTTAGTAAATTGGGACAAAGTAGAAAAGCCTTTACTGGAAGGAGGCCTTCAAATTCAGGACATAGCCAACCAAAACTTAGCATTGGGCTCCAAACTGCTGTGGAATATAGTCTCATGTAAATCCTCCTGGAGTAAATGAGTGCTATGGAAGAAATACTTCCAAGGGCAGAGGATAAGATGTCTAGATCAACCGCCAAGAGTCCTCAAAGGGTCACCAATATTCATGCTGTGTCATAGAGCTCTGAATTTTTTTAAAGGTAATCTGTTTTGGATCCTAGGAAATGGAAAATCTATAATAATATGGGATGACTAGACACTAGGTGATCCACCCCCGAGACAGCATGGAGAGCTGGAGAATATAAAAGAGTGGCTTTAGAACATAAATCTGATCACCTTGTGGGACATTTTCAGATGGGGAGCTGATGAAGAAAGAAGATGGGAAGCTTGGGATCTAGGGGGTTATCCCGAACACTTAGAAGTTGAAGCCATAAAACTAATTGATCTGCTCCAAGGGAAGTCTCGCCTAAAGGCCTTAAAAATATATAAAATAGGTTGGGGGCTCCACCTCCAGAAAGTATTCGGTAGTAGAATGATATCATACGATCCAAGCAATCCTATATGTCCCTCTTGACCCTCCACAATGGAAATCCATGTGGACCTTCACCTCCATTCCTAAGATCGATTTCTTCACTTGGACTCTGGCACATAGAAGCATCCCTACCTGCGATAATATAAGGAGAAGGGGGTGGGAAGGCCCTTCTAGATGCCCTCTATGCTTGGGGGAAGAGGAAAAATTTTGCACATCCGTTCTTACTCATCCCCTACGCAAAAGAAACCTAGAGTGAAGTGCTGAAGCTGAGACTTGACATAATTGACTTGCCAGGTAATATTCAGGATATGCTAAAGAATTGGGCCTCTAGATACCCATCCTTCCTCAATAAAATAAAGGTCCTGAAGACCTATTGGATGTGGATCCAAAAATTCACATGCTGGAAAATATGGATTGAGAGGAATAATAGAATTTTCAGAGATCAAATGTGCAGTCCTTCCACGGTAGTGACTAAAGTCAGAGCCATGATGGGAGAACCTTTGGAAGCTAAATCCACTCTTAGAAATGCAAGGGATCTTCATGGTGAAGAAGATCAGTGGCTGAAAGAGCTAGTCCCAAACTATCATCTCAAACTGGTCCCCAAACCATCTCTGCCCGTCGCTTGGGAAATTCGTTTGGGAGAGCAAGAATTCATAAAATGGAGATCGTTCTTAGAGGACCATTGCCTATTCTTCAATGGAGCCTCAAAAGGGAATCCATGAGTTGTTGGAGGAGGGGGGGGTTCTCCTAAGTCCTAATGGAGGAATTGTTGTTTGTTTTGCTTGGGGGATTGGCCAGGAGACTAATAGCAAAGCGGAGGCTCTCGCGCTTTGGCAGGGGCTTAAGCTAGCCCTAAGAAAAAATATTCATTCGTTAGTGGTCTTTGGAGACTCGAGGATAATCATTCAGGCGGTGATATCAAAACGACGTCCGTCCCAAATGCATCTTGCTTCCATTCTCAAGAAAATCGACTTGTTGGTCTCCAAGTTTCAAAATATCCATTTCTTTCATGCTTTAAGGGGTCTAAATGCATTGGCTGATTTAGAAGCCAACAGTGGTATGCTCCTTGACAGAAGTCTATTATCAGTAGATGGGACCGTCTCCTTCTGTAACATCCCTTAATTCTAGTGCAATACCTGACCGACTGGATCAACTATTTTCACGTGAACCTAATATCTCTTCCTTGACAAAAGAATCAAATGAGTCTGCCATTTCTCTCAGCTCGTCAGAGTCTGGTCTGGAACCTGCCACAGCAAGACATTTCAAAGTTAGATCCCATTGCCAACAGAATTATTGTCCCTTCCATTCAGAAATGGAAAAATCCTCGTGTCTCCTCTAAAGTTAAAAGCATTAAGCCGGGCATAATGAGTTCTCAAGTATGGCCTCCATGGGATCAAGCTCAAACCTAAGCTCGTCTCTAGAGGAGAGATTGACAGAATTACATGTGGAGTTGACCAAGATAAAGATGCTTGTTCAAGAGCAGAACCGATCGGGAGAAGCAAAATGGGACTAGATCAACATAGCCCTTCCTGTGCTTTGTGAGGAATTCAAAGATGCAAAAGAAGAGGGTGAAGAACTCAAAGACGCAACTGAGGCGCAATTCAAGGATCAAGAAAATACCAACGGTGATTTTGGAAACAAACTGTGTACACTTGAAATCAAAGTAAAGAGGCTAGCCCGATCCAATGTCTTGGTCAATAATGATGATGAGGACTAAGCTGTTGAATTTCCTTCATCTCACATACTTTTTGTTTGTTGCAATTATGTTCCATTCGGCATCTAATCTGCATAACACCTTGTCACTAACCGAGTTGAATTCCATCAGTAATTTTGTGTTCTTGTATGCTTTCCATAACTTTCTCAGTATGAATGAGATGAAGCTTCTATTTGTCAAAGTACTCGACAACTTTTTTGCCGACCTATAAATACAAAAAAAAACATAACCGTTATTGTCTTAATTTAAAAAAAAAATGATGTATTTAATATATATAAATTTATTTATGTATGAATTGTTTATTTTTATACATTAATAATAATAATAATAATAATAATAATAATAACAATATAAAATTTACAAGAACCAATAGAATTTCAAGAAAATGAGTCAGCCATAATGGTTGAATTGTCATATTTGTCAAATCTATTTCCATCACATCTACTAGGAGCGAAACACACAGTCTGATTGTTTATCCAAGCTGGGATTGCAGCTAGAAGAGGACATTGCCCAACTATGGGTGGTTGACAAAGACTCTATCAATAAGTTGGACCCGTGACCAATAAAGGTTCTCGTTCACCTTTAGGGCAGGGTTAGGGTGGTTATCTACAAGATAAAGTTCTTGAGCATTTTGAGATGAATGTGCAACACTACTGATTAATCTTGTTACTTATATGGATTAAAAAGGCTAGTGTTAGCATTTAGAAGGATAATAGTCAAGCAGAGATATGGTTAATGACGATGATATTTTGTATGGCTTTCATAGCCTATGAACAATATGGTTCAAAATTTTATCTAATAAAATTATGGACTGTGATATTTTTATCTTGGAAAAAAATAAGTTTACAAAAATTGTTGACATTTTGGATACTTTAAAGATTTAGTTGGTTTGAATGTGTTTGTGCTAGAAATTGTTCCTAGACTACAATAGGAACAAGCTAGTACAATATCAAAATAAAAGAAAAATGGAATTGGTTTTTATGATTTTTGGTTTGAAAATTCATCAATCAAGAAGGTAAATCATCAACAAGCTAACACAAGTACTAAATCATGAAATAATATGAAGGATTGAGGTGCAAACACATAAAATATAAATATAAACCATGAACATTATAAACACAACAATGATTTCATCCACAACATATAAGCATTTACATGAATACAAACCATTAAACAAGAAATGAAGTTATATATTGAGTGGTCAAATAGGCCATAAACAAAACCAACATGAAAGATAAATGACTTATAAGTATGTATATATCAGTCTCAGTCTTCAAACTTACATGAGAGTTATGAGCATTAGCTTGACATACATCTCGCTCTAAAGCCCTTATTGAACAAAATCCAAACCCTTAAACTGTATGTTTGTCTTTCTTTTATCATCACAAAGGTAGAGTAGTTCCATAACTACCTTCTAGGTCACGCTTTGAAGCAGTTAAATCAATTAGTTACATGCTAATTCAAAATATTTAAAGACAATTAACCCAAAAATAGCAAATCAAACTCTGGGAAATTTGACGAATTTTCTGAAAAATGGGTCTCATAAACGTCTCCATATCTCTCGATCCATGATAGCTGTATGAAAATTTAGAGAGGTTTTTTTAAATGATTCCACGAAGAACAAAAAAGTCTATTGGTTTTTAAAAATTCCCCTTCAATTGATCAGAATACATGCTAGAAATTTGTGACTAAAACATGAAACTATTAAATAATTCAAACCTTGAAAAATAGGCCACAAAGATGAATTTGAATCTCTTAAACAATAAAATTTGTTGCAAAACTGAGATAGTTTGTTATGAATGAATCTGTGGTGAACAAAAACCTCTTTGGTATATTTGAAATTCATCTCCATTGCCTCGTAATCTGTGCTCAACTACAATGACTAAAACATGAAAAACATAGCATAACTATGCATCTATTTTTCTTCTTAAATCCTTCTTAGCCACATTTCACTATAATTTGGCTTTGTGTACTTCTTTTAGGAACTTTAAATATTTTCAGCCTTCATGTCTAGAAGAGTGAGACTCATAACCAAAACAAAAAATCGTAATATTCAAAACCACAATTTTCACAATGATTCATTCAACTTTATACATTTGTCATGATCTAAGAAACTAGGTTATGTACATGTGTCATAATGTATTCAATAGGTGTCTGAATACTTCCCATTATCTTTGATTGCAACGACCACGATATACCCTTAATCCGCCACTCTTCTAAATGATTCTGCGCTACAGGAATCTCCTTATGACATTTTTTAACAAAGAGCTCAAAACAAGGGTTAGGCCTTGAATATATACCTCAGAATAAACTTTAATTTAAAAATCGTTTTCGGACTTTGAATGATATATAATACATAATAATCCAAAAGAAAACTTAAGAAAAAAAAAATTAAAACGAACTATAACCTATAAAACAAACAAAATGCATTTTAAAATTATTAAAACTTAAAACAAACTCAAAATGAAAAGTAAATAAGGAATAAACCTTTGAAAAACAATAGACAAAGACTAGGAACAATTTTCAGTCTTAATAGAATGAATTGTTGAATACATACATACATACACACATACATACATGTGATAAAGTATTAAAGTTCTCATGGAGATATTATGCACATTTATAGAAGTACATACATAATATAATGTGATATAAATAAAATATCTTCATTGATTAGTATCACGTAGATATGATTGCATAGATTAAAGAGTTAGTTGTCATATTCCAGTTAACTAGTGTCATGTGAATATTTGACTTTGCACCCATTTGAATGATTATTTTAATATATTTTAATTTAAAACTAAGAAATGTTGTGGGAAAGATTTTGATAAATAATGAAGAGAAGATAGGAAGGGGGGTGATACTAGGGAAGAAGGAAGGGTTTTGAGAAGAGGTTGTAAGAATTGGAAGAACGATTGGAACAATTACTACTTGTTCTTGTTTTCATGTTTGTGCATCAAGGTTTTTTGAGTCACGGGTACAGAGGGCCAATAAATTGAAAGGTTTCTTGGAGCTAGGACATCGACGAGGCTCCTAGTTGGTAGGGTGGTGTAATCCCACTTTGGGAAATTGATGAGGGAGCAACTTGAAGCTTGTTGTAGTTGGGTTTCTTCATCATTTATGTAAAAGGCTTGAATTTTATTATAGAGGTATTTCTCTTGTGAATTTAATTTGCTTATATATTGTTGTTGACATCATCATCATGTTTTTTCGAGTATTTCTTTTTTTTTGGGTAGCGAGGTCCGTCAAAAGTATGCAGTGTGGGTACTCGTTGGATACCGAATTTAATTCAGCATCCAACGAGTCCTCCCGCTCAAAATTTGATTAAAAATGCAAGGAGATATGTTGAAAATACAAACAAAAAAATAGTTTTTTCATTCTTACTTCAAAATTAATAAATATTGTTTTATTATTTTAACTATTATTTTATTATTTTCCTTAGGGGGCCCATTTTAGACCTCAAAATTCCTCTCATAGTATAAACTATATGTTTATAAATATACGCACCAAACATACTAATAAATACTCAACCAAGTTGCTAATATATACTATACTAATAAGTTGTTTATAATTCTCAACCAAGTTTCTAATAAATACTATACTAACCTAACCATACTAATGTGCTCACACAAAGTGTGTACACATGGCCAATGCATACACCTCTTGTATCAGTCGTAATAATGGACATCCATTGTTTCTAGAAACAATGCCTAGTCCTTATATGATGTAAGACAATATGTGGACGAACAATTAATTTATGCATCATTCATTACTAATTAAGATTTACTACCGTTCATCACTCATCAATCTCCATACGCAAGCATTAAAAAATAATTGTATAAACATATTCAATAGAGTAGGAATGTAATTGTGAAGATTTATTACGAGAATATACCATACATTGTAATAAACCTGATTGGTTATTACAAATGTAATATTTGTTGATGTATTTATTATAAGTTAGGATAATTATTTATTAATTATTAAAAGACATGTCTATTGATAAATATACATGTCACTACCAATTAGGACATATTTAAACTCTACCATTTCTATTGTAATTCATCTTTCAATAATTCAATTACAAATTTATTAATACTATTCCATGGTTTTTACCTTATAAGTGGTATAAGAGCTCAAGGCTCTCGGGTGCTCTCATTTCTTCCCGAGGAAATCATTTTCCATAATAAAAGGATAGAAAAAGGAAAGTAAAAAAATAGGTATAAAAACGACAACTAGTTTTAAAGAAAACAACACGTGGTTTTAAAGAAAACCAACACTTTGTTTTATTTGGGTGAAATAAAATCGTAAATTTAAGAAACATTTTGTGTAGAGCCATAATGCTTGGGAGGACACTAAATTAAGTGGAAGTAATATAATAAGAGAAATTTAGAAGCATATTAATATAAATAAGAAAACTATTTACAAAAAGGATCCAAAAGTAAATTTTGGAAAAAAACTTTATAAAAACTATATACGTATAACAATATTATTAATATTAATCTTTAATAATAGAAATAATTATTATTATTAGCTTTTTTTTCTTTTTTAAATATTTTTAAGTTATCAAATCTTCAGAGATGGAAATGTCATCATCCCTGAATAAATTTTCCAAAAGAGTGTAGGAAATAAACAAATTGTGGGAAAAATATGAAGAAAAAATTATAATTTTGTAGGAAATGATAAAAAATCTTTTGAAACAAAAAACATGAAAAAGAAAGTGGAAATGAAAATATACAAGAAACCAACCAAGAAGAAACGATTGACGAAGTTGGAGTCAAGGATGAACTTTTAGCAAGATCAAACCCTGAAGAATTTATTGCTCAAACCGAACCAATGATGAGAGAAAATGATGAAGAAGCGGTTACGGTCTCTGAAGTCTCAAGCGAGGGAAAGCATGAAACTTCTATGACACCTACGATAGAGGAAGTATGAAAAATCACATATTTTGACACCTTACATTCCCACTCACAGAAGGGATGGGGCATCAGACACAATAAAGGATAAGAACCTCTGTTTGAAATACAACACACAAAAAGAAACACTTACACATAAACATACACATATGCCAGAAATGAACCATCGTTCGAAATACAATCTACAAAACGAAATAACTAGCCATAAACATACACATCTAAAAGAATCATTCCAGTAACATAAAAGAATTACACGAATGGTCTAGCTTACACAACTACGTCCAGTCTACACAACTACAAAATTACTAGCGAAACTCCAGAACAAGGACAAATCGAAAGCTATTCTAGGTTTCCAAAACTAAGGACATAATCAGGAAGAGGAGAGAAATGATGAGGAAAAGAAAGATAAAAGGGGCATGCATGAAGATCAGAATGTGTACTACCAAAATGAATCTGCAAAAGAGGTTGTTGTGAATGACGATAATGAAAACAAACATACAGTTCAACACATTAATGAGAAGTACTAGTTGAGAATACCGATGACAAAATCAAAGAAATAGATGCGCGAAGCATGAAGGAATATGATGCCGATAACGATTGTAAAGAGGATAAAGATATCCAACATTATAATGATGAATATAAATATGATATTAGTAACAATTGTGAAAGAGAAGAAATGGTAAAAGAGTATCATCATGTAAATAAAGGAAGTGGAAATGTTCCTAATAACGATGTCGAAAAAAAAAAACCCAAAAGATACTCTGACTCATGTGGACATAGATGCTTTGCAAGTTGTCACAATTAAATGTAATCATGAATCACTAAAACTAAAGTATTCCAAGAAACAAATGGATAAGATCACAAAGTCAACAATGTTTGAAGATCCATCATTCTTTACCAAGGAAGCCAAAGGACAGTCAAAGAATGGTGACATACCAGCGCACAAACAAATATTAGAGATCAACATGAATAACACTTATGAGTTTCTCAAAGGAAATTCTATGGTGACACAAGTTTTTCTAGAAGACATTAGATGGGAAACTCACAATAATATACCCTATAATCATTATGTTTTTATATACAAGATCATATGCAAGAAGAAATTTGAATGGAAATGTGACCAACTATTTAAAGAATTAATAAACCATGGTACCACTATTCGTAGCAAGAGTTCCTTTTTCAACATCAATCACACCTTTTTGGTTCTCAAAGGAAATTATGTCACGTCCCCTCCTCTCTCTCGTCGAGGAGAGGACATGACTACTGCGCTGCTATCCAATTGGGCATCTAGCTCTATGAACATAAACAATAATGCATTGAAAGTAAAAACATATGCAAATGTATAATGTATGAAAATACAATGTAAACAAAATCTCTTTCAATACATTCATAACAATTCTTAAAATTAATACATTTCAGAATTAATATAGAGAGCACTTATCTTGAAAATGAGATGCCTTGAGAAACTAGCTATGTCGCTGTAACATTCCACCCAACCATAGGCCAGTTTTGCTCATAAATATCTCAGCACAACTGCCACCCTCGAGATGGGCATGATTTCCACAAGGAAAAAGGGAACAACATGATCACACATAGCCAAATACACACCAAGGTTCAGCCAAGCCAATCTACAATTGGGTTTATCAGGCTGCTAAGCTAGTGGAAAGGATGAATTGCTAAGCTACTGAGATCAACTACAGAGCTATGGACACCTCTACAAGATCTATCTAGATTTTCCTCCACAATACCTACACACCCAACACAAGGAAATATTCCCTTCACCACTACACAGTCCCTCAGGCCATAGCTTCCCTTCCAGTGTTCTCTCAGGTGTGCATAGAATATTAGCCAACCCCTTTTGATATTTTTGTGAGGTTCCTCTCTTCACTGGGTTTATCAAGCAAATTCTGGGCCTCTTCCACTCCTAATGGTTCAGACCAAAACAAGGATGCACATAACAACAAACACAAGTGTTGGGCATGAAGAAAGACATTTTGGCAACAAAAAAAGAAAAATGGTAGATGGGGAAATCAACCCTGGGGGAGCAATTTGATTTTAGGAAACTTTTTTGGGCATTGTAGGAGAAAAAATGACCTCTATAAACCCACAAATCCTGAATCTCTCTTCCCATCCATTGTGCAACGCAAAAAACGGTTTCTAGCCATGAGAAAAATGAGGAAAATGCAGGAAATCGTGAGGGAAAACCGCTTAGCTTGTTCCAACTGCATGATGAAGTGAAACACATGGGTGAGGAATGGTTTGGGCACCGATTTCTGGGTGTTTTCTTGCCCCACAAGAAAAAAATATGATTTCCAAAAATTGATGGCTTTCCCCAATACGAAATTGATTACCATACCTCTCCATTCCCAATTCATTAACTGCCTCAACCAACTTTTGGAAGAATTAAATGTTTGGGTGCATAAGAAAAAATGGGTAGTTGAGAGTTTATGGGTTCTCTCATTGACATTTGGCTTAACATTATTGGCTCAAAGGTTTGAATAATTTCCCTCCCTATTCCTTGTGAAATCATGCCGCCATCTCTTGTTGCATTTCATAGCTAGTTGTATGTATTTTATTAATTGCATATTTACATGATGTCTCAATTTATAATGTGCCTAGCTAGCATGAGAACAATCGGCATTGATTTTAATTGCCGATACATAAAACACTAAATCAATAGCGGGGCCTTGGCCTTGAGCTCCTCACCATGATTTAATAACGATATTTACATCATGTACAATTTCGTGCCCCACAAGAAAAAACACAATTTCCCAAAATTGATGGATTTCTCGAATACGAAATTGACTGCCATACCTCTCCATTCCCAATGCATTAACTACCTCAACCAACTTATGGAAGCACTAAATTATTGTGTGCATAAGACCAAATGGATAGTTGAGAGCTTATGGGTTCTCTCATTGACATTTGGCTCAACACTATTGGCTCAAGGGTTTGAATAATTTCCCTCCCTATTCCTTGTGAAATCAATCAGGCTCACACATAGCCAAATACACACCAAGGTTCTGCCAAGCTAATCCACAGTTGGGTTTATCAAGCTGCTAAGGCAGTGGAAAGGTTGAATTGCTTAGCTAGTGAGCTCAACCATAGAGACATGGACACCTCTACAAGATCCATATAGCTTGGACTCCACAATACCTACACACCCAACACAAGGAAGTATTCCTTTCACTGCTACACAGTCCCTCATGCCATACCTTCCCTTCCAATGTTCTCTCAGGTGTGCATAGAAGATTAGCTAACCCCTCTTGATCTTTTTGTGAGGTTCCTCTCTTCACTAGGTTTATCAAGCCAATTTTGGGCCTCTTCCACTCCTAACAGTTTAGACCAAAACAAGGATGCACATAACAACAGACACAAGTGCTGGGCATGAAGAAAAACATTTTGGCAACAAAAAACGAAAAATGGTAGATGGGAAAATCAACGCTGGGGAGCAAATCGATTTTAGGAAAAATTCTTGGGCATTGCAGGAGAAAAAACGGCCTCTATAAACCCACAAATTGTGAATGTCTCTTCCCGTCCATTGTGCAACAAAAAAACGGGTTTCCAACCATGAGAAAAATGAGGAAAATGCAGGAAATCGTGAGGGAAAAACACCCAGCTAGATCTAGTTGTGTGAGGAAGTGAAACGCATGGGTGAGGAATGGTTTGGGCACCAATTTCTGGGTGTTTTATTTCCCTATAAGCAAAAATACTATTTCCCAAAATTGATGGCTTGCACCAATACGAAATTGACTGCCATAGCTCTCCATTCCCAATGCATTATTTGCCTCAACCAACTTCTGGAAGAATTAAATGATTGGGCACGTAAGACAAAATGGGTATTTGAGATTTTATGGGTTCTCTCATTGACATTTGGCTTAACATTATTGGCTCAAAGGTTTGAATAATTTCCCTCCCTATTCCTTGTGAAATCATGCCCTCGTCTCTTGTTGCATTGCATAGCTAGTTGTGGGTATTTTATTAAATTGCATATATACATGATGTCTCAATTTATATTGTGTCTGGCTAGAACGAGGACCATCGGTATCGATTTTAATTGCCGATACATAAAATGATAAATCGATTGCGGGGCCTTGGCCTTGAGCTCCTCACCATGATTTAATAATGATATTTACATAATGTACAATTTTAATGCAATAGGGGTCAAAAACAGATATTACAAATTATGTCAAGCACAACAACCCTATTGAAGTTTCAACTAATCAAGCATTTAAAAAGTTCAAATTGATCTCTCTTTACACCGCATTCATGGTTGAATATTTTCAAATCAAGATGACTTGTAATAAACCTAATTGCTTATTACAAATGTAATACTTATTAATGTATTTATTGTAAGTTAAGATAATTAATTATTAATTATTAAAAGACATGTTTATTGATAAATAGACATGTTGATACCGATTAGGCCATATTTAAAATTGGCCATTTCTATTGTAATTCATCGTTCAATAATTCAATTACATATTTATTAAATATTATTCCATCATGTAAGGGTTTATACCTTACATACATTCCCATCATGACCCCATATGTATCCACGAGTATCCCACACACCTAGTCACCACTGCTTTCATCCTTGACCTATATATCTTGTCCTTTACTGCAATTGTTATGGAATCAACTATACAAACCTAACCATATATAGAACCCTAAGATGGAAGTGTTGAATCCATCAACCAACTTCTCCAATAGGCAACCAACAATCACCATCGCATATCTAGGGGAGTGTGCTCAACACAACCCTCTCACAACTTTATGCTTTGGAGAATAAACAGTGGGAAATGTCTACACCCCCCTCATATCACTAGGTTCAACACCCTTCATCAACCATATTGCACAATCATTGTTCTAAGAGTCACATCACCGAACAATTGCTTTGGGCAAGCTATGGTCCTGTCAAAACTCACACTCCTCCACAAATAAAAGCAATGTTTATTAAGAATAATGTAATTTATAAGAAAATTGACATCATATTATATCCTTCTTACGTTTATGACAATATATAGTACCTTGACTCTATAGTAATTTTAGTAGATCCCATGACCATTTTGTATGTAGGTCAACTCACTAACAACATATATCATATACAAAAACACATCTGTTACATGTGATAATCTATATCAATAAAATGGCAGGAAAATAATACATGAAATGATAAAATTCATATACTGTTCATACATAGGAAGGTTCAAATGTTCACCTAATATTAGTCTTAATCAATCCAACATAATCGAACACATAATACGCAAATGAATGGTAAGACAAATCAAATTTGGGGTTTTAATTACTGCATGTCAAAGTATGGGGCGTTACAATTATTAAAACAAAACTACGCTTATTGAAATAACATATTGTTGGTTTGTAAGGGGGCAAACTTCCTCTTTAGAACCTCTAGGTATTGGTTAATTAACCTGTTTCTTTACCTATGAGGAAGATGAGCTCTTAGCCAATTAGAAGCAATTTAGGTATTACTATAGGACCAATCGTATGTCGTTGTGTCTTAAAAGACATATTTATTTATGTGTAATATTTTTTTCTGTTTCTTATTATTTGTATTTTTAAATATTATTATTTTTATAATAAAAATAAATGACATTTGAAGTTTGATATATTAGTTAAGTGGAATGGTGATTTTTTTTAATTCCATAATTTAATTATTTTCATAAGTATCATATATTCAATTAGGGTTGGTAGCGGTGAGGTTTATTCTCAACCATAGAGGAAATTTGGAAATTGTGCTTGTATGTAGAATAGGAGCGACTTCAAACAATCAAGTAGAATATTTGTCCTTGTGGTAAGGAATCTTGATTTGGAGAGTACGAGGATTCAAAAAATATTAATTGTGTGATTCAATAGTTGTCATTCGTCATATGGTCTTCAAAACCTTCCCTTAAAAATAGATTTGCATAGGCTTGTCTTTTGAATACAAATACTCGAAGGATTCGATCCAAGGATTTGATCCAGTTGAATTGTATCACACTCTATGAAAGTTAAAATCAGTTGATTAGACGACAAACAAGGCTCGTAACAATACATTTTGAAAGTTTACAAGGGGGGAAGGGGGGTGTGAAGAGGAATTACACAATATCCACAAAGTTTTAAACCCACTTATCAACCTCTAATGACCAATTTAATCTTAACAAAGAAGTGGCAAAGCCACATTTCCATGCATTCACAAGTGATAAATAGGACATCTTGCCATGCTACTCATAATTCCACAAGGATGGGATATTATAATCTGTGTTGGTTTTCTCCTTGGAACCCGTCAATCAAATGGGAGTTTCCTCATTGCATTTTGTTGTTGGGACTCAAGATTAGGCTCATTCTATTTATGTTTTGTTGGATGAGGGAAATGCTTCTTGAAGTTGAGGTTTTGTGCCATCTTTGAGGGTATTTCAATTTTTTTGGGTATGGTAGGCTTATCCTCTACTATCCCTTGGATGTTGTATGGACAATTGGAAATAGTTGGTGAAAAGAGTTAAGGAGCATCAAATGTGATATCGTCCATGAATTTAAAAAAAACATTTCTTTATTGTCCTTGCAAAGTTTTCCATGGAAAATATTATATAAACTAAAATACATAACAATGAATAAGATTCTTAATTATATATATCATCACATAGTTTTTGCATTAGTATTCATTAAACAACTAGTTGCTTAATTTACAAGTGTCGAGCTTTCAAAGTTTTTTATTTTTGAAACTTTAACTTAACCACTTAATTAAGTGTACAAAAAAAAATACAAAATTAGGATAAACTTTTAACTAGTCGTATTGCGAGGCCTTAGACTTCAAGGAAGACTTGGGTGCCTAAGCCCTTTCTTGCGATAGAGGATGTGTTGGGTAGGCTTCATAAGTCTACAGAACCAACCTAAATTTGGTAGCTTTGGTGACCAAATCATGTGTGGTAGATGTAAGATGGTTAGGATGATGTACTAGTCCATAGGTTAGGAGGACCGAGGATGTCTTTCCTAGAAGGGGAGGACAATCAATGAGGTTCCATGGTGCATTTTTCAACAGAGGATGGTAGGATTGAAAATGTGTGGATAGTATGTTGCCCATGCTAAGACAAGAGTGTTGAGGAGGGGACTGAAAGTATGTGAATGCCTCGTTCCTAGGAGAGTCACGACCTTCAAGCATTGTCAAGTACTGTTCTAGATGGATGGTAACATCATTGTCTGTTAGGTGGTTGATTTTTCAGTTGTATTGGCAGCTCATGGGTGTAACACCCCGGTTTTGACCCCATGGTATTAAATTTCATATGATGTAAATATTGTATTAAATTGTGGTGTGGAGCTAAAGGAAAATGCCCCACCATGGATTTAATGTTTTATGTTTCGACAATTAAAATCAATGTCGATGGATTCCAGATTTATGTCATGGAAGAAGGAGTGAATAGGAGGCGGGAGGTTTCGATGGCGACCTAGGGTGCTGGTTCTGAGTCAGATTGGGCAAAGTTATCTCTGGGACGGGTCAGGTTGCATTCTCCTCGTGTCACGACCTGACGGTCTCATGGGCGTGGACTCCGTGGGGGTGGAGACACCTCCTCTTTCTCCTGCAAACGTGACAGAGAAAAGAAAAGAGACGGTTCCAGCAAATAATCACCTCCCAGGGACGGGAGGAGAAGGGACTAGTGGTTCAACCCCGGTGGAGGCACCAGTTGGACCAGGGAGGAAAACCGGACATTGCATGCCAAAATCCAAGGCGATGCCAAAGTTGAAGATTAGATCGATGAGCTTTAGGGACGAGGTTCAATATCTGAAGGATCACGCCCTGATTGGGAAGTTTATTGGCCTCTGGACGAACGAAAGAGCCCTGATATGGTGGATAAATACCACCTGGAAGCCTCAAGGGCATTACGACCTCCAGCTCGGTGCCAAGGGGTTTTTTAGTGTGGTTTTCTTCAATACAGAGGATAGGGCGAGAATTTTTGACAACGAGCCATACTTTTTTCATTCAGCAGGGCTGTACTTGCGCACCTGGAAAGAGCGCTTCAATCCTGATACTGAAAATATGACCATTGCCCCGGTCTGGTTAAGGTTATATTCGTTACCTACAGAATACTGGAAAGAAGAGATCCTTAAGGAGATTGGAAATAATCTGGGTGTTTTTGTCAAGATCTCGGAGCAGACAAAGCAAGCTAAATACATTTCATATGCCAGATTGTGTGTGTATCTCGACATTTCCCAGGATCTTCCCGAAGCTATAGAACTAACACACGATGATGAGGACTGGATTCAAGCTATTGATTATGAACAGTTACCTTTCAGGTGCCGCCGCTGTCATGAACACGGTCACCTGTTTAGGGACTGTCCCCTAAATGAACCCCCTGGGAAACCAGCGACTGGAACAAAGGGTAAGGATGCGGAGGGATTCACTAAGGTTACCAATCGAAAGAGAACGGCTAAGAAAGGCTCTGGTTCTGGCACTGAGATCAACAAAAAACTTCAAACACAAAATCGTTTTGAAGCTCTGCACGAAAAAACCTCTCCTGTGGATGGAGAAAAGGATCAGGATACTCAGAAAGCAAGTGAGGTGAAGTCTCTGGACTCGCAGCAGGTGGAAAAGACTTCTTCTCAAGAACTTGTTATGGAAGATAGAACGAATGCAGAGGAAGATACGGAGGCAGAGGACATGATCCTAGGCGACTTGGATTTGGATGGACTAGAAGAGGCTTTCGCAGTCAATAATCCAAAGGACATCTCGCCCCAGCAGGTAAACCTTCTGGAGAAAGCCATCATCATCACTAAGACCGGCAAGAACCTCGGGGTTCAGAAGGGCTCGTTGAAAGAAGTTGAAGGCAAACGCAAAGGAAAGGGAGAAAAGCGGGGCAAACCTACCAATACACATAGGATCCAACGTCTTGGGCAAAAGCTGATTAGTTTTGGCCAGTACCCGACCATTGAGGCGGCTCTGGCTTTTAAACCCTAAACCAGTTGCTCATGAAGATCATCTCTTGGAATATAAGAGGTTGTAAAAGTCCTTTAAAGACTCATATTCTAAAGAGGAAAATAGAGGTCGAAAAGCCATGGATCATCCTTCTCCAAGAAACTAAATGCTCGGGGGAGGAGCTGGCAAAAGTAGCCAGGAAAGCATGGCCTAGATGTAACAGGATGGCTATCAATGCTAATGGATCGGCGGGTGGCCTTGGAATCCTTTGGGATCCTCAGTTAGTTTCTCTTCAGAACTTCCGCTGTACCCATTTCTCTATTTCTGGTTTTTTCCAGATAGTGGGAGCTAATCAACTTGGTTTCTTGTCCAACGTGTATGGTCCGTCGCAAAGCTCTCATAAAACAGAGTTTATTGCTTCCCTGCATGCCCTCAAGGAGGAATCGGGGGGGCTTCCTTGGGTCCTGGGAGGGGATTTTAACATCATCCGAAGTTTAGAGGAAAAGAAGGGCGGGCTTATACGGCTGACCCAAGTGAATGAGCTCTTCAATCAGACTATTGAGGACCTTGCCCTCGTGGATCTTCGCACGACCAATGGCTCCTTTACCTGGCATAACAACAGAGCTGGGGACCGCAGCATTGCCTGTCGACTAGAACGTTTCCTCATCTCGGAAGACATCATGATGGCAAGAGGCGAGCTGGCGGCTGTGGTTCTACCATCGTCAGGGTCTGATCACTGGCCGGTTAGCCTGGACTGGTCCATTCAGGTCGAAAACCTTCGGAGACCATTCCGTTTTGAAAAGTTCTGGCTCTTGCAGCCAGGTTTTTCGGATAGGATGCGAGACTGGTGGAAGGGGATCGACCCAGGACATGGGACCTGCATGTATAGATTCCAGCAAAAACTCAAAATTCTCAAAGGCCACATTAAGCAGTGGAACAAAGACTCCTTAGGAAATATCTTTCAGGAAAAGAAAAGGCTTGATCGGCGCCTTCAGGAGGTTCAGTTAGAATTTCACAGGCAGGGTCCTACGCCTGAGCTTAAAGATCAAGAATGGGTTCTCCTCCAAGAGCTTAATCTCAAAGAGAAACAGGAGGAGGTTCTTTTTGAGCAAAAGTCCAGGAACCAATGGCTCCGGGATGGCGATCACAACACCAAATTCTTCCACAAAGCTACGATCCAACACCGTCAAAGTAACAGAATTGTCAGGCTTAAAAAAGAGGACGGCTCAGTGGTAGAAAAGCAAAAGGAGTTGGAAGAAACTCTGAATTCATACTATGCTGATCTCCTAGAGGAACCGGCTGTGGATAGACGGCAAGCCCAGTCAGAGATATTCAGACATATTCCTAGGATTATCACGCAGGAACACAATCAAATCCTAATGAGATCAGTGGAGATGCCAGAGTTGGAGGAGGTAGTGAAACAAATGGCCAGGGACAAATCTCCAGGGCCAGACGGCTTTACTACTAACTTCTTCCAAGAAGGATGGGAGTGGTTAAAAGAAGAACTCTTAGCCATCGTGGAAAGCTCCAGAAAGACAGGGGGCATCTTGAAAGCCCTCAATGCAACTTTGTTAGCGTTGATTCCCAAAGAACAGGGAACGGAGGATCTCGGAAAGTTTCGACCAATCGCCCTCTGCAACGTTGTTTATAAAATCATCACGAAGGTTATAGCTAACAGGTTGTGGCCGCTTCTGCCCATCCTCATTTCTCCGGAGCAAGCGGGTTTCATCGAAGGAAGGCAAATTCTCGATGGCATCATTCTAGTTCATGAAGCCATCCATTCCTTGAAGCAGAACAAAAGCGCTGGTATGTTGCTAAAACTTGATCTCTCTAAAGCTTATGACAAACTCAATTGGGATTTCCTTGAAGGAGTCCTCAGAGCCTTTGGATTCGGGGAAAACTGGATCAGATGGATTATCCATTTGGTGTCTTCAGCCTTTTTCTCTATCTTGGTTAATGGTACTCCATCACAGCCATTCTCAGCTACTCGGGGAATCCAGCAGGGGGACCCCCTATCCCCCTTTCTCTTCATAATCAGTGCCGAGGGTCTAGGCAGATTGCTCATAGATATGCAGAATTCGGGGCAGATTAAGGGCCTCAACCTCTGCGAGAATCAGCCTGCTCAGATGCATCAACAATTTGTTGATGACAATATGTTGATGGGGCCATCCTCAGTTCAAGAAGCCCGAGGCATCAAGAAGGGACTCGATCTATTCCTCATGGCCAGTGGTCTGGAAATCAATAAAGAAAAGTCTCAGGTGTTTTTCTTCAACACTTCTCAGGTGGCCAAAAGAAATATTCTCCGTATTCTTCAATTTTCAGAAGGTACTCTGCCATCGAAATACCTAGGGGCACCATTAGCTAAGTCTACCATCAAACAGGTATCGTGGAAGGAACTTCTGGACAAAATGAAGCAGAAACTAACTCATTGGACCTATCGTGCTCTGAATTTTCCAAGTCGTATGGTTCTAGTCAAAGCAGTCCTGCAAGCTATGCCTTTGTATCTCTTCTTGGTGCTCTCAGCACCTAAAGCAGTTTTGAAACAAATAAGGAACATCCAAAGGAATTTTCTCTGGGGAAGCACTGATGATCGCCGGAAATGGGCGCTGGTGGACTGGGCTACGATTTGCAGGCCTAAGGAGGCAGGTGGGCTGGGCTTCCGGGATCCTATTAGCAGCAACAAAGTGATGGGAGCGAATATATGGTGGCACTGGGTGACACACTCGTCTGAACCTTGGGCCATGGTCTGGCATCACAAGTATGCTCACCTTTGGTCGAAAAATCAACTCATTCGCTATGACAGAACTCCTCCGGGGTCTCAAATCTGGACGATGGCCCAACAGAACCGAGATTTAGTTCAGAAACACAGTTTCTGGGAGATTCGGGATGGCCAAGAAGCCTTCTTCTTGATGGATGCGTGGTAACAACAAGGGAAGCTGGCTGAATCAGTTGGAATTGATGACCTTCAGATACAACTCCAACGGCGTGGCAAGGAAAAAGTCAGGGATTTATGGGATCCCCATGCACCCGACCAAATCCATCGGACATGGCTATCAAAAGAATGGTGGCAACATCTGATTCCAGAAGATAGACTGGAAGACTTCTTCAAGGAACTCACCAGTCGCAAAATTCCCATTGTGGATAGCCTGGATGTGATCAGATGGGGATATACCAATAGAGGAACCTTTTCGATTAAAGAGGCTTTTCACATCCAGCAGAATGAGGAGGGCTGCCAGCCGAAGGAAAAATGGAAAAAAATATGGTACAATAATTTCTGGCCGAAGATAGCTTCCTTTTGCTGGCTTTTAGTCCGTCATAGGATCCTTACCTGGGATAACCTCCTCAAAAGGGGCATGCAAGGGCCCTCGTGTTGTGTTTTTTGCTTCTCTGCCCTTGAAACTCTTGATCATCTCCTCGAAGGTTGCTGGTTTGCCTCGGAGCTATGGGTCAGAGGTGAACAGTGATTCAAAAGATGGGCTCGCGTTGGAGGAAATGTATCAGAAACCATTGCCAAATGGCCCTCAAAGAATTTTAAGAATGCAATCCTAAACCGAATGTGGGAGCTCTTCCCGAGCTTTCTTGTCTGGGAACTATGGAAGGAACGCAATGGGCGTATTTTTGAAGGAAAGAGCCATTCTTCGGACAAAGTGTGGCTCAATATAGAGAAGCACCTCAAAGAAACTCTAAGTCTGACCCCTTGGACTACGGAGGACTTCAAAGCCGAGGCTCAAGAACGTCTTACTTTGAATGAATGGGGGGTCACCTCGATCCCGACCTACCAGGGAGAGATTCATGTTCACTCGGTGACCAGGAAAAGCCCAGATTGCTGGATGCCCCCGGAGGCAGGGTCTTTCAAGTTAAACTTTGACGGGGCTGCAAAAGGGAATCCGGGGTCGGCTGGTTTTGGAGTAGCAGCTCGTAACCACGAGGGACAGATGTTGGGGATCTTCTGGGGAGATCTTGGTGACAGTTCAAACAATCTGGCTGAGTTGGAAGGTCTGGTGCAGGGCCTAAAATGGGCAGCGGACATCGGATGGTCCCCATTGATTGTGGAAGGAGACTCGAGTCTTATCATCTCTATGGAAACTAGACTCCAGGCGGGCTCCTCTACCTCAAAGATTTCCCAGAATTGGAGATGGGAGAGTAGAATAGAAGAGCTATTTTCTATTCTACAAGCATTCCCAGCGGTCACGTTCAGGCATATCAGGCGTAAAGGAAATTCAGTGGCAGATGCAGTGGCCAACAAAGGTGTAGGGGCAGGAATTTCTTTCCAGTCGGCATTCCCCAATCAGGTAGAGCAAAAGGAATTTTTCCATCGCTGTCAAGCTCTTGCTGAGGCCGATTACATCAACCACGTAAGGCTTCTCTCAACGTCGACCTCTTCGGCTCCCTTGTAAGCTGAGCTTGATGGTTCATTGCTGAGTGATCAACAGGCACTGATGGTCAGGCGTATGACGTTTTCTGTCATGAAGGAGAACAGAGACATGCTGGAGAATGCAAGGAAGACGACGTCCAGATTAGATCGTATTGGGTTATGTGATCAATTCGTTGGCTGTAAGTCAGATCGAGATGGCAGGGCAGGAGAAGCAGGTGTTTTTGCTTTTGAGCACTTGTTTTTTTGTGGACTGTTAGGTGAGATATGTGCTGGAACCTTTTCCCACTATGATCAGAACTTTCTTATGAATAGCATGGCAATTGAAAGCATGAACGGGTCTGGTCGGTTTTTAGATTTGCTGGCTTCATGAGCAGCCTGTTGTGAGGAGTCTGGTGGCCTCCATGGCACCTATTGGATCATTGTAACTCTTATTTTCTTTTCTTAATAGATGGTTTTATGATTATTAACAAAAAAAAAAAAATCAATGTCGATGGTTTATGTGCTAGCTAGGCACAATATTTGGTCAAGACATCATGTAAAATGAAAACTAATAAAAATACCACAAGTAGCTATGTGCCACAACGTTAAAGAGATGGGGGCATGATTTCACAAGGAATGGGGAGGGGGGAATATTCAAACCTTTGAGCCAATGTCTAAGGGAAAACCCTTAAAGTTGTCAACTACCCATTTTTGTCTTTTATGCCGAGTCATATAAAGTTGGTGAAGGAAGTTATTGCCTTGGGATGGGGAAGGTATGGAGGTCAAATTCGAATTTGGAAAGTCACCCATTTTTGGAAAACGTGTTTTTGGCTTCTTGGGAAAGTAAATGCTTGGAAATGCATTCCCAACCCATTATTCACCCATGTGTTTGCTTCCTCACGCAGTTGGAGATAGCGGGGGCATTCTCCCTCACGTTTTTGCAGTTTTCTTCATTTTTCCCATGGATGGGAGGTCATTTTGGGCAATGCTTAGTGGTTGGGATCTTCCTTGGACGTTTTTTGTTGTTGATTCCTCATTACCCGGTTGGGGAAAAACCATTTTTGGTTTCACAACGAGTGGTAGAAGAAACTCACGATTTTTGGGTGTTTATTGAGGCTGTTTTTGACCCTGTGAGCAAGCTGGGATCTTCCCCCGCATTTTTTTGTGGTTTCCCATTTTTCCCCATGGCTGGGAAGTTGTTTTTGGTGTTGCTAAGTTCCTAGGAAGATGGATCTATGTTTTGGGGTTTGGAAGGGGTCGTTTCAGCCACGTGAAACCCATAAACATTTCTGAGTTTGAATCCATGAGATGGGGATTGGTAAGAGTCATTTTTTGCCTATGTGAATCCATTGAACCGTTGCTGAATTCAGGTTTCTCACCCAGGGGTCGATTTCCCCATTCACCAAATCATTTTTGGTTGAAAAACATTTTCCTTCATACCCAACATGTGCATTGTATGGCCATGTGCATCCTTGTGATCGCTTGGCAAAGTAAGTCCAAGAAACCCATTTGTTAGATGGATTCATGGATTTGATTAGTAGGTTGGCTTGGTTGGGTAAATCCAAGAAACCATTTGTTAATTGGTTGACTACGTGTTTTATGTAAAGCCTTCTTGGCTAACTAAGTCCAAGGAACCCCCATGTTATTGGCTTGTTGCCTTAACAGCATGTGAAACCCAAAAATGTGTTGGCTTGACTGTGGATGTATGGTATTGTTGTGTGTAATCCTATTGTTCCCTAGTTCCTTGTGGAATCATTCCTAAGTCGGGGGTGGTAATGATGCTGAGAGATTGATGAGCACACTGGCCTATGGTTGGGTGGAATGTTGCACCGACGTAGCTAGTTACAGGAAATCTTCTTCTCCAGATAAGTATTCTTGTGCATTTAATCTCTACAACTATATTTGTTTTATAAATTATTATGAACATGATGAATGCTTAAATGTGTTGAACAACATGTATTTTATTCCACTGGATTTACATGTCTTATGCATCTGTAGATGTTTTATTCCAATGCATTTTTATGTTTGTGTTAATGGGGCTAGATCACCCATTTTTATGTTGGTCGTGTCCTCTCCATCAATGGGATGAGGGGTGGGGATGTGACAGTGTGGTATCATAGAAATGGTTGCAGCATTGGGCCTCATTGGGCCAAGTTGAGTAGTTGACATAGGCAGGATCACCCTCTATGGTCAACAATAAAAGAAATAGACAGTAGAAATTTTCAGAAATTTGCCTAAGTGTTGGAGTATTTTCACCGTGTCGGCTGAGATAGCTGAAGTGGAGCCACCACATGTTGGTTGAGATAGCTGAAGTGGAGCCGACACATGTCAGCTGAGATAGATGCGTTGAGCCGAAAAGGAAGGTAGAGAAAGAAAAAAATTTCAGAAATTTTTCTAAGTCCTTGAAGAAAATTTGCATATTGGAAAAATTGGGTGAGTTTTGCCGATATGTCGGCTATGTTAGGCGAAATCGAGCCGATACGTTGGCTGAGTTGGATGAATGGAGCCGACGGGGTCGCAACGACTGTTTCGGATGTGTTGGCCAAATTCGAGCCAACACATGTCAGTTGAGTTAGTCGAAGCAGAGCCAATACATGTCAGCATGAAAGGGAGATTCGAGCCGACGAAGAAGAGAGAAAAATTTTCCGAAAATTTTTCTAAGTGTTGAAAAATTGGAAAAGTATAGCCAAGTTTGTCGATACATCAGCTCGGATTAGTAAATTTTTTCCGACACGCACCGGAAAATTTGTGGAGTTTCACCTAATAGATATCGAGTGAAAAGTTGAATTTTCGTCGATGAAAGGAAGAGGGAGAAGAAAAAATTTGCGAATTTTTTCTAAGTGTCGAAAAATTCCATGTCGGAAAAAATTATGGAATTTTTCCCGACACATCAGAAGAAAACTTGAAATTGTTTTGACGCAGCGACAAGGTTGGAAAGTTTTGCCGATTGGAGAAAATTTTGGAAATTTTCCAACGCATCGGAAGAAACTAAAATTTTTTTCTGACACGGCGGAAGGTTCGGCAAGATTTTTCTGATCAGAAGAAATTTTTGAATTTTTCTGATACGTTGGAAAAGTCAGTGAGTTTACCGATCGGGTAAAAATGAAGGAGTTCACCAACACGTCAGAAGGAAAAGGTGAATTGAGCCGACATGTCAGAAAACTTTTCGTGAGTTCGTCGATTGGAGGAAAATGGAAAATTAGTCGAAATAAAGAATTTTAGCTGGTTTTTTCAGTGGGATTTGTAGGTGCCAGAAAAGTGAGAAATGACAGTGGGTTTGTGCGCCAGATTGCACAAAAATGGTTAAAGATGATAAGAAGATAAAGGGAGAAAAATAAATGTACAAGGACATTTCTATAAAGCAGAATCAAGATTGTATTCTGATGGAGAGGGAGTCACCTTGGAAGAAGAAAATATGAAAGCAGAACATCATTCTGTCATAAATGAAGGGACACCATATGAAGATGGTATTGAAGCACAATTAGATGGTGTATATCTGCAGGAATAACATGTTTTAAACCTTGTAAGTTTACCCCATAGGTAAATGAAGAAGCAGGGGAGTATCCATGTACTCTTGAGATGGACCAAAACCAAAGTTTATTATGGAATTCAAGGACAAGATGACATGGTATCGTGGAGATTAACATGGAAGAGACTTGCATATTTTGATAATAGTGTTGCTGATAGACAGGGGAAGAAATATGTCATGACATAGGAATGGGATATATTGTTTCAAGAAGGTGATCAACTTATGATGGAAGGGAGTACGAGAAATCCTCGCAAGAAGAATGTGAAGCTTGACCTAAGGAAGAAAGGTTTCAAACCTTCTCACCTCCTAAATCAACAAGGGAGGATCATCAATCAACTGTGGTGGAAGTTGAGGGTGAGATTGTTGAGCAGACTGTTTATGTTTTGATTGACCCTGGATCCAATCACAACTATATCACCCCTAGACATGTGAGACATGCACTTTGAAGAAGTCAAAGCATAGAAGGTCATGGTTAGTTAGAATAACCACTGGAACTGGGAGGAAGTCAGTGAGGTGGTAAAGAACTGTCCATTGGTCATGGATGGATTAGTCACCCGTGCAGATCTGAATGTTCTTCCACTTGGATACTATGATGTCCTCATTGGAATGAATTGGTTGGAAGCACATAAAGCAAAGCTAGATGAAGAAGGAAACCTGAGGGTTGTGAAAGGCAGTCCAAAAAGTGATCTCCACTAGGAAAATTTCAGCAATGCAACTGAAGAAGTTCTATGGGAAAGGTTTCAGAGTGTATGCAACTCATGTTTTGGAGGCAATGATGCTCTTAGGTTGGAGGGCTGTCAGGTGTTGTCGGAATCCAAGAATGTTTTCGTGATGGAATTCTAGGGATTCCTCCAAAGAGGGACATATATTTTAGAATCAAACTTGTGCCAGGTAAAGCACTAGTGTCCAAGACACCCTACAGGGTGAGTACACCAGAAATGCTAGAGCTGAAGATGCAGCTAGAAGAGTTGTAAGAAGAAAAGTATATCAGGCCAAGTGTGTATTCGTGGGGTGCACCAGTTTGGTTCAAGGAAGAGAAATATGGTACACACAAGATGTGTATTGATTATAGACTGTTGAACAAATTCACTATGAAGAACAAGTATCCTTTGCCTAGGATTGATGACCTATTTGATCAAATGAGAAGATCAAAGGTGTTTTCCAAGATTGACACAAGGTCTAGTTACCAGCAGGTAAAGATCAAGGATGAAGATGTTCATAAGACAAACTTTAGAGTAAGGTATGGATCTTATGGTGTTGTAGTGGTATCATTTGGTTTCACAAATTCACGAGCTACATCTATGTGCCTTGTGAATAATGTTTTTAGTAAGTTCTGGACAGGTTTGTTCTTGTTCTCCTTGGTGGCATTCTTATTTATTCTAAGAATGAGGAAGAACATGTGGAACATTTGAGACTGACTTTGAAATTGCTCAGGAAGCATAGGATGCATGCAGGCTTGAGCAACTATGACTTCTATGAAGATAGAATTCATCATTTGGGTCACATTATCTCAGATAAAGGGATATCTGGAGACCCTAAAAAGATTGAGGCCATGATGAGTTGGTCTGCTTCAAGAAAGTTAACATGTGTAAGATATTTTGTGGGACTTGCAGGGTATTGCAGGAAGCTCAATAAAGAAGATTTTGCAGGTAAAGTGGAGCCTATGTATAGGCTGAGGAAGCTTGCATGTGAACTTGTAGTTCCATGAGGAAATGACACTTGTGTGTATGGGCATACATATGAGGACTTCCTGAACACTAAAGGTAGAAGGACCTGAGCAGAGCAGTATGGTTGTGCCCAATGAAACCTAGGGTAGGAAGATGCCATGTGCGATGAGAAGGATCTCATGATTGATGACATATTTTGAAACTTCAAATTGCAAGTTTTTCTGTTGATTATGGGAGACTGTGATCTCCTGTAATGGTTTTGAATCATGCTAACAATGGATATGATTGTCTTGCATTGCTTGATGTTTGAAGTTTCCTGTTGCTAACTATGACTGTTTGGCTGATTTAAAATTATGTCAAGGAGACATGTTGTATTTGGATGTACATGTTCTGGGAAGCATGTGTAAGTAAGGGATTAGTACTCCCACTTGCAAAATCCAAACAACATGAGGATGGCCTCATGGTTGCAGAAATCTGATTTTCTGCAGGAAGCATAATTGTGAACTTAGATTTTATTTGACTATCAATGTTATTGATTGTTCGATATTTGGGAAATCATGTATGCATGAAATAGATTTGAAAATCTATGATTGAAATTTTTATGATAACATCTCATGTGAATTGCATACTTGTATGTAACATAGGTGAGATGATGGAGGCACGCCTTTGGAGTACATAGATTCTCGGAAGGATGTGTTTGTAATACATAACTCCTCAGAAGGATGTACTAGGTGTACATGGTTCCTTGGAAGGATGTACTTGGTGTACATAGCTTCTCAGAGGAATGTGTTTGAAATTGGTTTGGAAACCTATGATTGATTTTTTTTTATGATGACATTTCATATAAACTGCATGCTTGTATGTAACGTAGGTGAGATGATGAAAATATGTACTAGGTGTACATGGCTCCTCGGAAGGATGTATTGGGTGTACATAGCTTCTCAGAGGAATGTGTTTGAAATAGGTTTGGAAACCTATGATTGAATTTTTTTATGATGACATCTCATATAAACTGCATGCTTGTATGTAACACAGATGAGATGATGAAAATATGTACTAGACGTACATGGCTCCTCGGAAGGATGTACTGGGTGTACATAGCTTCTCGGAGAAATGTGTTTCAAATAGGTTTGGAAACCTATTATTGAATTTTTTTATGATGACATCTCATATAAACTGCAAGCTTGTATGTAACACATGTGAGATGATGAAAATATGTACTAGACGCACATGGCTCCTCGGAAGGATGTACTGGGTGTACATAGCTTCTCGGAGGAATGTGTTTGAAATAGGTTTGGAAACCTATGATTGATTTTTTTTTATGATGACATCTCATATAAACTACATGCTTGTATGTAACGCAGGTGAGATGATGAAAATATGTACTAGACGTACATGTTTCCTTAGAAGGATGTACTAAGTGTACATAACTTCTCAGAGGGATGTGTTTGGAATAGGTTTGGAACCCTATGATTGATTTTTTTTATGATGACATCTCATATAAAATACATGCTTGTATGTAACACAAGTGATATGATGAAAATATGTACTGGGTGTACATGGCTCCTCGGAAGGATGTACAGGGTGTACATAGCTTCTCAGAGGGATGTTTTGGAATAGGTTTGAAAACCTATGATTGATATTTTATAATGACATTTGATATAAACTGCATGTTTGTATGTAATGGGCGAGACGATGAAAACATGTACATGGAGTACATGGCTCCTTTGGAAGGATGTACTTGGGTACATAGCTTCTTCTCCCCTGCCAGCTAGGCATCGTTATGCATCACTGGGGATGCCCAGGGTGTAAGACATATGGTTAGAATTATTTCTGCACACATTCACACCGTAAGGGGACTGTCACGAGAGTGGGGGCTCTGTGAAGAGAATAACCCAGGTATTATGATGTCTGGAAAGGAAGTGCTTGAGCATTGGTAAGCACTTGGAGGAGGTGTTGGGCCCTTAAGCTAGAGTTGTCATTAAGCACCTAAGGAGGTGTTAGGATCTGAAGCGGGGCTGATCGGATCTTAGTTGAGAGATTCTATACAGATAAGTATTGGATTACTTGGCAAATCCTGGTTGATTTTGTGTAATTACACGTGTACATAACGATTCAAATAAGATTTTGAAAATCTTGTTAAGCAATAAATCCTGCGAAAATGAATCTGACATGTGAGTTAATCTGTTATGGTGCCTGGAAAGGAAGCACCTAAGCATTGGTAAGCACTGGAAGAGGTGCTAGGCCTATAAATTAGAGCTTCCATTGAGCACCCAAGGAGGTGTTAGGCTTTGAAGCGGGGTTGACCAGATCTCGGTTGAGAGATGTTATACAGATATGTATTTGGTTTACTTATCAAACTTGTGTTGTTATTGATTTTCTTTAAATATACATGAGCATATGATGCAACCATGGTTTTGAAAATCTTGTTATAGATTACATCCTATAGGAATGAATCTAACATGTGAATTAAATTCATTGTGGTGTTTAGAGAGGAAGCAACTGAGCTTGGTAAGAACCTAGAGGAGGTGCAGGCTCTTGAGCAGAACTACCAATGAAGCTCCCAACGAGGTGTTGGGCTCAAGAACGGAGCTGTCAGACCTCAGGTGAGAGGTATTTTCAGGTGATATGAGGCTTGCAGTAATTTGGCTACCCTTTAATGCACACCTAGGTGTGGGGTGGGGCAGGGTTGTGAGTACCATAGTGTATAAATCCCAGTCGGACACCTGTGGAACCAAAAGAAGATACTTATGCAAGACAAGTATTTGGTTCACTTGGCAACTTTTTGTTGATTTTATGTCAATATACATGTGCATGTGATTCATCTATGATTTTGGAAAATCTTGTGAATATTGACATGGGAATTGACTCATTGTTTGGGGCTTGAGCATAGGTATTGCTAGTTGCCAAAGGCACTGGAAATGTTCCAAGATGAGGAGAAGGATTCTCCAAGATAGGAAAAATATCATGTGGTGTGTGCTGATGCATGCAAGCAAGGACTTGGAATAGTTCCAGATCGTGCCATTGGACAGATAAAGGTGCAGAGGAAGCACTGCGGTCCTGAAGACGCTACGTGGGAGTTGGAGGATGCCATGCGATTGGCACATCCATTTTTTGTTCAATTTTGCAAAGGAACGAGGACAATGCTATTGAAGGGGGAGGGGAATGTAACACATGGGTTTTGGCCCCATGGTATTAAATTGCATATGATGTAAATATTGTATTAAATCGTGGTGTGGAGCTAAAGGAAAATGCCCCACCATGGATTTAGAGTTTTATGTTTCGGCAATTAAAATCGATGCCGATGGTTTATGTTCTATCCAAGCACAATATATGTTTGAGACATCATGTAAAATGCAAACTAATAAAAATACCACAACTAGCTATGCATCGCAACGTTAAAGAGATGGGGCATGATTTCACAAGGAATGGGGAGGGGGAATATTCAAACCCTTTAGCCAATGTCTAAGGGAAAACCCATAAAGTGGTCAACTACCGATTTTTGTCTTTTATGCCCAGTCATGTAAAGTTGGTGAAGAAAGTTATTTCCTTGGGATGGGGAAGGTATGGAGGTCAAATTCGAATTTGGAAAGTCACCCATTTTTGGAAAACATGTTTTTGGATTCTTGGGAAAGTAAATGCTTAGAAAGGCATTCCCAACCCATTATTCACCCATGTGTTTGCTTCCTCATGCAGCTGGAGATAGCTAGGGCTTTCTCCCTCACATTTTTGCAGTTTTCTTCATTTTTCCCATGGATGGGAGGTTGTTTTGGGCAATGCTCAATGGCTGGGATCTTACCTGGACATTTTTTGTTGTTGATTCCTCATTACTGGCTAGGAGAAAACTGTTTTTGGTTGGACAATGAGTAGTAGAAGAAACCCACGATTTTTGGGTGTTTATTGAGGCCTTTTTTTTCTTCTCATGTGAGCAACTTGGGATCTTCCCCCACATTTTTTTGTGGTTTCCCATTTTTCCCCATGGTTGGGAATTCGTTTTTGGTGTTGCTAAGTGCCCAGGAAGATGGATCTATGTTTTGGGGTTTGGAAGGGGTCGTTTCGGCCATGTGAAGCCCATAAACGTTTATGAGCTTGAATCCACGAGATGGGGATTGGTAAGAGTTGTTTTTTGCATACATGAATCGATTGAATCGTTGTTGAATCCAGGTTTCTCACCTAGGGGTTGATTTCCCCATTCACAAAATCGTTTTTGGTTGAAAAACGTTTTCCTTCATACCCAACATGTGCATTGTATGGTTGTGTGCATCCTTGTGATGGCTTGGCAGAGCAAGTCCAAGAAACCCATCTGTTAGATGGATTCCTGTGTTTAATTAGCAGGTTGGCTTAGATGGGTAAGTTCAAGGAACCATCTGTTAATTGGTTGACTATGTGTTTGATGTAAAGCCTGCTTGGCTGAGTAAGTCCAAGGAACCCCCATGTTATTGGCTTGTCACCTTAACAGTCTGTGAAACCAAACTGTGTGTTGGATTGACTGTGGATGTATGGTATTGCTGTGTGTAAGCCTGTTGTTCCCTAGTGCCTTGTGGAAAAATGCCTAGCTCGAGGGTGGCAGTGATGCTGAGAGATTGATGAGCACACTGGCCTATGGTTGGGTGGAACGTTGCAGCGACGTAGCTAGTTGCGGGAAAACTTCGTCTTCAGATAGGTATTCTTGTGCATTTAATCCTTGCAACTGTATTTGTTTTATTAATTATTATGAACATGATGCATGCCTGAATGTGTTGAACAAAATGTATTTGATTTCGCTGGATTTACATGTCTTATGCATCTGTACATGTTTTATTCCAATGCATTTTTATGTTTGTGTTAATGGGGCTAGATCGCCCATTTGACAATAGCAGCAGTGTTGGTCACGTCCTCTCCATCGTCGGGATGACGGGTGGGGACGTGACAATGGGTGGATGTAACATGGTTTCCTATGGTTTGGTTGTGATGGTGCAACATTTCCTGTGGTGAATCGAGCATGTTCATACTCCCACAAGTATAAGGTGTGCCTGTCTTAGGTTTGGTCAAGATGTGTGGGTAAATCATAGTCCACGTGATACAAGTAGTTGTTGGTCACGCCAAACTGGTAAGGTCATAGCGATGTCGGGTGACAACGAGTAGATCTCTTCAATGGTATGGGATGCTCAAGGGGAATGATAAGTCTATCCCCATTGTAGTTGATATCAGAGCCATGTTTGAACATGGGACTTACGAAAGTGTCTCTTCACCACCAACACCCCTTTCGGTGGATGTTCCGATGGAGTCACATTGATGAGGATATGAACACTTTAAGTGGGGGGGAATGTCAGGACCTTGGACTTTGAGGAAAAGTTGGGTGCTTGAGCCCTTACTCATGGTAGAAGGCATGTTGGGAAAACTTGGCAAGTTTGGATAACCAACCTATAGCTGGTAGCCTCGATGACTAGCTCATGTGTGGTAGACTTGAGATGGTTATGATGGTGTTGTATCATGTACACTAGGAGGACCTAGGATGTCTTTTCCAAAAGGGGCATATGATTGATGAGTTCCCATGGTGCAAGCTTCAATGAAGGTCAATGCAATTGGAAATGTGTTGATGGTGTGTCAACCATGCTAGGATAAGAGTTTTGATGCAGGGATTGACGGTATGTGAACGCCTCATGCCTGGGAGGTATATGACCTTCGGGCACTGTCAAGTATTATTGTTCTAGATGGATGGCTACATCATTGTATGTTGGGTGGTCGATTGTTTGGTTGTGGTGGCTTGAGGAAATGCGTAACGATGTTGTCTATGGTTGGGCGGTAATGGTGCAACATCGCGTAAGGTGAAACAAGCAAGTTCATACCCGCAAGTATAAAGTGCGCCTAACTTGAGTTTGATCAAAATGTGTCCATAACATGTAGTCTATGTGATATGAGCGAATGCTAGTCATACATAATTAAAAAAGTCATAGCGATGTTGAATGACGATTACACTTCTCAAATCTCGAATGATATAGAAGACTTAAAAAAATATATGTAATCTTTTTTTTTTATCAAAAGAAAAAAGCCTGTCCTTGATATTCATATTGAATCAAAGGACATCTAACGTGCCTTCCCAATATATGGGTAACATACATGACAATGAATCTGTGGATATGTCTTTTTGTAGCAACTTGAAAGAGTTACAACCCCAGCGAGCAGAATGGGGACTAGAGTAGAAACTACATACATTTCCCATCAGTAATTAAGACATTGTCCCTTATGACCATATCCACCGTGAACCAAAAAGGTAAGCTCATCCATCTAAAAAAGTCTGCTCTGATACAATCACCAAGGTGCCATAAAAGAGGAGATCCAGTGTCGGGCTCAAAAGAGCATAAACCTATCTTGTGTGGTCAAATGACCATCATAAAATTCAGAATAATATCCTGATCCCGGAGCAAAAGAAAAGGCTTTTTTAGATAGGCGGTCAGCAGTCTGATTGTGTTCACGGTAGACATGGAAAAAGGACAGCTCAAGGAAGCATGAACAGATCTTCCTGATGTCCCTACACCAATGGATAAGCTCGGGTGGTGAGAGGGAAGCAGTACCCTTTGCCCAATTGATGATGATTGAAAAGTCACCAAATATATGGATCTTGGGTAACCCCATCATTTGGGAGGTATGTAGTAGGGTCCATAGCCCAATTAATTCTGCCCTGGTATTAGTACTGAGCCCAGCCCCCAAGGCAAACTCGAAGTGGTGTGCCTCATTCAGGTGCAAGAAAAAACCAACCCCACCAGTACTGTCAACAAAAGAACCATAAAAAAACCCACAGGGGTATGTAAGTGTAGGTCCCGGTCCTATAACTCTTGTTTTTTTGCTCTGGTGACAGTGGGACAGTAGAGCTGCAAGGTGTATGAGATCTGATGGAGCAAGCTGATAACCGTTACAGTTTTCCCTTCAAAGATAGATATGTTCCTTGCCTTCCATAATGTCCACATGGCGAGGAATGGGAGATAACAGTATCCTGAATGCATTGAGAAGGAGACAGTCCATGAATCCAGAAAGGTGAAAATACTATCAGACTGGTGAGGAGGGGACAAATGGTGCTGTTCCAGGAGGACAGAGAGTAAATTTTTCCAAACAGGGCATAAATAAAAGAGGTGTTCGATACTCTCTGTATCTTTTCTGCAGAGAATACAAAAACCAGGCCTTGACCATCCACGTTTTTGTAGGTTGTCCCAGGTCAGTAATTTGTTCTGCAATACAAGCCATATAAAACAACATATTTTCCGGGGAAGAGTGCTATTCCATACAAAAGCAAGAAGTCTGTTGCCTTCTGGTGGGGAAGATGCATTTATAATGCAGCCATATATCAGTTTGGCAAACACAGTTCCATCAAATCTATTGAAAGACCAAGTCAGGGCATCCGAATGATCAACAAGTCGTAAGCCACAGTTTTCTAGTCCTCTCGTGAAAGAATTCCAGGCATCTTTCCAGTCACCACCAACACAGAGTTCCTCAGCAGAATACCAATATTTATGAGCATCTGGGAGAGTATTACGAGCCTGTGCAAGTGTCACTGTATCCAAATCTGCCAAATACTCACAAAGCCTCGGTGGTATCGCGAGGGAGTTGGTTAAACCAACAATCGGATCAATACCGAGAAGAACATTCTTACCATTGCTAACCTGCCAAGCGAGATGTCTACCAAGCCACGGGAGAGTGAGCAGGAGCCCTTTCCATATAGCAGAAACACCACGAGACTGGAAAATTTTCCCTCTGAGCCAGGATTCAACCGTGCACATCTTCAGATATTTACTGATAATTACACGGTGCCATAAACCATAATTTTGGAGTACCAGCCATAAATTCTTCAATCTAAGAGCAATATTGAACTAGGGCAAATGCTTGATACCCCAGCCACCATGAACTTTAGGCCATGAAAGAGCTCGCCAGTTGGTCAAGTGATACCGTCGCTTTTGATCTGAGGAGCCCCAGAGGAAAGAAAAGGCAAGACTCCTGAGCTTGTTTAATATAGAGACAGGGATGGGGGCTAGTCCCATCCAGTAGACAGGTATACTGGTTAAAACTGCTTGTACAAGAGTCAGACGACCCCCGAGGGATAGAAGCTTGTGAGCCCAATGCAAGATTCTGTGTTCAAATTGTTTAATCTAACACATTATATGTAAGATTTATTATAAAGGGGAATTATAAAGATTTATTATTATTATTATTATTATTATTAATCATCTAACCTTGGCCTGCCTGGTGGGTTTTTCCCTTATCTCTGTCTCCTCTTCTTGCTGGCTGTTGTATTCTATCCTGGTTTTATTAGCGGTTTCTTGTGCCCACTTTGACTCTGGGTTCGGTGTACCCGGTTTCTTGTTTTGGGCACTGACTGCCACTCCTTGTCAGAGACTCTAGTGGTCTATCCTGGGGTCGACTCCTACGGTGGTTCTTTTATAATCTAACACATTATATGTAATCTATCTATATTACTCCTTAAACTATTTGAATAATAATAATAATCAATCTTTATAATTCCCCTGGACCAAAGTTTCTTTAAAAACCAATCAACCAAAATCTCATGATATTGCCCAACATCGAGAGGCAACCATTAATTTTTACATCATCGTATACTTGAAACGTTACATGTATTGCACAATGATAGGTACACGGCAATGATGAAATAACATGTCTTTTATTTGTTTATTAAGTAGGGTAGCAAGCAGAGTGCACTTGCTTGAAATAGAAGTGGATTTTGTTTATTTATTTATTTATTTTTGTAAAGAGTGATTTGAAAGCATACAAGTGGAAGTCTATTTTTAAAGGAGACAAGGAGGCAGTTTAGATTTGTATATTATTATTATATCTCAAATTCACCAAACCATAATGACGATTGAGACCTTTCTTTTGAACTTCACACTTCATAAATTTATAAGTGAGTTTCATCATCATCGCCTATATAGTCCATACCACTTTTCATAATCATTGAACTTGGAAAAGCTAGTTTTCTCGTAGAATTAAAAATCTTCATATTCAACCCTCATTATTTCCCGCACCAAGAATAAGGAAGCGAAGGTAAGTTCATCATTGTATAATTTCAAATATGTTTTCACCCTTTTTAATTTGCCTAAGTATCTCAATTCAAACAAACCATGCATTTCATGCCATCTTTTCTTCATAAATAGCCCTATGAAAATCGATATATTAAATAAAAATATATTTCAAATTAATATTTATTTGATTCCATTGTAGAAATGAAGGACAATATGAATAAAAATAATTTGATTAAATATATTGAAAATGCAAAAGTGGTTATCCTTTTATAAATAGTTGTACAATATTTAAAAAAAAAGGTGCATTAAAGGACATGGGTTTTGTTGTTATGTTTTTGTGTAGCACATATATTATTATATTTGAATTATAAGAATGTTTTTTAGTTGTCAAAGGTAGTTCAGCTTTGAACATGGTGATTGTTTGTCTTTTTTAATATGTCATATATATATAGTTGTTAGTATGTATGTGTTAGGATTCCACTATAATGAGGACTCTACAAATTACATATATTCAACTCTTACAACTAGTACTATCATTAGTTCATGTGAACTTTGGTATAGAAAATTTGTTCATATGAACTACAATGCATTGTTAATTGTGAGTAAGGTAGTGACAGGTTTATTAGAGATCCAAATCAATCATGAAGGGGTATGCAAAGGATGTGCTCAAGGAAAGAACACTAGGAACCCATTCCCAAGCAGTAACAGTAAAAAAAAGGGGATTTTGGATATGGTTCACTCAGATGTGTGTGGACCAATGCTAACTACTTCCTTAAGCAGGTATGTCTATTATGTCTCTTTTATTGATGACTGCTCTCATAAGACTTGGATATAGTTTTAGAAAGGAAAATATGAAGTATTTGAAAAGTTCAAGGAATTAAAGGCTCTTATGGAGAATCTATCCGAAAAGACGATCAAGACTGTGAGATCAAACAATGGAGGAGAATTCACTTTAATTGAATTCAATAACTTCTTTAAAGAAGCTGGGATTAAGAGGGAGCTTACCACACCCTATAATCCTCAACATAATGCAGTGGCATAAAGAAATAATAGATATATCATGGAACCAGTCAAAGCATTAATGATCCATGATCAAGATCTACGTATGCATTTATGGTTCAAAGCAACAAGAACCACATTCTATGTACAAAATAGAATTTCCCATAGTGCCCTTGGGAACAGAACTCCAAAAGAGATGTTTACCAATGAAAATCCCAAATTCATCCACCTAAATATATTGGGATGTCATGTGTACTTACATGTTCCCAAGGAGATAAGATAAAAATTGGACCCTTCAGGAAAGAAGGGAATATTTGTTGGATACAATGACCAATCAAAAGCTTACAGAATCTACATTCCAAGTTTCCATCAGATTGAGATCAACAGAGATGTCACATTTGATGAAGATGCAACTTTCACCAAATCCAGAAAGAACTATGCAGATGAAGATCATGAAGAAGAGCAGGAGTCTCCTAGAACTACAAAATATAGCAGACCACCAGTTAGAGATGTCGAAGAAGAACCTATCCTAGAAGATCATGACATGGAGAAACCTCAAGGGCCTATGGAGACACCTCATGAGTTGATCTCAAAAAGAAGAAGGATAACTTGTCATTGTCATATAATCTGAGAAGCACTGAGATATGGTGCACCAAAAGGAAGCAAGATACCAAGACTCTACTCCAATTATGTGGCATTAATGTGCAATCTTGCTGATGAAGAAACCACATGTTTTGAAGAAGCCTTAAAGAAGAAGGGATGGATGGATGTTATGATAAAAGAATACCAATCTATCATAAAGAAGGACAAATCAATGGTGTCAAGACTAAAGGACAAATAAGAGGTTTGTTCAAAATGGTTTTTCAAGACAAAGAATTCAGTAGATGGAAGTATTGAAAAGTTCAAAGCAAGATTTTTTGCATGAGGATTTTAATAGAAGGAAGGAATTGATTATGAATAAATTTTTGCACCAATAGCAAGATATACTTCTATCAGAACTATCCTTGCTTTGGCATCCAAGATGAAATGGAAGCTACACCAAATGGACGTAAAAATAGCCTTCCTAAACAATGTCATAGAAGAAGAAGTATATACTGAACAACCACTAGGTTTTGAGACACATGATAAAAAGACACATGCATGCAAATTGAAGAAAGCACAATACGGGTTCAAGCAACCACCCAAAGCATGGTATGGAAGAATTGATGGATTCCTAGTGAGCTATGGATTTACCAAAATTAAAGCTAATTCCAACCTTTACTATAAGGTTGTAGGTGACAGGATCATGATATTACTGTTATATGTAGATGATATATCTTTGACAGGAGAGGAGAAGATCAACAGGGAATGTAAGAGGAAGCTTGCAGCCGAATTTAAGATGAAATACCTTGGCACAATGCATTACTTCCTATTTCCTAGAGTATGGCAATTACCAGATGAGATTTTCCTAAACCAAGGAATATATACAGTTGATATCCTAAAGAGATATGGGATGTTGGATTGCAAATCAATGAAAACTCTGATGGTGACAAACCTGAAGCTCTTGAATTATGTCTCTAAAGAAAGAATATATGTCACATTATATAGATAGATTATTGGCTCACTGATGTATTTGATAAATACAAGACCAGATATATGTTTTGCTATGAATACCTTGAGTCGGTATATGGTGGATCCCTGACATGTTCACCTAGTTGCAACAAAACATGTGATGAGGTACCTAAAGGGTACATTGGATTGTGGCCTTAGATATGCAACCGAAAATGAGTTCATATTGAATGGCTATACTGATTCAAATTGGGCAGGAAGTGTTGAATACATAAATAGCACTTCATGATGTTTTTTCAATTTGGGATCAAGTGTGATCTCATGGCTTAGTAGAAATCAGACTAGTGTTTCCCTTAGTACATCCGAGGCTTAGTACATTGCAACATGTGCAGCCTGTAGCAAAGGAGTATGGCTTTGCAAGGTATTGGCATGACTATTTGATGTCGAGATGGATGCAAGTGATATTTATTGGGACAACTAGAGTTGCATTAAGTTAACAGAGAACTTATTGTTTAATGATAAGTCAAAGCACATAGAAATAAAGTATCACTATATACAGGATATGGTGCAGACAAGAGTTGTGAAGTGTTAGTATGTTCCTATAAAGGAGCACGTTGTTGATTTCTTGACTAAGCCTCTATGTCATGTAAAGTTTGAATATTTTTTAGACAAGCTTGGTGTAGTCTGAAAGGACCTCCTTGGAAAGAGGGAGTGATGATGAGCTCATATTTGATGATGAGATGGTAGTGGTATGCCAATGCAGATAAGGCTAGTCGAGCTTATCAGTATGCCTATAGATGTTGATGAGGTCTGTCATTCATTTATGGATGAGTGTATCATAACATTCTCATGATAAGGATGGTACTATAGACAATAACATTCTCATGGAGAGTGGTCTTGCATTCATTTACGAATGATATCATGCATTCATTTGTAGATGATAGTATTCTAGTTGAGGATGGTCCTACGGACGATGGTAATCTCATATGGAGAGTGTTCTTGCATTCATTTGCAGATGATAGTATCCTAGTTGAGTATGTTCCTACGGAAAATAGTACTCTCTTGATGAGAGAGTCCTTGCATTCATTTGCGGATGATATTCGACATTTAGTTGCAGATGATAGTATCCTAGAATTCACATGCTAAGGATGGCCCCGTTGACAAGAACACTCTCATGTTGAGAGTAGTCTTAGCACTTACAACCGAGAATGGTTCTGCATACGATAGTACTCTCTTGATTAGAGTGGTCCTGCATTCATTTATGGATGAGATCCTGCATTCAGTTGTAGACGATGATGTTCTAGCATTGTTTATGCTATGAGTGATTCAACTCAGTATTTGTATACTGATGACCTTGTGGGTGATGCTCGAGATGATGATGCTCAACATAATGATGCTTGAGATGACGCTACTAGAGATGATGATGCTTCCAGAGGTGATGATGCTCGAGATGATGCACGAGATGATGATGTTCCATGATGATATTCGATGATTCATGATGATGATGTTCCATGAATGATGATGATGATGATATTGTTGTTGAAAACATCCTATGACATATTGAATCACTAGTCAACTCTACAGAGGTATTGTTGTGTTACAGGAATCCTTCCTTGTTAAGAGGGAGTGTTAAAGAAATGTAACCAAATAAGACATTCTATTTTTGTATTATTTTTATTTTTATTCCTCCTTTCAGACATGTTGTTCCTTCGATCATGGATGTCATTGATGTATTTTGGTCATGTAAAGTATTGAGGTAAAACCTCCATTGTAAGTAGGGCCAGTAGTACCCACAAAAGTATTATTAAAATGTATTTTTGAGTCTATCATGGAAGTTCTACCCTGACAGTAAGTAGAAGTTGACCCTATTGGGTTGTTAGGCCTCTCAGCTAATTAGTATAAATAGGAGATGCTCCTCCCTCATTTGGACATGGTGTGCATTGAAGCAAGTTCACTGGAGAGAGGAGAAACAATCCATCCGAGAAGGAGGAATAAGTCTAACAACCTCTCAGCTAATTAGTATAAATAGGAGATGCTCCTCCCTCATTTGGACATGGTGTGCACTGAAGCAAGTTCACTAGAGAGAGGAGAAACAATCCATCTGAGAAGGAGGAATAAGTCTAGTATTATTTCTTGGGTCTTATAATGTACTTGGTTAAAGTCTATGTAAAGGAAGTTTTGTTGGGTTTTCTTCCCCATGAGGGTTTCCTAGGATAAAATTTCCATGTTCTCTTTTTTTCTTCTGTTGTGCTTGCTATTCTTTCAATGATCCTTTTGTTTTGGTATTGTTAGTGCTAGAAATTGTTCCAGACTACAAGAAGAACAAGCCAACATAATCTCTAAAATGAAACAAAGTAAAACTGTCCTTTTGTATTGTTTTTTGTCTGAAATTTCCATAAACAAGAGGGTAACATAAAACAAGATAAAACATGTACTAAATCATATAAAAATTAGAAACTGAGATGAACCATATATAACAAATAAACTAGATAGAACAAAGAAGAGAAATTGAGTTTCACCCACAACCTACAAGCATTTCATGAATAAAACATTATACAAGAAATGAAATTGCACATTGAGTGATTTAACAAACCATAAATGAAACCAGCAATGAAGATAATATGGGCTTATAAGTGATATATATCATAATCAGTCTAGAAAATTACATGAGAGTTTGGATCTTAGCTTGACACAACAACTTTTGAGCCTCCCCTTGCAAAAAAAAACTCGAACCCTTACACTGTACACTTGTCCAACTTTTATAATTACAAATAAGTAGTTCTATATTCACTTCATTAGGTCAAATTATAAACTACTAAGCACTTACATTAACCAATTTTCAACTAATTGACTAAAAATAGCAAAATCGGATTCCTCGAAAATTTGGTGAATTTATGAAAAATGGGTCTCAAAGAAGCCTTCGTATCTCTCGATCCGGGACACCTGTGCAAAAAATGAGAGAGTTTTTTGTGAATGATTCCACGATGGACAAAAACCTCTCTTTGTTTTTAAAAATGTTTCTCCAATCCATCGGAATATGCCCCACAAGATGAAGACTAAAACAGGAAAATATTAAATGTTTTTAAACATTGAAAATAGGCCGTAAAGATTAAATCAAATATTTCAAACCTTGAAAACTGAGAGAGGTTTTTGTGAATGGGTATGTTTTGAACAAAAACCTTTTTTTTTCTAAAATTCATCTCCATCAACTTGTAATCTGCACTAAATTGCAATGACCAAAACAAGAAAAAAAACAAAGCATAACTATGCATTTTTATTTTTTATTTTTTATTTCAAGGGATTCTTTTTGCTACTGGCTTTTGGTTTCCCATTTACATATTCTACCTGTACATGAATTTTCTTTGAAACTTTACAACTGAGAGCTGCACAGCATCAAATTTCAATCCTATAACAACAGACTTTCCCTTAAACTTTTCATTTGAAATTTGTACATTACCAGCTTTAGATTTAACAGGAACTGGAACCTCTGTCATGCCTTCTTTTGTATTTGTAAAAATTTGATTTTTTTCTAATGTATTCATCCCTTCTTCTTGGTTTGTAACAACTTTCTAATCCTATTCTGGGTTCCCTGAAACTTGTTCTTGATTTCCATGAAGAACTTCTTTTACTTCTTCAGCCATAGGCTCTTCGAACTTCTGAATTTGACATTCCTCCTGAACATTATCCTTTAACAGCTCTTTAGTGACTTATTTCTTTGTTTTCTGGACATACACCTGTCGTAATGAGGAACTAAACTCCTGAATATGTGCTTTATGTCTTCAAAGATGTCGGAAGGATTTCAATTCTTTACCCTGCAACAACCACGATTTCTAACCACTTCCTTGAATAATTTTAGCAAATGAAAACCTGACAGGTATGACCACGATATTTGTATCTTCCTATACACCTATTATAATCATTAGGGTTTTGAATATGCACCATCATAAGTGTCCAAAATCTTCCACCGATATCGATTTCAAACAACCATGTCCTTTCATACACTTGTTGGAATGATCACTGGGATCCAAACACGTATCATTCGGTCTTCACAGGTGTCTAACAACTCCCACTTATTTTGATCTCGAACAACCACACTTCTCTGCCCTTATGTTTAATAATTTGAGATTCCTGTAGTGCTTCTGTTCACTAACCTTCACTCCTGTGCTACAAGAATCCCCCTTTTGCATATTGTTTAACCATAACTTAAAAATGAAGGCTAGTCATAAAATTAAACTTTGGAATAAAGTTAATTATAAGCTTTTCAGACCTTTAGAGATATATATAATTACTAATAAGCCCAAAAAATTTAAAAAAACCAATAAAATGAAATAAATCAAAATCATTTAAAATATAAAATCAAACAAAAATGTATTTATTGCCAAAAATTTTCAAAACCAACTTAAAATGTAAAGTCATAGTAAATCAAAATTTGAAAAATAAGATAAATAAACTAAGAACAACATCTGGCTCCTACTATGGGATGAAGTCCTCCTTGTGAGGCTTCAAGAACCTGTAGATTAGTGCCTTCTGCTCACTCAACAAAACCTGTCTACTACTTTGCAAAAATTCCATTGGGCTATGGAGTCTTTATTCAATCTATGTCACACCGTTAAAATTTACTTGATCAAATTGTAATCCCATTTCCAATGTAACCAGGCAAAAATTTCATCAACTAACCAAAACTTGCTTCCAACTCCAAATATATGTATAATCAGAAATATTGAAAAACATGAAGAGCAAATATTTAGCAACTTGTACTCACTTTCATCAAATGGTGTCTCTAAGATAACAGATTTATAATTTAGTGTTGACTCTAAATAATCTACCATTGGATTATAAAAAATTCCAAAAGTTACCTCTTCCTGTTCTATGAGAAAGATAGGCTGTCCATAAGAATATTGTATTCCATGAATATAAAGCAGGCATTGGTAGTAAAAGACTTAGGATCAGCCTGAACTAGCTCCATAATTTCTTGGACAGTATCATCAATAATGGTAACAAGATGGACCTCCTTTTTCACACTCTCTTCAAATGGATAACTATCATACATCGGCTCTGGTTGTTTAAGGATAATGGACTGAATGCATTCTTGAATCTGATGATCTGATTGTTCCATATCACACACATCACACATTTCTGGGTCTTTCTTTTCAATTTCAACATCATATTTATAAAAAACTAGAGAATCTTCATAATGGTTTTGAACAACAGATTTATCATAACCATGAATAAAAGAAACTTCTGATATAATGTTTAAAATGTCAATAGCCTGGCTTTCATCAACTTTAGTATCAAAACAAAAAGGAAAATAATATAATTCATCACAGAATTCGTGTCCTGGAACCCCAATATTTTCATCATAAGGAGGAGCATTTTGGGAAATCTCAAATGATGATGCTGAAGGTTCGTGTTTTTCTTCAATACATGGCTGATATTCAGTATCAATGTTACAACCTATAATATTCTCCTTTTCCAGACTTAACATGCCATTTGTATCTTCATCACTGAAATATAGCATGCAAGAACCCAAATCCTTTTCTACAGCATATAGTGGATGATTTGTTGGATTCCTATCATCAGTAACAATGTAAGAAAACTGTAATTCTCTATACAATCTCCTATTCTCACCTCCAAAACTAGGAATTACAGCATATGATAAGTCCATCTGTAAGGTACCCCCTACCTTCTTAGCCCAAGACCTTGAAAGAAGCATTCCAAATTTGGGAGTGATATCTGCCACTACTACATCCATGATGACACTCTTCATTGGCAATTGAGTTAAATTAACCACCATATCCTTAATTACCCCCAAACATTTCACAGCTTTAGAATCAAAAGCATACAAGTCATGGTAGGGTTTTGTAATACTTAAATCCATAGCTTCCATAACTACTTTCGGAATCAAATTGTGCGAAGCCCCAGAATCAAGTAAACAGCTGTGAATCATCTGATCATGAACAATCAACGTTATATAGAAAGGTGGAGATGAACTTGAATCTTTTTCACTTTTATCAGCTAATGCAGAACCAATAAAAATTTTAGGATTTTCTCCTTGTAGGTTTACTGTATCTGATGGTATTTGATTAGCTGTTGAACCCATCATTTTCAAAAATGAATTCTTATAACCAGGATTTTTTATCAGCTCAGTAAATGGCATTGGAATTTTAATTTTGCACAGCTCATATTCGAAATTAAAATTCTGTTGATTCTTATTTACTTCTTCAACTTCAATAACCTTTTCTGGATGGCCCTTATTCTACCCTTTTTCCTGTCTTTGATTGCCTGATTGTTTAGGAGGAAGAACTGCTTTATTTCTATAGTTTTGAGCAACCTGCGTTGGTCTTGACCTTAAACCAATAGTCCTTTTGGGTTCATATTGGAATATCTCTACTGTTACATCAAAACCTAAATCATTTTCTGTTTGAAAAATATTTGCATCACAATATTCAAAATTTAAATAATCTTCTTCTGTTAAAAAACCTTCTGTCAACAGTTCCCCAAAATGATTTATGTCTTGATTTGTATCTTCAAACTACTCATCCTCCTCTGCTTCTCTTTCATCAATGACATTGTTTTGGAGTGGTGGTGGCACCTTCTGATCTTCAACTTCTCTTCTCTCCCTTTGTATATCATTATTCCTTCTTTCTCTTGGAATAAACCTAGGTGCAAACTGCTGTCTAAATTGATTAGGATTATTAGGGTTTCTTTCCCCTTCCTGAGCAGGCCTGTTTGCATTCTTCTCCAATTCCAATTTGTTTAACTTTGCTGTTAGAATTTTTACTAATTTTTCCATTTCATCAAATTTACTATTAGTTGACTGTGATGTTGAAACTACTGGAGCAACCTCTTTTTTTACTTTTTATGTCATAAACTTGCTGATCTGAATTCACTTTTAGTCTATTAGAAGCTAGAATATTGGATTCTACCTCTAATGCTGCTTCTTGCATGTTCAATAAACTAACTAGTCTTGCTTCTCTCAGGTGTAAAGAAAATTCATGATCAAAATCATTTGCATAGGTAAGTTTTGCTAAAGCTTCGAAGGGTTTACTTTCTGCTGGAATTCTACCATACATCTTGTTAAATCTTTTAGAAAAGTCTGCTATGGTTTCCTCCTTTATCCTCCTTAGGGCTCCAAATTCTGTAATATAATATGTATTATCCTTGGTATCACTCCACCGCCTCATGAAAACATCCTGAATTTCCTCTATCAAGGTAATTGAATTTTCTTGTAACTCTCTGAACCACTTCCTAACCTCCCCATCCAGACTCTGCACAAACACTCTCATCCATACATATTTTGCTTCAATGTTTTGGTTATCTGCATAACTGAGAAATGCATCCCAGTGCTCTTCAACTGTTGTTTCACTCTGCCCATTGAACCTTGGCAAATATTTCTAATAATCCCCCCTAGGGAGGGAATTTAAGGGCTGAGCAGGAACTAATGGAGCATACCTAGGTTCCACAATCCTATCCATCATATCTAATGGAGGTTGCTGAGCTGCCATTGTTAAACTACTAGGGTTTGTTGCAGGCAAAGATTTGTTTACTAGACTGGTACTTGGCTGAAAAAGGATTTTGCTGTTTTTGAATTGGAACAATGGGATTTTTCCAAGAGATTCAGTTTTTTCCTTTTTAAAGGACAGACGATCAATAAATATTTGAAAACTGCTAATAGGTATAGAAGGTGTTAACCATTATGAATCTTGTTTTTCTTCTTTTGATAATGGAAAGGGTGACAATAGGTCAAATTGATTAGGGCCACATAAATCTGGGGATGACTATGATTTCTTAATTTTCCTAGCTTCCTTCAAAATTTTCTCTGGGTCTGAGATACCCAAGTGTAATGGTGAAGAAGGTCTCCTTCTTGTCCCAACCCTCCTAGTAGCCACTGTGAAAACTGTCTGGTGAAAAGTAGTCTAAACGATTTGTTGGTTTTTTCCACCTCTCAAAACTAGTTGAATAATAAAAAACCAGGGAATGTATGCTTCAACTTCATCCCCGACAACGACGCCAAATATGTTAGTGCCAGAAATTGTTCCAGACTACAAGAAGAACAAGCCAACACAATCTCTAAAATGAAACAAAGTAAAACTGTCTTTTTGTATTGTTTTTGGTCTGAAATTTACATAAACAAGAGGGTAACATAAAACAATCTAAAACATGTACTAAATCATATAAAACTCAGAAACTGAGATGAACCATATATAACAAATAAACCAGATAGAACAAAGAAGAGAATTTGAGTTTCACCCACAACCTACAAGCATTTCATGAATAAAACATTATACAAGAAATGAAATTTCACATTGAGTGATTTAACAAACCCGTAATGAAGATAATATTGGATTATAAGTGATATATATCATAATCAGTCTATAAAATTACATGAGAGTTTGGATCTTAGCTTGACACAACAACTTTTTAGCCTCCACTTGCAAAAACAAAACTTAAACCCCAGCACTGCACGCTTGTCCATATTATATAATTACAAATAAGTAGTTCTATATTCACTTCATTAAGTCAAATTCTAAACTAATTAGAAGTTACATTAATCAATTTTCAACTAATTGACTAAAAATAGAAAAATCGGATTCCTGGGAAATTTGGCGAATTTCTGAAAAATGGGTCTCAAAGAAGCGTCCATATCTCTCGATCCAGGACACCTGTGCAAAAACTGAGAGATTTTTTTGTGAATGCATCCGTGATGGACAAAAACCTATCTTTATTTTTAAAAATGTTTCTCCAATCCATCGAAATATTCCCTGCAAGATGAAGACTAAAACAGGAAAATATTAAATGTTTTTAAACCCTGAAAAATAGGTCGTAAAGATTAAACCAAATATTTCAAATCCTGACACATGTTACAAAACTTAGAGAGGTTTTTGTGAATGGGTCTATTTTTAACAAAAACCTCTTTTAGTTTTCTTAAATTCATCTCCATCAGCTCGTAATCCGCGCTCAATTTTTTTATTATTTCAAGGGCTTCTTTTTGCTATTGGCTTCTGGTCTCCCATTTAATTCTTCTACATGTACATGAATTTTCTTTGAAACTTTACACCTGAGAGATGCACATCATCAAATTTCAATCCTATAACAACAGAATTTCCCTTAAACTTTTCATTTGAAATTTGTACATTATCAACTTTAGATTTAGCTGGAACTGGAACCTCTGTCATGCCTTCTTTTATATTTGTAAAACTTTGATTTTGTTCTAATGTATTCATCCCTTCTTCTTGGTTTGTAACAAATTTCTGATCCTCTTCTACGTTCCCTGAAACTTGTTCTTGATTTCCATGAATAACTTCTTTTACTTCTTCACCCACGTGCTCTTCAAACTTCTGAATTGGACATTCCTCCTAAACATTATCATTTAACAGCTCGTTAGTGAATTCTTTCTTTGTTTTCTGGCCATACACCTGTCGTAATGAGGAATTGAACTCCTGAGTATGCGCTTTGTGTCTTCAAAGGTGTATGAAGGCTTTCAATTCTTTAGCCTGCAACAACCACGATTTCTAACCACTTCCTTGGATAAATTTTATCAAATGAAAACCTGACAGGTATGACCATGATATTTGCAGCTTCCTATACACCTATTATAATCATTAGGGTTTTGAATACGCGCCATCATAAGTGTCCAAAATCTTCCATTGATCTCGATTTAAAACAACCACGATTTCTACTCAATAATCTTTATCTCCTTTCATACACTTGTCGTAATGATCACTGGGCTTCAAACACGTATCATTCAGTCTTCATAGGTGTCTAACAGCTCCCACTAATTTTGATTTCCAACAGCCACGCTTCTCTGCCCTGATTTTTAATAATTCGAGATTCCTGTAGCCCTTCTATTGACTGACCTTCACTCCTGCGCTACAGGAATCCCCTTTTTGCATATTTTTTAACCATAATTTAAAAATGAAGGTTAGTCATAAAATTTAACTTTGGAATAAAGTTAAATATAAGATTTTCAGACTTTTATAT
>LPNX011164144.1:2155343-2221530 GCA_001517045.1 Pseudotsuga menziesii
TAAGAACAACATCTAGTTATAACAGGTATAACAACTTTTAAAATCTTAACAGTGTTTTCCAACGAGTTAATAAGCTATCTTGATTAGATGAACTTCCATCCCATTCCAACCATTACCACCACATACTGCCTAACTAGCTGGGTCGAAGCAACACTTGTCCATGAATGCTTTAAACAAATTACCGCTCAGTTCATCTATGAGAACATCATCACTTGGTTTGGGTGTCCTAGAATCCTCACAAGTGACTTGAGTAAGAAATTCTTGAACACCACCATTCAAGCATTAACAAGGGAATTCTTGATACAACACCACAAAAGTAATCCATATCACCTGCAAGCAAATGACATCGTTGAATCTTTCAATAAATAAAATCTTAGAGGTGGGACTCACAAAAGTATATTACAAAAATTAAGAAGATTGGGATGACCAAATACCAATTGTGTTATGGGCCTACATGACCACTACAAAGAAATTGCATAAATAGACATCATTTTAGTTAATATATGGAAAAGAAGCAATTGTTTCGACATAATTTGTTGTTTGAAGTTGTGGGTTGTGGAGCCTGATATTCTAGATTCATAGATGTTATTGTTCAACCATGTTTGTACCCCAGTTTTATGGTACACTCGTCCTAGCAGGGGGGTGCGGGTAGATTGTTCCGCCCTACTGGGGGGTTTAGGGGAGAAGCCCCCAAATTTTTTTTTGGGTTGTTTTGTTGGCCAACAGTTTACAGGCCCACGGTATTGAGTGACCTATGGTGTTTTCCCATGGTAATTCCCATATAAAAAGAAAATTATTGTAATACGACTGTGTATGGTATTGTAGCATTGTAAAAGTGATCTCTATGATTGTGTGAGAGAGACCGTGAGAGAGTGAAGACGAAGTGCAACGTGTGTGCTGTAGGTTGTATATTCCCTTCATTTTTCTAGATGGTATAAAAATAAAGGACTGAAAATTTATGTATGGACGCATCCCATCTTGGGTGAACCACGTTATATTGTTGTCTCTCTTGTAATGTGTTTATATTTGCATCTATTTTATTGTTAATTCTCTGTGATCTTGTTTTTCTAATAATTGGTATTAGAGCCAAAAGTTCTATTTGGTTGGTAAACTTGTAGAAAAGAAGGGTTCTTGGTTCTAATGGGAGCAATGGCGAAAGAAGACAAGTTTAGGGTCGAGAAATTTAATGGCCAAAACTACTAGTTATGGAAGATGAAAACATATGACTATCTATACCAAAAGGATAGGTTCCTGCCATTGGGTAGAAAATCAAAACAACTAACGACTATGAAGGATGAAGAAAGGGAGGTTCTTGACATAAAGGAACTAGGAACAATATGGCTGTGCTTGGATTCGTCAATGGATTTCAATATTTCAAAAGAAAAGACAACAAAAGGTGTGATGAGCACAATGGATAAGCTGTATGAAAAACCCTCGGCTTCCAACAAGGTATTTCTAATGAAGCATTTATTTAATATGAATCCGTTAGAAGGTGTATCTATTTCCGACCATTTAAATGAATTTAATACGGTTACTAATCACGTAAGTTTTGTAGGAGTAAATTTTGATGATGAGACTAGGGCTCTTCTAATTGTGTGCTCATTTCTAGAAAGATAGAATCGCTTGGTCATGGCTGTCAGTAACTCTGGTTCAAACACTCTTAATTTTGATGATGTTGTTGGTGTTATTCTTAGCGAGGAAATGGGAAGAAAAAACATAGGCGATACATCAAGTAATGCATTGACCATGGAGAGAAGAGGAAGACAAATGGAGAGAGGAAAGAGGCTAGGTAATCGCAACAAGTCTATAAAGGGCAGATCCAAGTTCAAACTAGGAAAGATAGAGTGTTGGAACTATGGTAGGAGAGGACATATGAAGAAAGTCTGCATATCTCCAAAAAAGAATGGAGATGGGCAGTAGGAGACTTCTCAGGAAGCTAATGCAGCAGGTGACGTGTTACAAAATAATTTGATTCTTGCATTAGATAATACTAGTGATTTCATGTCATGCTACACCCCATAGGAAATTATTTTATGATTATGTTCCAGGTGGTTTTGGACATGTTTTATTGGGCGATGATGAACCATGTAAAATTGTTGGAATATTTATACTATGAAAAGGTATACGCTCTGACCAGTGTGGTTGGGATACAGTAGTTGTTTGTCTACATTTGGAAAAGTGTGGTGGAAGATCACTAAAGAAACACTGGTAATAACAAAAAGAGATAGGATCGATACGTTGTATTTATGTCCTCATAATATTGATTACTCTATCTTCGTAGCTTCCATAGAAATAGGTGCAACATTGTGGCATCATAGGCTTGGCCACATGAGTGAGAAGGGGACACCGATTCTCCACTAAAGGAAATTGTTTCCAGATATGAAGCATGTAAGTTTGGAATTATGTGAGAACTGTGTTTATGGAAACAAAAGGGAGTTAGATTTCTCAGGGATGGGAAATATAAGAAGAGAAATGTTAGAGCTTGTGCATATAGATGTATGGGGATCGACTCAGGTACAATATATTGGTGTATTTTGTTATTATGTTACTTTTATTGACGATGCAACTAGAAAAATGGGTTTATTGCATTAGAAAAAATCCTGATGTGTTTGGTACTTTTAAGAAGTGGAAAGATTTGGTTGAGAATGAGACATGGAAAATATTGAAGTGTCTCAGATATGATAATGGAGGTGAATACTGCAGCAAGGAGTTTGATAATTACTATTCATACCATGGGATTCATAGAGAGAGGATAGTCTTGGGAACACCACAATAAAATGGTGTGTCATAAAGGATGAATAGGACGATCATGGAGCGTGCAAGGTATATGAGATTGCATGTAGGGTTTCCCTTACAATTTTGGGTTGATGTTGTAGATACTACTGTTATTTTAATAAATAGAGGGCCTTCAAGCAATTTGGATGGTGGGATTCCAAAGGAGACATGGACAAGTAAAAAGTTGAACGAATCTTTTCTGAGAACTTTTAGTTGTGAATCATTTGTCCATATTGAGAAAGAAAATAGAACAAAGCTTAGGCTAAATCGAAGAAATACACCTTTATTGGATACGAGGTTGATGATTTTGGTTATCGCTTATGGGATTATGCAAATCACAAAATCATTAGGAGTAGAGATGTAGTATTTAACGAAAAGGTATGTACAAATATCAATTGCAGGAAAATAAAGAGGAAAAGGAAAACATTAAATACACAGTGCTTGACAAAATCAAAGAAAATGAAGTTCCAAAGGTACCGGAAAATCAGTAACAACATCAGGTACCTTAAACTTCTGCAAGTGTAAGAATATTTACTAGGTTAAGTGGACTCGAACGATTTTCTCCTTCAATCTATTATTTATTGATGACCGATTCTGATGAACCAGAATGTTATGAAGAGGCAATGCAAGTGGAAACTAGAAAGACATGGTAGCAAGGCATGAATGAGAAGATGGACTCATTGGTAAGAAACCAAACTTGGGATTTGGTTGAGTTTCCTATAGGTAAAAGAGCATTGCAGAATAAATGGGTTTACAGGTTGAAGGAAGAAGGAGGCAAGAAGAGGTATAAGCATAAACTTGAGGTAAATGGGTTTGCTCAAAAGAAAGGTATAGATTTTGATGAAATATTTTCTCCTATTGTGAAAATGACTTCTATTCAGACTATTTTAAGTCTAGTGAGGTAGAATATTTGCATATTGAACAGTTAGATGTAAAAAAAAAACTTTCTCCATGGGGATTTGGAGGAAGAGATTTATATGCAACAACCATAGGGGTATGAGGTCAAAGGGAAGGATAATTTGGTTTGTAGGTTGGAGAAGAGCTTGTATGGCCTGGAAAAAGCTCCAAGACAATGGTATTTGAATTTTGACAGGTTTATGACATAATAGGGTTATAATAGATGTCATTCTTACCATGTGTTTATTTCAAGAGGCTAGATAATGGAAGATATATTATATTGTTATTGTATGTGGATGACATGATTATTGCAGGGTCTAACATGCATGATAAAATGTGCTCAACATGAAACTAGATAAATCATTTGTGATGAAGGATTTGGGTGTTACAAAGAAATCCTTTGTATGAGAATAACAAGAGACAAAAAAAATCACAAATTGACATTGTCTCAGAGTGAGTACATGGAAAAGTTGTTGGAGAGGTTTAGAATGCAGAATGAAAAAGCAATTAGTACACCTTTGACCAGCCATTTTAAAATAAGTAAGGAGATGTGCCCCAAAACATAGGAAGAGATAACATACATGTCCAAGGTTCCATATTAATCAATAGTCGACAACTTGATGTATGCCATTGTGTGCACAAGACCAAATATTGCACATGTAGTGGGAGTTTTGAGCAACTATATGGACAATCCAGGTAAAGAGCATTGGAAGTCAGTATAATGGATTCTTAGGTATTTGAGAGTTACCACTTCTCACACATTATGTTTTGAAGGTTCAATTGAATTTATATAGGGATATGTTGACGCAGATATGGTAGGTGATAAAGATAGCAGGAGGAGCACCAGCACCACATGGTATGTTTTTACTATATGTGGAAAAATGTTATTTGGATTCAAAATGCAAAAGGGTGTTTCTCTTTCAACAACAGAATCATAGTATGTTGCTGCTACAAAGGATAATAAAGAGATGATTTGGTTGTAGAGGTTTATGGAGGATTTGGGTAAGAAGCAGGAGAATAATAGGTTGTATAGTGACATCCAAAGTACCATTCATCTTGCAAATAAATCATCCTTCCATTCCAAGGCTAAACATATATATCTCAAGTACCATTTCATAAGATATGTTCTGGAAGATGAATTGTTAAAGTTGGAAAAGATACACACTAGAAAAAATCCTACATACATGTTGACAAATGTAGTAACCAGAGAGAAACTGAATTCCTGATTGGTTTTTGTTGGACTTCAAGCATGAAGGTGAAGATGAGAAATTTTCCATGTCCAAGGTTCAGAGAATTGTCCAGCAAGTGCAACAACGATGGAGTTGTCTTGATCAGTCTCCAAGTGGGAGATTGATGGTTGTGGAGCCTGATCTTCGAGATTCAAATATGTTATTGTTAAACCGTGTTTGTACCCCAAATTTACTGTACATTCATCCTAGTAGGTGTTATCTCTCAAATCGACACTTCTTCGTCTGAGTGATGATGATAATATTTCTAACACACAAAAGTACAAATGGATTGAAGGGCTAGTTTTCTATAGATGATCATGGTCCTAATAACTCATTGTTTACTCCAACTTTGTCTCTTTTTTTCATGAGCTTAAGGTATACATGCATGTGGAAGTACATCAACTCGTGTTCTAGACGCTAGTTGACTATGTACAACTAGATTTTTTATTCTAAAAGTTGTACACACATGTTTTCTAAGGGAAACTTGCATGTCACATGCAGGTTGCCTTTGTACCAATAGCATGTCCCTAAAAAGATTAATTAAAATAAAATATATTAATTAGAAGGTGGTTGAGCTCAATTTTGTAACTTCCCCACCTTCCCTATTTGCTTTAGCCTCACAACTGTTATTCTCATTTGTCATAAAATGATGAGAGAGGCTAGGAGCAAAAGGGAGAACACTTAACCAAAGATTATGCTGGAGGATTTTGGTTAGAAAAGAGGAGCATGGAGACTCAAGTCATGGTTTCAAGGAGTTAATGTTAGACTGAGGTATAATTGTACTTTTTCCAAGTTACTTTATTAATAAATAGATCTTCCCTTTCCACTAAGTTGTGTACATTTTTTTTATATCTTCAATTAATCATGTTCATAGCTCTTGTTTCAATGTTAAGTTTCAATCTCTTTCTTATACATGTTTTAGGTTTATGATAGCAAAAAGTGTTTAAGGAAGGTATCTTTTCTTGTGGGTCGAGGAGTAGCAGATTCGATAGTGGTTTGAAAGAAAGCACAAATCTAGGACCATCCTTAATAAATAAGGTATATAATCTCTATCAGTCAAAACCTATTTGTTTTATCTTATAGAATATGCTTGGTTTTAGTCTAGTTTGTAGTTGTTTCAGTGTGAGTATAATCCAATACGTTGGTGACCTCCACAACCCTAGTCATAGGAATAATTCTTAACAACATAAATGGCAACTCCGCTGTAGAATTGTAGTTGCTTCGGGATTTCAATTATGCAATTTGTTCCAGGTATTTGGGTTTTTGAGTTCTTAATCAAATTTGCATAAATTATTTATCTTTGAGACCAAACTAAACCTCTCATTTTTTTCGACTTTTTATTTCTTTTTCAAGATTTCAAGACAGACACGCTAATGTAGGCTATATGTACCAGCATTTACCCTAAAAAACATGAGTTTTCATATATGCAGTCGCGTGTGACACACATGTTGTTCAACACATAGTCGTGTATATTCATGTAACAATTATTTGTAGGCCAATGTTTCATTTTCCTCAATTTGTCTTCAATATTTTTGGATCCAAAACTCTTCTCTCAGTCCTTTTGGTGCACTGTTAGTGCTTTGGTCTCTGTTCATTATGGTCTACAATTTCTTTTTAAGTCACCTGTTATGTAAGAGTTTTGTGAAGAAGACCTTGTACCTATTATTTCCACATGGTTTATATTTGGCTTGAATGTAAGTTTGGATCATCACTTGTCAACATCTGTTGAATTTTTTTGCTCAAGTTTTTATCTTGTTGCAATCTTGTTGACCCAAGGCTTCTTGTTCCAAGGTGATTAACTTTGTCTTTTGAACAATGTTGTCTTCCAAGTGATTTGTTGTTAGGATTTTTGGGTAGTCTAGGGTCTGTTCTTATAGATTTGGTACAAAGTCTCAATTACTTAGGATTTTACATCTGAATTACATAGTGTTGACACTTCATTGTCTTCTTCCATTTTAAAGAAAACAAAAAAACAAAAAAAAACAAGGCTTGTTGTAATTATGCATTCTAGGATAGTTTTATTAGTTTTAGATGCACTTGCATAGTTTTAAACTTTAAAAAGGAAAATAAAAGTTTTTCATTTTCATAATTACATAGTCAATTTCTTTATATTTCAAACAGGAAAGATAAAGTGAAAATGTTGTTTTTGAATTTCATTGCACTTTTAATACATTTTCACTTTCTTGTTGAGTCCAAACACATAATTAGTTTCACGACCACTTCCTATTTGAGTAAAACAAGAGCCTCTAAAAAGAAATTTGATAATTAAAATGTATTAGAAATATTTCTTTTTTAGGGACAACATCTACTGGTCTAGGCAAGTGTTTTGTAATATGGATTATCTTTAAATTGTCCATAACAATTAAATTCAAAACACATTAGCCATTTTTTTAAGGAAACCCAATCTTGCAAAAATGTAAACTAGAAATATCCTCTCACATAGGAGTTAAGCAAGAGGTAGTGCGAGATTGAGTTGTGGAGATATCCCTCCAATAATCTGTTGAGCATACACCAAAGTTGTTGTGCATTCAGGGATTCATTGAGTGCCACCCTTGGCCATGTGTGGTGTCAACACTATTTGAGTTTAGACTTAGTTACACTCTCCATGCACATCGACCCTTTTTGTGAGTTTGGTAGCCATAGTATATTGACTTATAGAGATCTACATGAGTGATGGTGGAAGGGCATTTCCACTGTAACTAGGGAAAACGCGGGAGGAAACCCAATGCATCTATCTGGAAAAAGGGTTGGTGATTCAAACGCTTTCCCCAAAGTGATTGTATTATGGACCTTGGGTAACTGCTCTTCACCCTTCACTAGTTAGTCTTGGGCCATCATCATCCAAAAGTACCCTTTGGAAGGTATATTTGTTTCATTGGTCTGGATACTTAGGGAATTTTCTAGTGGTGTGTTATTTGGGCTGCTTATGCTTTAGTTGGACTTAGGTTTGTTTTATTTGAGTCAGTAACTATGGAGGACTAACCTCTCCGTAGGTCATGAAGGTTGCAAAACCTTACCCCACTTACAGTGGATCCCCCACTGCCACCTCAAAGATGTTGTGTTAACAAAAATGGTTCTTTTGAGCTAATAGGGATAAGTGAAATTCCCGGGGAACCTGAAATTATCATGGATACTGGACCTAGTCCTCGTACGGTTGAGGTTGAATATTTGTAAGCTGAAAGTTTTGCAAGAAATTTTAACCCACCCTTAACCAATTTAGAGGATTATGTTCTGGTGCAAGTACTTCCTTTTGGTCAACCCAAGATCAATGTATATGTGATTCATTTAGGTTTTTTTATGTATAATATAGGGGAAGGATTGAGAGATCTTTATACTCCCATTACAACTATGCCATCAAGAGGATTATCTCCTCTTCATGTCAGTATACAATTATCTAATACTCAATTTGTTTAAGTGCCAGTAGTGTCTTTAAAATTTAGTTCAACAACATCGAGTTCACATAGTACTCAAGTGATTAGTCCTTATGTATCTATGTTTCCTATTAATGGATGCTCTACAATATCTTTTACTGGCATACCTGGGATACCATTTACATCCTCACTTCTATTTCAAAACTCTTAGAACAATCCTACCAGTTCCACTCATTTTGTTCATGATTTTCCTTGGTATAGAGGACACATTCCTCCTTCTTCGTTGTTTGTGTACTCTTTGCCTACATACTTTGGTGCACCCTTCGTAAGACAAAATCCCTCCACGGGATTTATATTTCAAATTGTTGTTCAAAATTCGACTGTACCGGCTGGGAGTTCTTCTTTTTCACTATTCAGTGGAAGGAACACTACTCTCGTATCTACTTTACCTATTTTAGTTCGAATTAGTTAGTATCAAGTCCAATATAGTGCACCACAAGGAAGTAACCCTTTAGTATTTCAGTGGAATCCTTTTCATATCGTTTTTACTTCATAGTTGATGGCTGGGAGAAACCCCAACCAACCTTACTAAAATTTTGGTTAAGGCACTCCTTCCCACCAAACTCCCCAAATACAATCTCCAGTTAGGCCTTGTCTTCCTTTTTTGACAACTTTAAACTTTCTATATTTATCGAAATTAACAAACGATCATGTGATTCACAATCCGACTTGGCCACTTGTTCTAGTCAAACTCCATTCAAATAGCCCTAAGTTTGAAGGAAAAACTGGAGAAGATCCAGGAGACCATGTCACTCGTCTTTGGTGCTCTTATAACTTGTTGAATGATGATTCCATCCGGTTAATACTTTTTCAATGAACCCTAACCGGCGTGGCTATTAAATGGTACATCGAACTGCCATCCACCACTTATAATAGTTTTATGATCTAGCAACTATATTTCTTAATCACTTCTAGATCCCTATCCAGTATCACGTTGCCACATATATTTTGTCCACCTTTAGGAAAAATGAAGCCACACATATCTCTAATTACATTCAGGAGTGGCGATGATGAAAAAAGTTTATCAAGGCTAATATACCTCCTGAATTCTTATTAGAGTGGTTTTTGAAATCACTTTTGCCTTACATATCAAACGATGTTTCTACTTCAAAATTGACTATAGAAGAGAAAACCATACTCAGATCCCTACAAATTTATATGATCTATGCTCATTATGGGATTATGTATGAGATTATACCAAATGCACCAAGATCAAATATTGACCATGTGAAACCAAAACCTGAACCACATGTCGTTGGCATCGTAGGTTTAGTTTAGACACCTACTATGGAGTCTTTGGCTAAAAAAATACATGAATTATTTGTGAAGCAATCTGCAGTAGAGGAAACTACTATTTCCATACCTTCCCCTCAAGTGACTAATGAAAATAATTTGCAATCTAACCAGAAGGGTACCCAACAATCCGACGGGAAAAACAATAGAGGAGACAAGGGAGAAGCTAACCAGAACAAACCTAAGCACATGAATAATGCTGAGGGGGGTAAGAAAGAAAAGAAAAAGATGAAATTCCCTTGTAAGAATTGCCAAGAATATCACTTGAATTACCAAGTTGCCCTTATGGAACAAGCCCATAAGTTACTTAAACAAAAAAATAACCTTCCGTCCTCAAGGACCCATTTCCAAAGGGACAAAATGAAACTTCAGGTGGATCTAATACCATTAGGGGCACCCAAGGTGCCTCTTTATCTAATCAATACTATATCAACATAGTTCGATCCCACACCCTATTACAAACTAGATCAAAATATTATGACCCCTAGGTGTCACAAAAAGAGAAACAGGCTGCCAAAACATCGACTCCACTTTTCATTGAAAAGCCAACCGATATTATACCCAAGATACCGAAAGGTGTCTTTAAAATGGCATCGGACAACCCCACTACACGTGATGCTCCCAATTATTTGGTCATTGAAGACTTATCAGAAACGCCTTGTGAAATGTCTACCTTAAAAGTGGTGCAAAGTTGTCCTTCACAACAGAATGCACTTTTGGCCGCTATAGGTAGTCTTGACTCTACAGGTCTAGTAGATGATATGTTTGATGTCAAACCACGCTTGTTGTATCATGTATATTTCAAGATTGAAGTAGTTCATGGGAATAAAACCATTGGATGAACGATCGTTGATGAAAGAGCATATACTTGTGTAATGGCCATATCTCATTGGCAAGATTTAGGGTCCCCTGATTTTGTTCCATCCACAACCTTACTCACCCATTTCGATGGTAGATCTTTTTTCCCTTACGGTATTCTACCTTCTTTTGATATTGAGTTGGCGGGGAAAGTAGCTTTAGTTGAGTTTGAAGTGGTAGACACTCCTCTCGATTATAATTTGATTTTGGGTAGGATTTGGACTTATGCTATGTGTGCTATCTCATAGTCCATTTTATGGGTACCCATGCTTCCTCATGAAGGAAACATGGTTACAATTGATCAATTGCCATTTACCTGAAAAATTCATGCAGATGCATTAGAATCAAATATCTCGATGATTGATCATGTTCATCTAGCAAATGAAAGTTTATGAGTTTGAATGTATACTTCACTTATGGGCACATTTTATTTCCTTGCTCCTGCAAATTACATTGTATTAACTAGTGTGGGAAACATTTCTTTTAAATCTGGGGATTTTTATTCAAATTCAAATAAGATTGATCCATGGATTTTACCCACACAAGATGAACCAGAAATACCCTTATCTGCAACATAGGTTGCTTATCAAGTTTTGTATGGTGCTTCTATGGATCCCATCGCGACTCTTTCTGTCTCTGAGGAGTTAGATGTAGATTACTTGTCTGCATGGGCCACAAACTCTATGTCTTCTTCCTACTGCTTAGACATGATTTTGATTTCAGATGAATCCATTCTGGAAGCTATGAAAGGAATCGATAAACTTTAGGAAGATATGCACGATAAGTCCTAATTTATTATAGACCTAAATAGGATAGAGAATCAAGAGTTCCATGTGAGACTTTGTGGGAATTTCAATTAGCCTGTAAACCATTTAGCGAAAGAAGGGATTTTTTCTTAAGGGAATATGGAAATTATCTTTGAGACCAGTTCGATAAATATTTCCACTAAAACTAATGTTGTGGAGAATATTTAGATTGGAATAAACTGTCCTTCTAAAGAGATTGCGATATATACATACCTTTTTAAGGAATTCCACAATGTATTTTCCTGGTCATATGAGGAGATGCCAAGTATTGACCCATTTATTGTTGAACATGAAATTAAAACATATCCTAACGTTAAACCAGTTTGACAAAAACTAAGTCTCGTCAATCTAAGGAAGGTGGAAGTTGTTAAAACTGAAGTTAAAAAGCTCCTAAACGCATGTTTCATCTATCATATTTTGATGACGTAATGGGTATCTAATCTCGTTACATTCGATAAAAGTCAAGGGACTATCCGTGTATATACATATTTTAGGGATTTGAATAAAGCATGCCCCAAAGATAACTACCCCACGCTGTTCAATGATAAAATAATAGACCCATGTGCAAACAATGGGATATTTTACTTTATGGATGGATTTTAAGGGTATAACCAGATTCAAATTAAGCCTGAAGATTAACATATGACTGCTTTTATATGTCCCTGGTGTACTTTTTCATATAGGAAGATTCCCTTCGGTTTGAATAATGTTGGATCCACCTTCCAACGAGCTATGAATTTTTCCTTTCACAATATCAAACATATATTCGAACCTTATATAGATGACCTCCCAACACATTATCGCAAGAGAAGGGACCATCCAGGCCATTTATGATTAGTGTTTGAACAATGTAGACACTATAAGGATCATTTGAATCCCCACAAGTGTGTCTTAGGTGTCGATTCGAGACATTTGTTAGGATTTATAGTGTCCAGCAAGGGGATTATGGCCGACCCACTCAATGTAGATGTGATTATAAATATGCCTCCTCCTCGTACAATTAGACAACTTTAGAGTTTACAAGAAAAGTCCAATTTTCTCAAGCATTTTATAGTTAACTATGCTAAAATAACTAAGAGTTTCATGTGCCTACTCAAATAAGATACTCCATTCTTATGGGATGAGGTTGCATAACAATCATTTGATGCTCTTAAAAAAGCACTATTATTAGCACCATCGTTGATCCCGCCGGATTACAATAAAAATTTAATGCTATATCTTGTCACATCTGATTCTATAGTTAGCATAATGCTATTTCAGGAAGCTGACCAGATCTAGGAGCACATCATCTACTACCTTGGCCGATCGCATAGGACCTGAACTTTGTTACTCTCATGTTGATAAATTGGCACTAGCATCTGTTTATACTGTTCATAGGTTGTGCCACTATATTTTACTTTGAACAACCACTATGGTCACATATATAAATCCATTTTAGTACATTTTAACCCAATGTATAATCGAGAAAAAAATTAACAAATGGATCATCATACTCCAATACCTTGAGCTTGATTTTCAATCCACTAAGTCTAAGAAGTCTTTGGTGTTCGCATAACTTATTTTCGAGTTCCCTAGTGACAAGAATGATAAGATAGAAGATGGCTCATTCTCGATGAACATGTCTTCTTAATTTCCACCTTAGATCCTTGGTATGGATACATCTTGGTATATCTCAAAAATTTTAAGTGTCCAACAACATATTGTGAGAAGAATGATGGAAACTACAGTTTAATGCTAAAAAATACCTCATCATTGGTGACACTCTCTATAGAAGAGGAGTATATTCAATCTTGCGGCATTTGCTTTCTCATGAAGAGGTCGAGTCTATTTTGAATGATGCCCATAGTGGAGCATGTAGGGGTCACTTATTTGGGTTGGAAACAACTCAAAATATTTTGCGTGCTGATTATTTTTGGCCCACAATATTTAAACATTGCATGGAAGATGTTAAGCGTTGCCATCCTTTTCAACTTATCACCAAAAAATGCGGTCACATCTAAGTCCTATCTTTCTCATTATCGCAATAGGAACCTTTACCAAGTGGGGGGCGGATTTTATGACATGCAACCCAATTTCTGTTAGGGGTCATAAACATATTATAGTTGTTGTTGACTACTTTACTAAGTGGGTGGAGGAAATGGCTACTGTGAAAGATGATGGAGAAACTGCAACCTATTTGTATTTAATCAGAGCATTGCTCGGTTCGGTATCCCATACTAGATTGTCACTAACCATGATAGTGGCTTTCAGAATAAAATGCCAACCGAATTGGCTACTATGATTTATTTAAACAAGATCATTCATATTCATTTTACCCGTAGAAGAATGGACAATTCGAACCCGTTAACAAAACTTTTAAAACCATTCTCCAGCAAACAATCAATGCTAGTAAGTCTAATTGGCATATAATTTTTTATCATGCACTTTGGGCATATCGAACCACTATCAAGACCGCCACATGTTTTCTTCCTTTCAAATTTGTTCATGGGGTTGAAGCAATCATTCCTATCGAATGCAAAATACCATAACTAGATATACAACTTTTACTTGAGACTTCAGTTTTATAAGAACGTTTGTTGCATTTGGAACACTTAAATGAACAACGCAGATATTCACTCACATCAAATGAAGCACATACGAAACAAGTGAAGAGTCAGAATGATAAGTCTTTTAAACCTAAGGTTTTCTCCGAAGTTGACCTTATACTAGTCTATGACCTAAACAAAGAACCTTTGGGTCCATACAAGTTTAAATCAACGTGGCTCAGGCCATATTTAGTGTCTAAAGTTATGAAAAAAGGTGCTTATGAACTAGTGGATTATGATGGAAACAAGTTGTCGGAGCCCAAAAATGGCCTCTACCTGAAGAAGTATTGTAGTAGGGATTTTTCCCTAGCTACGAGCATGAACATCTACCTTCCCTTTATAGGATGGAAGGGTAGGGTTCCTGTGGATGAAAAAACCGTGCAAATGAAAGGTTAGCTTTGAGCCATGAAACCCTGCAAGAAACTGTTAGAAAAAACAAGAAATGGATACAAGAAATGAGAGGAGAACCTGCAACAAAATATGAGTAAATAAACCTGCAAATAAACATGAGCTAAAGAAGTAAACTAACAACAAAAGAAACATGGTTATACCTTCATCCTTTGTGGAGATGCGCCACCATGCCCTAGCTTTGGAAGCACCTCTCTATGGAATGGAGTCTTGGCTTATGGAGCTATGGAGGAGAGGGGTGAATGACTTGAGAGGAAAAGGGTCTCAAGGCACTCACACGGGCAACATAACGATAGGGAGAGAAGGAGTGTTTTGAGAGTGACCCCCACCTGTCTATTTATAGTTTTTTCTAGAGATTTAGGGGTTTTAAGCCCTTGGTCAAGGATTTAGCCCCTTTTTGTTGCTTTAAGCCCCTTTCTCCCAATTCTTAGTCTGTAGCAGGGATTTCCCCCTAGTTACAAGTAGGAACAACTACCTTTCATCTATAGGATAGAAGGGTAGGGTTCCTATGGATGAAAAAACCCTACAAAGGAAAGGTTAGCTCTGAGACATGAAACCCTACAAGAAATTTTAGAAAAAACAAGAAATGGCTACAAGAAATCAGAGGAGAACCTATAGCAAACTATGGGTAAATAAAATTGCAAATAAACATGGTCTAAAGAACTAAACTAACAACAAAAGAAACATGGTTATACATTCATCCTTTGTAGAAATGGGCCACCATGCCCTAGCTTTGGAAGCACCTCTCTATGGAATGGAGTCTTGGCTTATGGAGCTATGGAGGAGAGGGGTGAATGACTTGAGAGGAAAAGGGTCTCAAGGCACTCACAGGGGCAGCATAACGACAGGGAGAGAAGGAGTGTTTTGAGAGTGACCCCCACCCCTCTATTTCTAGTTTTTTCTAGATATTTAGGGGTTTTAAGCCCTTGGTCAAGGCTTTAGCCCATTTTTTGGGCTTTAAGCCCCTTTTGGCCAATTATTAGCTCCGTTGGGGGTTTTAAGCTCCTTTGAGGGGTTTTATCCCCTATGAGAGCTATTTTGGCTCTTTTTAGGGGTTTTTAAGCCCTTTTCATGTTTTTGAGCCTTTGCAAGGGTGTGGGGGTCAAATGAGGGTNGTCATGTATAGCTCATTGAGGGATTTTTTGGGTTAACAAATTGCCCCCTGATGTGTGAGGGTAAGAGATCATTGTATGGTCGATGGACATCATAGGATTTTCTGGCGAGAGGTGGTACTTCCTGGGCTGGGGCATGGTGGCTTTTGTTTTTTTTATTAATATGGTTCCCATCAATGGGTGAGATACAAAGAATGTGTGAAATGTATATGGACAAGGCGGGCATCCTCAAGCTCATAATGATGTCAAAATAATAATGTGATCTAAGCTCTATAATGCAAGAGTCGATCGTGTACAGCTGTTGTTATAATAGTGGTTGCCTCAATAAGAGGCTGAATGCAATACTGATATGAAGAAATGCTACATTGGACCCATGTAATTATTATGGAATGCTATATCTTCATGACTGATGGTCTGCTGGATCTGGAACGATACATAATTGTAGGGACTCACTGACAGAGATTTAGAGTCTCTGTGGTACAAATATGATGTATCAATCATAAATATATATAGAAGCACTGCTATGGGGCTTCTGAACACTGTCTCCAACGCAACCTGGAAATCACAAGGGACATGAACTTGTTTGGGTCCCTCAAATAGACTCATCAATGAACCAATACCCTATAAAAATCTCAATGGTGCGATGATGTAGCTGGAGTCGAGAACATGAGAAACGACCATCCCGAGGGGCACTAAGGACTCCTCTCAAGTGGTCCAAGGAAATCATCAATGAGCTTAATGAAACCAGGATATAGGGACCTCTGGGTCTATCCTATGGAATATGTGTGTTGTTTTCCACAGAGGGAGACCTGCAACTAGACAAGGCAATGGTGTTTCCTTGAACAAAAGCATGATGGAGATAACCGAAAGATGTGAGACAATCTGAGGACCGACCCACTGAATGGGGGGGGGATGTGGAATAGGGGCAGGGAATCATATGGGACTCAAACTTCCTTTGTTCAGAGTCTGATGGCAGGGCGAACCAGGAAGCAGATGAAACTGACTCATGGGAAAGGGATCATAGCTGTAATATCGGGAACGCAACTACAGATGGGAAATACTTGGGGAAGGTAGACAATTTTGGTATTGGTGGGATCCAAGGAAGACACATCGTGGAATACTGTGAACAAAGGCGACCCAAAGTGGGAATGCTGCCAAATTGTTACATGTGGGGTGGTGTCTAAAGACACCGTTGTGGTATGATCTCGTGGATTTTTAGTGAGCCCAAGAAAGTAAATGCTCGATGGTGCTTTCAATTTTAGAGAGTATGAAAGCATGAAGAAGACTCGAGTGGGGTTTCTTTTTCGTTGATAGTCTCTTGTGCCCAAAAAAGGTTAAAAGTGTACATAGGAGAGCTCGCCCATCCTTTGTGGGATGGGAGACTTCTTTACTATTGGTAGTCCAATCAGGTCGGAAAAGGTTAAACCTATTTCGACTGGATGGTCATTCAAATAATTTTACGAGCGTGAATGAAACCAAGTTTTCTTGGTGATCTTTTCTTAATCAGAAGGCTAGAAAAGAGCTTAACGATAACCCATGGTGAGATTTTTCGTAAAGTTCGGCCCCTATGCCCAAGAGAGCATAAAAGGATGCAGAGGGGAATGGTCTTGGCTTGAATGTGCCAAGGTGGTCCTTTTCAGATGGTAGTCTACATAGTCCGCAAAAGGAGATAAACGAGACGATGTAGACGCCCGTTCTTATACTTTAATGAGCGAGAAAGGAAGCAGCTGCGCTCGACAAAATTTTCATTTTTTTAGGAGTTAGAAAAGAGCTTAACAGAAACTACAGTATGGTCAATCGGTCGAGGAGGAACTGATGGTGCCCCCATGTTGGGACAATGGACAGTAGTCCAAAGGTCATCCATGCAGTACAGATGGAGCAGGTGGCTCTTGAACATACCTATACATGCATGGGATAGATCACGGTAGAGGCACACAAAATGGTGTGACAGAGGCATGTAGAACGAGGTGGCTCTTGGATAGAGATCATGAGAGTCTTGTGTGAGTTGTGGTGGACGGACTGGACCACATATGATGTGAGTGCAAGTTCGAAGGTAGTTATATGCCAAATGCATGCAAAAGAAATGATCCACCATTCGGGTGGTGGTATGGGGACCTGCATAGGGTGTGGTGGACGGATTTGATAGTTATATGCTAAAATAATAAAATCGTGTGCCTTTCGAGGAGATGGTCCGGAGTCCTGGATGAGTTGCGGTAGGAAAGCATGAAGAAAGTACAGGTCTAGAGACACTTACACCACAATGTCGTACGTAAACTGAGGTAACTCTCAGGAAGTGACCCCAAACATTACTTGTTAAACATGAGACAATGGTCTCAGTAGAATATAGAGGATGGAATTTTGAAACCGGTGTTGTGAACAACGTCCCAAATGGACTCCGTATGTCCTTGTTATGTGAAAAGAAAGAAAATAGGTCAAATGGGGCCTATAAATGGGTGGGGACCACTTTGTTAAGTGTCATTGCCACTGTTCACTACTGAGTTGGAGAGGTGGTCCCCGAAATTATTTTGCTGATTTCTCCCATTTCGACCGGCGGTTTCGAGATCTGTGACTTGCAGGTAAGAGCTCTTGCAAAATCTATCTTTTTCAGTGGTTTACTTTTTGTATTTTCCCCCCCGGGGGCCCTCTGTGAGCCTGCTAGGGCTTCTATGGGCCAAGTCGGACTTTTTGTGGGTAAATGAGCAATTGGGTCGCTCATTCTGCCCGAATAGGTGTGACTGGGTCTTTCCTGTCGGGCAGAAAGGAACGATCTGAGGTTGCTCCTGTGAGGCTGAAAAGTGTGACTCAGTCGCTTCTGTGAGGCTATTTTGAGTGACCTGGTCGCTCTTTTTGGCTTGACAGGTGCGACCTGGTTCCTTGGTGACATTTTCAATGAAATCTGTGGATGACACGTTTGTTATGCTTGTGCAGGATGCCTGAGACTAAGTGGTGTGAAAGAGACTGCAAATACCTCCGGGAGGAGGAGTTACATGATGGGAATGTGCATGGTGTACTGGCCCATTGTGGGCTACTGAAGTTCATGTGTATTGCCCTGATGAAGAGCTTACATCTATTGCTGCAAACTCTGGTAAGCTTCTGGGACATTGGGGAGGAGGATTTCATGATCTAGGGGAAGCGTGTTGAGATTACGCTGTTGGATGTATATTTTTTGACTGGGCTCCCGATGTTGGGAGTCATTGGTGACTTGGTGTCAGTACTGTCTCGTGGAGAGATGCTAGAGGAGTTATGTGATGGGCATTGTTACGCTACTGTGTATGTGCATGGTACACACATCCTAACATGTGATATTGAGGATTGTCGACACGGGTTGTGGCGACACTGGTGCTGCGTGTCTTGGGTTCCACAGGGAACAATAAGATATCGAGAGGGAAGCTGGAGATGGTAGAGCGTGCTATGAGGGGCACTTACTACGGGTGGGTCCAGATGTACCTTATGGCGGTTCGACATCAGCTGAACCATGCAAGGGAATCTGGGGGAGGCTTTTGTTTTGGTTCTTTCTTATGTGCTTTCTTTTTTGAGAAAGTACCTACTTTGCGTAGGCATCAGGCAGTGTGGAATAGTGGTCCACGGGAGCCGTGGATGCATAGATGGTGCGAAAGGGTGGAGGCAGAGTGGGCCTCTTCTTTATAGAGGAGCTGCTAGAGCAGTGGTGGTATCTCCTAGTGGTTATTGAGGAGTACCCGTATGTGGGTATGGACTATCATGGGGACCCTGAGATGCCCCGACCTCCAGGCCAGGCATGGGGACCAGCTGGTATGTATGTGTGATGTTTTTGTGTTCATATTTATAAATATAGTAGTTTAGCTGGTTGACACTTGTATGATTATATGCATAGACTAATGGCGTCTTTCTTTGCATATGCAGATATTGGTCCTCGCTTACCACTCGGGTATCAGAGGTGGGTGGTCGCGATTGCGGAGGCAGCGATCCCCGCGGGGAACTCTCGTAGGCTATGGCGGGATGCAGATGCTATTTTGCTGCACTTGGAGCCGCTTGCTGAGGGGATCTCTGACATAGGTTGGAAGCGCTTAGATAATGATATTATTTTCGCCATTCACAGTGTGCCTCCGGAGTGGACCTCTCTAATGAGGAAGATGGTCATGGCCTGCAATTATGTTCGTCAAGCAGTGCGAGGGGATCTTCTTGTAGGGGACGATGAGTCCTTTGAGGAATATGATGACACCGAGCCAGACGATGAGGATGAGTCTAGGTCAGACTAGCAGCTAGTGTGGATACCCCTAGTGCATTGGTGCACTTAGGATTTTTTGTATCACTATGTATATTCAGTTGAGAAAGCATATGTAGCTTCTCATTTTGTACTGGACATATTTTGGACATGCGACTTATATATATATTTTTGACGCACATGGATGTGATTTTTATGGTTTTATATGTGAGTCTTTTTATGCTGATGTGAATGAAATGCCTATATGATGTATTTTTACATGTGTATGCATGGTTTATGTATGATGATGCATGATGTTGTTTTTTGTATGTTTCTTATGTGCGATGATGAATGTGCCAATTTAGAAAATCATTAGTCATTTGATCTGCCGCACTATTGAGGTTTTTGGGAACATGTGTGAATGTGATGGATTCAAATGTTCTAACCATATGTTTAGTGCACAGGAATTTTCTAAAGAGGCAGGGATCACATACCCGGTAATAGTTTTTCAACTGAGAGACAATAAATTGGGAGTCTAAGAAGATTTCAAGATGGCAGATTCCCATCTGGAGGGTAGTGGCCAAGAGGCCATTGATGCTATCATATTCCACCTGGTTGTTGGTTGCAATGCCCACGCATATTCCGTCGATGTGAATCAACTCATGTGACGGGGAGTAGACGACCCATGTAGCCGAGGCGAGATTCATAGACCATATGCTTGCTCCATCAGCAAATCCAATGTATCAACACAAGGTAGGATCCATCTAGAGAAATGAAGGAAACAATACATAAGACTCACTTTAAAAAATGTTTAAAACAAAAAGGGATAAGACTATGTTACAAGTTGAACTGCACATCACTTAAAGAGGTGACGTTAGAGGGAAAGTGGTTTAGACTTCCAGGGGATCAGTGGTCATTCCTTTGTGTGACATGATGAACCCTAGGAGATGTCCCGTTGGAACAAAAAAAACACACTTGAAAGGGTTCAAGCGGATTTTGTACTTGTGACATCACAGGAAGGCTTGTCGCAAGTTGTCAATGTGTTGTGCTTGCTTCTGTGACCGCGCAATGAGGTTGTCAAGATAGACCAACATGATGTGGATGAGGTCATGGCACGCTGGATGGTGGGTCCAACGTTCTTTAGACCAAAGGGAATTACTCGATATGCGAATGTTCCCCATGGGGTTCTAAATGCAGTCTTGAAATGATCTTCTTTTCGGATCTAAATTTGGTTATATCGAGAAAAGTTGTCCATGAAGGAGAAGACCTCATGTCCGGCACACGCATCGATGATCTGATTGATGAAGGGTGTTGGGAATTTATCTTTGGGACACGCCCTATTCAGATCATGGAAGTCGGTGTAAACGCGGATGGTGCCCTGTTTTTTATTCACAGGAATAGGATTTGAAACCCAAGTGGTGTAAGCAATGGGGTAAATGAAGTCGGTCGTGACGGTAGGTTCTCTACTTCGGATTTGACCACAGTGACTTTGGAGGGGTCGATTGGTCATTGTTTTTGGTGCACGGGGACCACATCAGGCCATGTGTCGATGTTGTGCTCCACAATGGATGGATCCATCCTGGGAATTTCAGTGTAGGACCAAGCGAAGATGTCGCGGAATTCTTGGAAGAGTGCTTTGTAGGAAGCAACTTCTTCCAAGGAGCACGATGCCCCTAGCATGATTTCCTCAACAACATCAGGAGTGGTTGAGATGTTGATCTTAATGGTTGGTTAGATGTTGGCCATGTTCCCTTCTTCAAAGGCATCTGGTCCTGGAATGGGATTTTTGAACCAGTCGACTTTCCCATGAATGAAATCCTTTGTTTCAACGAAAACTGGTAAGACTGTGATACAAGTTCTTCGGGGAGGAAGAATGAGCAATGGTGCATGTCGTCCAAAGGGTATTCTGGTGCAGTTAAGGCTTCAAGTATCTCCTCATCATTGCAAAAGCAACGGTGCGACAGATCTGATGTATTGTTGGTGTTCGGGGAGATAAGAGGATCTGTGGAACTAGACATCATGTAAATGGACATGGTTTCTGAAGAAGGATGTGGGGGATGGACTTCTTCGATCAGGGTGATCTCAAATTCAAGGGCATGTTGTCGAAGGTTGGATAGGGGCATTCGAAACTCAGAAAAGTCCTGGAAGTGGTGAGAATAGTGTCCATACAATCTGCAAAGGGTGCAAGCATGGTTTGTTCTCAATGACTTGTTTCTCACTATTGGCCTGCTTTGGAGTTCAAAAACGGGGATGTTTTCTATTGTATCCATGGCATCCAAATGTGTGCATATTATGGGAATCTCAGTGTAGTTTTGAGTTGCATGGCCCTATTCTTCACAGAAGGCGCAAGGCGGGATTTGTCGGGGTTCAGTTGTAGCTTTTGCTTTTTTTCCCTTGGCCCTGTTTGGGTGGGGCAGTGCGGGTGCGGGTGCGATGGTTGGTTTTTACGGGCCCGATGGAGGATGAGATTAGATCGTGATGGGTTGCATAGAGGTTAAGACAACCTGGGGCATTGGAGGTTGGGTCGGTGGATCGAGGTACCACATAGGAATCCCCAATGTGAAATTGGGTAAGTCTAAGGTAGACATTACTGGCTTACTCATGACAGCAGGTGGGGGAAATAGGAAGGGAATTGTCTGGACTGGTGAGGAGCCCAAATAAATCCCTGTTGGTTGCATGTGGGGATGAGGTTGGGGTTGCGGCTAGGCATAATGATGTTGTGGATGCAGTTGATTATGTAGCTGTTGTTGGGGCTGCAGATGTGGTTGATGTTTAGGTACAACAGTGCTGGATGAGAGCATGCATAAATCCATAGTCTCATTTGGTGTCCGTGGTGGTGACACTAAGGGGAAGGAAGCCATCATGGGGGTGTCAACAAACAACCCAGGTCCCACATTCAATAATGGGGAGGCGGTTATGTTGTTGACCATGGTATTGGCCGTAGGGATAACATTGGCTGGTGTGGTTAGCCCTTGAGGATCGATGGTATTGACCCTTAGGGATAACATTGGATGGTACGATTATCCCTTGTGGATCTTGATAAGTTAGTTGGTCAATCGTCACAATTTTCCTGTTGTGAGGGAACATCATGAGACAAAAAATAGTTGATGCTACGACTCTCATGGCATACATATAACTTCTTCTGAGGAGAAGGTTATAGTCCAACTAAGCATTGACAACCTCTATGTCAATCAAAACTGTGTTCCTAGCTAATGTGATGGGAACGTGTGGGAGGATACCTTGGGCTTTAGTGGGGTGGCCATCATAAGCCCGCAGTGTAGTAGTGGATGGTTGCAGAATTGGGGACCCAAGTTTCTGCCAGACTAAGGTTGACATGACACACGTGGATGCCCCTTCGTCCATGATGCATTGGTCCAAATGGATACCAGGCTTTGGAAGGCAATGGTTGATGGAATTCGCGGTTCACCATTCTCTTTGTCGAATGTGATCAAATTGGAGTCATAGGGGTCTAGGACATCGAGGGTTGCTAGTAAGGATTTTCGTTGTGTTGGGAAAGTTTTAAGTACCTCAAGAGCGGACATGGCCATAGGTGTTTGGGCCAAGTCATCCACTATGTTGTAGCTTACAGTAGCTCTAGCCATGACATTGTTGGCATCCCGCTGTATGGGGGGCGTGGGGGAAAAGGGGGTAAATGAAGAGGTGTATTGGGTTTTTTGGACATGGATGCCACTGATGGATCAGTGGGTTCAGTGTTAGTTCCGTACTGATTTCGTCTGGTCTGTAAATTGACATCTTCGATTGTTAATGCTAGCAGGTGGTGAACACCTGTTTCTGCTGTCGGAGGTGCAGCCGGGGTGATGGGATTGGGTTGGGGAGCAGGTGTAGTTGCTACTAGTCCTTGGAATGTGTTGATTGCATGGGAAAACCCGGGTTTACTATAATCAACCAACAAAACCCCTAGCTCACTGGCCCTTTCGGTGACAGACCACACAGCGGCCTGAAGTCTCACCCGAAGTGATTCTAATGGGTTGGCCAAGGACTCAAGCGTCTTGGACCAGGTTCCGTGGAAATCCTACTGGTGGCTCGCAGCTCTCCTAGCTGCGAGATCTCTTTCCTGCGAGCCGCACGATCTTCCACTCGCGATGCGCGATATATTCCCCACTCGCGGCCCCTCTAGCCATGGCGTCTCTACCCTTGCGCACGTTGTGCAGATTCTTCTCCCGTCGCACAACTTCCTCCTTTCCACAATATTCCCAATCTCACTGCATCGCTGCGCCCCGTGCGACACGCAAATCCTGCTCAACACTAAGTCCTCAACCTACGGTATCGCGCACCGCAGCTCCTCTGCCGGTGCGGTATCGCCTTCTTGCGATACCCTCCTCCTGCGGCTTAGCGCACTTAGCATTGTTCATGTCGACACGCAAGATCTGATGCCCAGACTGTCTTACTGTGATTAATTAACTATCTAAGGCAAGCATAAATAAGTCCTTATACGATGTGCCAAGGATTTCAACTTATATTTATCTTCCTGTAGTGCTGTAACTAAATAACTCATTCATACATTAACTGTAAACAAATTGCATAACATAACTGATGGGGGCAGCAAATAAACACAATACGCAAATCAGTCACAGAACACAGGATTTTAATGTGGTTCGCCCCCAGGATGGGAGTTACGTCCACAGAACTGTGCTTCTCTATTATAACTTAAGGGAAGGAAAACACAGTTCTGCTGCACCTCATATGCAGCTCAAGATCCTCTCTCTTAGATCTTCCTTCTCTACCTTAGGTTGTCGCCCTTACAACATACTCTTCCCTCCCAGTCGATCCCTGCGGATCGTTACATGCATCCTCTATAAGCCAGCTACTGGTTTCAGTAAGATTGCTACAGCTAAGACCAGAACCAGAGCTCGAATTTTACAACAGTCTACTTATCCTTATTGCTTATTTCAATCACGACTATCTAACTATCTAACCAACCCTTTACAATGCAAAATTACATCCTTTTATAAGCAGCCCGAAGGTCTTGATTTTACAACACTGTGTGCCTGTCCCAACAGTAACCCAAACCCTAATTAGTGACAGTCGGTCCTCTCTGTCCTTGAGGTAGTCGCTTCCCGTCACACCATAGCTCTCTGCAGTCTTCCATGCTTCCCGGCACTGACCATGGGTACTATGCGCCGCTTCTCTTTTCTGTCCTTCGTCTTCAATGCTTGAGCCTTGTTGCTCCTTCTTCTTTATGAGGGTCACTGAGCCCTCCTGTCTTCCACCGCTGCCTTCAATGCAGTGGGTGAGCTCTCCTTTCTCGGCCGCTCAGGTACCCTTTCCTTTATTTGACTTTCCTATCTCAAAAAGTCATGGTTTTCGGCTCTGCTCTGCAGCTGGAACCGTGCTACGACGTCGTAGCTCCGTCTTATCTTATTTCCGCCAAAACTTATCTTTCCGCCAAAACTAGCAGCTTCTTCTGTAGCTGTGGGACCCTACTCCAACAGTCCCCTAACACTTACTTGTGGCTCGCCCCCGAGCCACTACCAGCGGGCTTCTCCTGCCGTAGGTTCTCCTTCGCCTCCTGCGAAGTGCGCTGTAGCTTGTCCCGAAGTCCTGCGACTTCGTTCTTCATTACCTCGACACGTTTTCTTGGAATTTCGATAAGTTAGTTCGCTGGGCTCTCTTATCCTTTCTGCTCAATGTCATGGTTTCGGTATCTTCGCTCGTTATCCTTTGAGAACGCTCTAGTGTTTGAGAAGTGCTCCAAAGATATCCTTTCCTTTTTATCTGGGTTAGAAGTTTTATCACAACGAAAATCTGTATCTTCCATCCTTCTCAAACATTTCATTCAATCTGGGGCCTTGTGTATGGAAGAGAAGCAAACCGTGAGCTCCGGTCCGAGAACAAGCCTTTGTCCTTGTTCTGGAAGTCTCCCCTCCGCTGGGTTTGCAGTCCTCTTCCACTTCTCTTCTCTTCGAAGTGCTCCAGGTCCAAATGCTGCCTCTGATCCTTAGGTTTTTGTTTCAGTACCTCCGCAATATTTCGTGTTTCTCTTAGCTGATCAGATAGGTCAGCGACTTTCTCCCGTTGCTTTCTTTTTCTGATTTTTACTTTCTTTCTGACAGAAGATTTCTTCTCATTCTTCTGCTCTGCTTTCTTATCTTCAGTGATCGGCTCGGCATTCTTCTTCTCCTTAGCAGAGGCTTTGGTGACAGCTTCTACTTCTGGTGCTTGACTCCTCATCCTTAGCGGCTGTCTGCCCTGTGATGTCTCTAATTTCCCAACCTTGGGTGGCACCGCCATGGCGAATGCACGGCCAGTACGTTCTTTCCAAACTTCACTTCTATAGGTTCGGCCTCAGTCAAAGTCCACTTGGCTCAATACTCTGGGCGTGCAGTGGCTTCGAACTCTGGAAGTCACTGTACTCTGTAACTTAATTGGCTCTGCACAGGGGACACTTAGCACTGCCCTGTATGGCTCTCGAGATTTGGCAACTGTACCCTTCCTACTTGAAGGATGCTTGCTTTTATGCCGAAGGCATACTACCGGACGCAACGGTCATCCTGAGTCAAACCCGTTGGTCATCATAATTACTTGGACGAGACCCTACCTGTCATTCTGATCCGCCATAAATGCTGAGATCTGATCACATGTCCCTCAAAGCGTGCATATCCAGGAACCGGTGTCGTCAGAGATTTACCAAATCTGGAAAAATTTATTATACTGTTGCCAAATCTATGGTAGGGGATACCGGTCATTTCTTCATTAACTACCTGTCAGACAGTGACTTGACTAGCCCACTGTCGGTTGAAAATTGAGTATGTGGTACGGGGAAACATCGTACTGCTGCGATGCAACTCCGCATCACCTGCGCAAACAAACAGCGTTAAAAAGTTTTTTTTTTCCCGCCCTGATGCGATTCCTCATTCTTAGAAAATTCCTACCGGTGCAGACTCATTCCCGGTGCGATTCCTCCTTTCAACTACACTGGACATCTGCACCATCATAAACTAGTTTAAGCTAGGGCTGAGAGGCGAGATGGCTATCACTATAGAGCTTAAGCCTACTGCCATTGAGCCATGTGGGAAGAAGCTCCCCATTCAACTGGCTAAGCTGAACGGCACCTCCCTCTGTGATTTGCTGTATCTGGTATGGCCCCAGCCAATGTGTCTTGAACTTCCCTGGAAACTTAATGAATTTGCTGTCATAGAGGAGCACTAGGTCTCCGATATTGAAAGTATTACTCTTAATGTGTCTGTCATGCCAAGCTTTTTCTTGTGCTTTCTGCACTTTTTGATGGAATCCGGCGATGAATCTGTCTTCTTCTAAGGCAAGCAGTTGTGCTAGCCTTTCCTCCACTGTGTCTGTATCAGTCATCTCGGTAATCTGAGCGATTCTTAAACTGGGAAGAATATACTCCATAGGCATAACAGCCTCCTGTCCATATACCAAGCTGAAAGGTGTGTGTCCCGTAAGTTTCTTGCATGTGGTTCTATATGCCCATAATACAGCGTTAACTCTGAGATCCCAATCATTCCTTTGGTTATTGCAGATTTTAGTAAGAGCATTTTCTAGAATCTTATTGAAGGCCTCCATCGTACCATTATCCTGTGGATGGTAGGGAGTGCTCTTATAGTGCTGAATCTGGAATCCTTCTATCAAAGCCTCAATGGTGTGGTTCAAGAAATGTGTGCCTTGGTCGCTCATCAAAATTACTGGGCATCCGAATCTACTGATGATGTTTTCAAACAGGAACTGTGCAGCTGTAGCAGCATCACAATTTCTTACTGCTTTGGCCTCTGCCCATCTGGTGAGGTACTCTATTCTGGTAATAATATATCTTGCTCCCGTGCGCTTTCCCGGTGGGTTGATAGGACCCACAAAATTCTATAGCCCATTTGTCAAATGCACGCAGTGTGACCTGCAGTCGCAGCGGCATTTCATCGCGTCGTGAGGGTTTTCCTACCCTCTGGCAGATATCGCAGCATCTACAAAATTCCTTGGTGTCTTTGTGTAACGTAGGCCACCATAGTCCTGCCTCCAGGATTTTCTGCACAGTCAGCTTTCCAGTGAAATGACCTCCTGCAGTCCCTGAGCGTGCCTCTTTGAGAATAGCGTCTTTTTCATGCGGCATTACACATCTGCGTAGAACTTCATCCGGGCCTAACTTATATAGGCATCCTGCAATGAGGGTGAAGTCTGCTGCCTTAACAACCAACTGCTTCTTTTGCTTCTTAGTGAACTCATCAGGTGCTACTCCTGTAGTGAGGAATTGAATAATGTCGACATAGTAGTCATCTACGATCTGCACAGAGAACAACTGCACATCGGGCAGATTGTATTCTAGGTTACTGGGCTCTTCCCCTGAGTCTATACGCGACAGATGATCAGGTCCAGCATTCAGTCTTCCTGGTTTCACAATGATTTCAAAATCATACTCCTGGAAGAGGAGTAACCATCTGCAGATTCTCCCCCATAACACTGGTTTATTGACTAGGTACTTCAATGAGCAATGGTCAGTAAACATCTTGAATGAGGTGCCCAGTAGATAGTGCCTGAACTTCTGCAGCGCATACACGATAGCTAAGCCCTCTCTTTCTGTTGTGGTGTAGTTTTTTTCTGCTGGAATATGCGATGGGATGGTCAAGATCCCCTTCTCCTGGTTGTGTTAAAACAACCCCTAATGCGATGCCATACGCATCCACATGTACATGAAATGGCTTAGTCCAGTCTGGAAACACTAGGATGGGTGCTGTAACCATCTTTTCTTTAAGCATGTCTAGGCTCTGCTGACATTCCTCATTCCATAGGAATTTTACATCTTTCTTCAGCAATTTCTCCATTGGTGCTGTAATCTTTGCGTAGCCCTTGATGAACTTTCTGTAGTACCCGGTATGAACAAGTACTGTCCCTAGTTGCTTGACTAAATTGGGTGCTGGAAGATTTACAATGATGGCTATCTTCGCGGGATCTACCATCAAGCCTTGTCTACACACAATATGACCCAACAAGATACCAAATGGTGCACAAAATATACATTTTTTCAAGTTTGGAGAAATCTGGTACTACCTACATTTCTCTAACATCAGTCTTAATTCTCCTATATGCTTGTCGATTAGTCCAAATACAGTCCAATCATCAAAATATACTTCTAAGAATTTATGGATGTATTCTTTAAATACAACAACTACTACTCTGGAAAATATAGCTGGTGCATTCTTAAGACCAAAGGGCATTACCGTGTACTGGAACGAGCCCCATTCTGTTGCAAAGGTGGTCTTAGATCGATCTTCTGGATGTATTCTGATCTGATGGTAGCCTGAAAAGCCATCAGTGAAGGAGTAGACCTCCTGTCCTCCCACGTTGTCTAATACCTCATCAGTGAACGGTGTCGGAAATGGATCATGAAGTGATGCATCGTTGAGTTTTCACAGATCGACACAGATTCTAATGTCCCCTTTTGTTTTCTTCTCTTGGATGACCATGGGGCTAACCCATTCGCTTTCTTCTACCGGCTCAATGATGCCTGCTACTAGCATCTTATCAATTTCATCCTTTACTTTTTCTTTGTAGCGCGGATTTAATATATATGGGCGCTGCTTAACTGGTCTAGCGTCCTCCTTCAATGGTATCCTCATAAATCCCAGGTCTCTGACTATTCCCTTCATCTCTGTGAACTTGGTGGGAAATAGGTCCTGATAGTCATGTAACAAATCTGCAATCTGTCCGACTGTTTCATCGTCCCAATAGTCTCCAATAGAGGCAAACTTAGGTTTTGCATCTGTGCCAATATTGACCTTTTTAATCTTGATGGGCTCAGTGATTGCTGGAGTCTCTAACTGTGGTCCTCCAACATCACGAGTTCCTTCTGACTCCGGAATGTTGGTGTTGCGAGGGTCCTCCTCTGCCTCCTCTGATTCTGATGCAAAATTATAGCATTCCAATGCCTCTTCTAGCTGGATATTCCACTCAGGTTGGACTGGCACTGAGATGGTGCAATCCTCAAATATCTTGGTCTTGATTATGTCTAGGGCCTGAGCAACACTTGGATGTTCTGATTCAAACACAAATGTGAGCAGGAAACTGTCTGTCATAATTGACCATGTAGTCATCCCCTTGCGTAATTCAGTCTCTGTGTACCAGTTCCTTGGAACTATGTCCAATGTGTGAATGAATCGGTGAACCCATTCCTCCTCAGGAACGTCCAACCAGCTCCGTTCACATGCCTGAATGTGAGTGCTGGGATCGGTTTCTCCTGTGTACTTCTGTGGGACATACTCTTTGTCGACCGAAAATCTGATGGCCATCAATCTTTTAATATCATCCCATGATGCGATATTTTCTTTATGCGCATACCACCATCTTGCAGGTGTGGCTCGTACTGTAAGGTCCATAGCTGCAATCCTCTGCTCGTAAGGGATCTGTTGCTCAAACTGCTCAAGGAAGTCCTGGATATCTGTCAGTCCATTATATGATGGAAGGTCAGTGACCTCTACGCCAATCCATCGCAGTGACTTACTCATAAATGCACATCTGCGAGCTGAGACTTCGTAAAGTCTGTTCTGCCAGTTCTCTAGGCCAACATCAGAATCCGATGCGCATGAGTTGTCGCATCGCCAACTAATGTTCCCTTCTGTGGTTGGGTTGATGTAGTCGTTCTGGTTCGCAGTCATCTGGTAAAGGCTATCCATGTTATGTGCTTCCTCCTCTGCTCGTAAGGGTTCAATATACCTAGGACCTTGGTAAGGATCCAGCGGTGTGATGACCCGGATCTGCGCATCCTCAAAGGTCATTTGTCTTCTCTTTAGGTCGATGACAGCCTTGCTACCAATCGCCCAATCAATACTTAATAGTGCTGGATATGGTCGACTGTTGCCAATGATTTCTATAACCTCGAAGTCCGCAAAAGTAAGAACTCCGTCAATATCAACTGGCACCTGCGGTAGTCGACCCAATGGTGATAGTCGCTGCTGATTAGCTAATCTTAGGTGGATAGGCGATAGGGCTAACTAAGGACTACCCATTTGTTCCCATGTCTGCTTAGTTAGAACATTCACCTTTGATCCCAGATCTAAGACGACTTCGTCCATTTCGAACTCCCAAATTTGTGCTGTGAGTTTCATCTCCCTTCCGGTCCTTGTATGTCCTGTAATATTATGAACAGTGCGGTGTGCACTGCCCAAGAGAGAAGGTTGGTGACACTAATCTATGATGCGTTGTAGCTCGCCGATAGATTTTTCATTTCTCAAGAGCTTCAAACAACTGTGCAAGAAGGATTGTATACTTTCTGTCGATTCATCCTCGTCGCATCTTCCTGATGCGGTGGCTTGTGGTATCTGTTCTGGGCTATCGCTACAAGGTGCTTGCTGCGGTATGCCCCTAGATGGCGGTACTTGCGATCCTGATTGTGTAGGTTCATCGAAGGAAGCCTTGGTTTCATGAAATGTCTCTTTATTCTTTTGTAGGTCGAGTGCTGTTGCTTTACCAGGAGCTCTGCGCACCCACTCCTGACTTGTGTTCTTTCCGGTCTCCTGCGATGTCCCACTGGTGGAAGCACCGCTCCGAGTCACAATATTGAATTTTGGTTCTGGCTCTGCCTGTTCAGCAAAAATAAGCTGGATGTTCTGATGTGCTGCTGGCTTAGTATCTTTGATCTTAGCTATCAGGATAGGACACTCCTCTATGGTATGATCATAAGATTTGCAGTAATTACAAGTAGTAGTGGGGCTTTGACAGTCCCTAGCATAGTGTCCTACAACTCCGCAATTATAACAAGTGATTGGCCCACGACCTTGGCCAAATCCTCCTCCTCGGCCAAACCCTTCTCCACGTGCAAAGCCTCCTCCACGGCCTCATCCTCTGAATCCTCCTGGACGGCCTCCGTAAGCCTGATCCGGCTGTGGTCCTGCTGCTGGACCCGGTGTTTCTGATTGGACTCTGTACACATCATGTTTTCTATCTAGCATGAGATCATAGGCTCGGCAGTCCCGTTCATCATGCCCGACGGACTTGCAAAAGACACAGTATAGGTTCTTAGGTGTTTGTACATGCTTCTGAAGCAAAGGGCATTGCTGAGGCGGATGTCCTTGTGTTTTACATATTTCACACCATGGCCCTTGTGTTCTTGGTAAGGGGTTAGGAGCCCCTGATGCTAAATATTCTGCGAAGACTGGACAGTTATATTTGGTATGACCCTGTGCTCTACACTTTATGCACCATATGTCTTGCATAACCTCTTTCCCTTTTTTAAGTTCGTGTATCTGTAACGTGAGGTTGGCCAACTGGTTCTGTAGGGTTGTCATGCCTGTGGTAGTCTCTGCAAGAGGTGAAGCCTCTAGTTTCATTTCCATCTCCAGCGCTTCATCTTGAGTAGTGAGTTTTTGCTGCATTAGTGGTAGTTTGATGTGAGGGAGCAGCGCTGCAATAAACCATTCCTTATGCTGCTCTGGCGCAAAGTCAAAGCTTACTTGGTCTATCAGGGCTTTGAATTTCTGATCAAAGTCCCATACTGATTCTGATGGAAGCTGCTTAATATCCTTTAGCTCTGTTATACACTGAGATTCAGACTTAGGTTTCTTAAACTCTTTGATCATGGTGTTCTTGACCTGGGCAAGTGTCTTGGGTAATGTAGTATACTTTATGTACCATGTCAAAGCTCTGTCTCTGAGTGTGGTGACCAACTGTACAAGTTTAAGGTTATGATCGTTGATTTTTTTAATGGTCCACATGGCTTCACATAGGAACCAGTGCTGTTCCGGGTCTTCTGCTCCTGTACCTTTAAAAATAGGTAGCTTCATGTCATCCCCCATTCTATTCCTCTGTGGTGGGTTCTAACTGACTGGGTTAATACCACTCAGCGGTGTAGGTGAAGGTGATGTAGCGGGAGTAGGTATTGTCTGTGAACTACTAGATAGAGTACCTACGGGGTTATTCTGAGTCCCTGTCTGTTTCTGTGGGGTATAGGGGTGGTAAGGGATACCCCCCTCTGGTTCTTCTGTGGTACTAGGACTCTATTGTCTAATACTATCTGAACTGTCTTCAAATACAGGAGAGCTAAAATCTACTTTATACTTCTTTCCACTATGTGTTCGTCCAATGTCATCAAAATCACTTTCAAACTCTTGTGACATTACTAGCTTTACTTATTCATCTGAAACTAGATCCATTGTTCCTTTTTCATATAGCAGCATCTTAAGGGACAAGTTTAGAGATCTTAGGTACTTACCACGATATCCTCTGTAGAAGTATCGTTCAGCTGCGCTGAAGCTCTTTCTCTGGTCAACTGCAAATTCTGTAACAAAGCCTTCTAGCACACTTGTCAGCCAGAAGTCCACTGCTCTCGTAATCAGATTGTCGAGGTTCTGTACGGTCTGAATTAGCTCTGGTGTCCAGACAATGTTTCTTTTCTTCTTGAATGTGTTCCTATCTATCAACTTGGATAACTAGTCGAAAAGCTTGTTTCCATACGTTGCAAAGAATATAGCATGTATATCTGAAGCGATATGCTTTTCTAACTAGGCCTCTGTGCTTAGTCTAGGACTCCGATTTTCTTTCTTGGCAAACTCCGTTAAGTCTGAATCCAGCCACTGGTGAAACTCTTCTCTGGTAGGATGCCAACAGAACATTAACTCCCAGTCGTTCAAACCGGCAACGGAACCATTTGTTGATTGCATGGGCAGACCCGAGTTTACTATAATCAACCAACAACACCCCTAGCTCACTGGCCCTTTCGGCGACAGATCGCACAGCGGCTTGAAGTCTCACCCGAAGTGATTCTAATGGGTTGGCCAAGGACTCAAGCGTCTTGGACCAGGTTCCGTGGCAATCCTACTAGTGGCTCGCGGCTCTCCTAGCTGCGAGATCTCTTTCCTACGCACCGCGCGATCTTCCACTCGCGATGCGCGATCTATTCCCCACTCGCGGCCCCTCTAGCCACGGCGTCTCTACCCTTGGGCACGTCGTGCGGATTCTTCTCCCGTCGCACAACTTCCTCCTTTCCACAATATTCCCAATCTCACCGCATCGCCGCACCCCATGCGACACGCAACTCCTGCTCAACACTAAGTCCTCAACCTACGGTATCGCGCACCACAGCTCCTCTGCCGGTGCGGTATCGCCTTCTTGCGATACCCTCCTCCCGCGGCTTAGCGCACTTAGAGTTGTTTGTGTCGACGCGCAAGACATGATGCCCAGACTGTCTTACTGTGATTAATTAACTATCTAAGGCAAGCATAAATAAGTCCTTATACTATGTGCCAAGGATTTCAACTTATATTTATCTTCCTGTAGTGCTGTAACTAAATAAATCATTCATACATTAACTGTAAACAAATTGCATAACATAACTGATGGGGGCAACAAATAAACACAATACGCAAATCAGTCACAGAACATAGGATTTTAACGTGGTGGTTTGAGCGGCTTGTATAGGTGGTCCATAGTAGACTTGGGGTGCTACAAATGTGGGCATCTACCCTACATATTGTTGTGCTATCCAAGTAGGTGCATGGGTCTGCTGTTGTGGCGCAAGTTATACATAAGAGGTCGTAGCTTCAGACTGGGACATCATTCTTGGATAGTCTGGAGCTTGGTTTGGGTAGGAAACACTAGGGGTGTTGGTTGGTTGAGGTAGCATCATAGGTGGTGTTGAATGGTGTTGTGGTTGGTGGGAGACAGAACCTATGATGCCATATGTGGCATGGGATGCCCTCGAGGCTTCCCGATAGGAGGTGCCTGCACGGGGAGTGTCTGGAATGATGGTGTAGAGGTATCTAGACTATGTGTAAATGAGGTCAAAATGTTAGGCCTTCAAGATGGCCTCTTCCTCTATTTGGGGACGTTCGTAGGCGATGTCCTTGGCTATGGGTGGTTGTAATGTTTTCAAGAACCAGTACAGGAATATCCTATCATCAAGCTTGATACTGCACAAGCTGCGACGTCACCTCCGCTCGTGGATGTGGTCGGTGAAGTGGGTCACAATGTTTTGGCAGCAAGATAGCAAGATTTCCACTCCTTCATCATATCTGACGGGGAGCTAGAAATATTGTAGGAACATAAAGGCCAAGGAGTTGAAGTCTGGGTACTTAGTTTGTGGTAGCTCAATGTACCACTTGGATGTAGCACCTATGAGGGTGCATTGGAACAATATGAGTCTGATCGAATCATCTATGATGTTGTTTAATGAGCACCATAGGTGAAATGTCATGATATGGTTTTGGGGGCACTCTCCTACCTTCCATTCAAACTTACGAATGTTTGAGGGGATCTTGGTTGGCATGGGACGCCAAAAGGTTTGATGACAGATGGGGTCATTATTTAACCTAGCCAAGTCAGGCAGGTTGAGGTGTGCCATGAAAGGGAGGTTTGACCCAAGGTTGATGTGTGACAGACCAGCGATGGTGGTGGGGTTTATAGGAACATGGTGTACCTGCATGACTGGGGTTATTTGTGGAACATTTTTAGACGGGCCATTGCCCCTAGGTATGGTAAGTGGGACAATGTGAGCAGAAAGGCCACTGCCCTTAGGTATGACAAGTGGGATAGTTTGACTGGTGGGTGCATGTGGAGGCAGCTGAGTTAGGATAGTATGCATGGCAGTACTAGGACCACCTGCAAGGGTGTTGGTGGTGGTGTGAGGTATGGACATGGGTCCACTACCAATCACCAAGCCAGAAAGTGGATCCGGGTTTGCACCAGCCATGGGGCTAGATGGTGCAGTGTGTAAATCTGGCTCAGATTGATATGATTCTAAGTCTGATTTAGAGGTTGTGTGGCCTTCTGACGGTGTAGAGGGCCGTCGAGAGTGGTCTCGAAGATGTTGGTCCAAGGACCCAAACTGTGGTGGATTGCCTCTTGCGCGTGAAGAATAGCATGGGGGATCAACTTTGTCTGGTTGGTAGATCAAGTGGTGTAATCTGGTAATGGAGTTCTGGACCCTAGTTTCAGTGGCTTCTTATTGGCTTTCAGGTGGTCACTCTGCCACCAAGATTGCTAGGAGACAACGCTTGAATTTTTCATTATGAGAGTGCTCGTCAATCGGTAGGGATCATTGCCCGTTTTGCTTGGCAATTCCTCTCAGCAACCAACTACTTTGGGGTTCCCGTGGTACTCCTCACAATGAGTTTCAAGGCTGAGCCCAAGTACTTCCCACGGTTAAGGCAGTCAGGGACTTATGTCCTCAAAGACTGCAAGTGTTTGGATTAATGTAAATTGATAGATTTTTAATGGTTGGATCAATGTCATGAACTGAGTTTGGTTATCTTACTTGGCGTGGTTGTGTGCATGCTCTGTGTATGAAAGATTGTCCATTTTTAGATCATTTTCTATCATGGATGCATTTATGGTTTATGAATTCTTCGTAGGTGTTTGTGGTTTGTTACAAGAATTACAAAATTTGGGCAACCTATTATGAAACCAGTGATTTATGTAACACAAAACTTGAAACATGCAACTAATGAACCTGAACCATTGTAGCCTTGCTAGGTGACTAACTTACACCTGTGTTCCTTTTCAACCAGGAAAGAGTGTTGGGATCTCAACACAATGGAACTAAGCCCATTCGTAGATCCTCAGTTCACTCTCTGAGTGCAAGGTCAATCAATAGGGAGGACGTGAATGTCGTGATGCCCCCTGGGCCCACCACCCCCTCTACCTTCCAAGTCACCCGTTTTTAGTGGTCTAAAGCAATCACAAGTGAAGTTCCTATTAGTATACGAGCTTTATCCTTCATCTTATCCAAGAATACCCCGAGGGGTGATGACTGGGTAGAGGAGGAAGGGCTAGGAAAGGGGTTAATTTCCAATGTTTACTTAAAAATTGAAAAGTAATCTTACTTAAAACAGATTCAAATACATTAATAACCAGTCAAATCTATCATTAATTTGCAGAAAATATATGCAGAAGAAATTAGGCTGCTAGACAGTGGCGGCTGAGCCGCACTGACAGTCCAAACAACTTAAAAACTGAATTATGAGAGACATGTCGCTTGTTTCGGGGAAAATGTAGCGAGGGGATCTCTAATATTTTCCAAAACAGGCAAGGGGGTCGCTCAGAAATTGAAAATAGGAGTGATCTGGCTCCTGATAGGGAATTTGCTCCTTTCAGGGCTAAATGAGTGACCTGGTTGCTCCTTTCATCCCAATAAGAGCGATCTGGCCCGTGAAGTTGCAAAATTTGAAATTTGAGCACGGAATGGCTGACAACAACTTGTGCTGTGGCTGAACTGGCTTGGGTCAGCCTTAAGGAGGCTCGACTAGAACTGTAAATGTAAAAAAATGAGATCTAAACTAGATTTGATAGAAATTTAAACTAGGTTAACGAAACAAAAATAAAACTAGAAAACTTGAAAAATAACCCAGGGATCCTTTGGGATCGACCTGGTATGGTCGCCAATATGTAGTAGGGATTTCTCCCTAGCTACGAGTAGGAATAGCTACCTTCTGTCTATAGGATAGAAGGGTAGGGTTCCTGTGGATGAAAAAACCCTGCAAAGGAAAGGTTAGCTCTGAGCCATGAAACCCTGCAAGAAACTGTTAGAAAAAACAATAAATGGCTACAAGAAATCAGAGGAGAACCTGCAACAAACTATGAGTAAATAAACTTGCAAATAAACATGAGCTAAAGAACTAAACTAACAACAAAATAAACATGGTTATACCTTCACCCTTTGTGGAAATGGGCCACCATGCCCTAGCTTTGGAAGCACCTCTCTATGGAATGGAGTCCTTACTTATGGAGCTATGGAGGAGAGGGTTGAATGACTTGAGAGGAAAATGGTCTCAAGGCACTCACACGGGCATCATAATGATAGGGAGAGAAGGATTGTTTTGAGAGTGATCCCCACCCCTATATTTATAGTTTTTCTAGAGATTTAGGGGTTTTAAGCCCTTGGTTAAGGCTTTAGCCCCTTTTTTGGGCTTTAAGCCCCTTTCGCCCAATTTTTAGCTCCTTTGGGGGGTTTAAGCTCCTTTGAGGATTTTTAGCCCCCTTTTGGAGGTTTTAGCACCTATGAGAGCTATTTTGGATCTTTTTAAAGGTTTTTAAGCCCTTTTCATGTTTTTGAGCCTTTGCAAGGGTGTGGGGGTCAAATGAGGGTAGTGAAATAGATGTCTTTGGGTGGTGTAGGTCATGTAAGGCTCATTGAGGGATTTTTTGGGTTAACAAGTATTACTCAATACAACTGGCATAACAACTTATATAAGTCCTCATTTCCTTCATATGAACAATATATATTAACCAAGTTGATCTCCATTCCAAGTTCTTTAGAACAAAGAAACATTACTAAACTTGATTTGTAAACAAAAGAGTTTGTTAGGACTAGACTAAAGCACCAACATGTGATAAGTCTTCCTAATGTTCCTAGAGAGTCCAAGGCAAAAAATTCCCAACATGACAATAGTTTTTATGGGTCCTGAATAAGAGGGTCCCCTTGATCTTGGTTTCTTGTCTAAGAACTGCCTTTGAATGTGATTGAAGAATAGTCCTTTCGAGAGATGATTTCTTGATATTCCCTCTTGGGCCACATACAATAATAAATATGATTTTCATTTGTAACCCTTTGAGGGGGTATGTTCACTCTAATAAAATTGACTAGTAATATTGGTTTCCCCTAACTTATTTCCTTCAAAGCATGCGATTGCACATGTTTTATAGTAGGTTTCCAACCTACTTTATACTTTTTAGATCCGACAAATTGTCAAAACCTATACCCCATGATGGAATTGTTTCTTTGGAAGTTTTTACTATGGCCCATGGCTTGAGACCATAATGGCCACCTCCCATACTTGTCTAGTAATAACAGAAGGATTTTTTGACCCAAAACATTCCTTCCCCACCTCATAGGTATCCAAGTTTTTATCAAGACTCATCATAAAAAAATATCCCTCCATTTCAGGGCCTTTTATCAAGAAGAGTACAGTTATCGTTATCAAAATGGACATCAACGAGGGAGACAATAGGGTTCAAGGGTACAATATCATCCACATCAGTAATAGAAGGAAACAAATTACCATGAAGAATGGAAGCAATAGTAGACTTACCTAATTACAACGCACTTTGGTGCCACAAATAATCAATGGTCTTCATCTGCGATAGAGAGAAACCAAGAACTGTTGGACCATTAGGTTGTAAATTGTCTCCATGTCCATTTTTCCATATTTTCGCAATTAAAGGGATAGGCATATTCCTCACCTTGAGATTTCCATCAACCAAATTCATGACCTCCATTTCCTCTGCTACGCCAAGGTTTACTTCATTCATATTATGTACATTATTTTTAACCCGAATAGAGTCCATAGGAATAAAAGGGGATGGATCACGTTTCCTTTTAAGTACTTTCATATGACCTTCCATTCTATCCCCTTCATCCAAAATTCATTGAACTATCTTCTATTCCCCTGTACGCTTGATAATTTTATCAGAACCCACCTTTGTTGGTCCTTCTACTTTTCTTCATTTTTTCCTTTGGAATGGTAACGAGCAATATTTAATGATATGACCATACTTATGGCACCTGGTGCACCTGAAGGGAAATTTTTTATATTCAAGCACTTGTGTATGAATTAGATTTTCCACTTTTATCTCTATTGTTTCAAAGAGCCCTTGAATCACATCCAATTCTAACAAAAACCTCATAATTGAATGATAAGTTTCCTTCTCATAGTTATCATTCACTGTAATGAATTTCCCCATGGTATCTACTATACCCTAAAATGATTTAGGAGACCATATATCCATAGGAATTTTCTGCAACTTCAACCAAACTAGTGAGGATTTTAGAAAGTCTACATGAGCATCAAATTTAGGCAAACAGGGATCACCCAGGGGAGACGGACAAAAACGAGTTATCCAAGAGCCATACTGCTTATGGAATTCCTTGGGAATATTCCTCATTCCCGAAATTAAATCCTAACCATCCTTTTGCTAGGATGTGATAAATCAGGCCATAACTGATCTATGGCTTCCACACCTGCTATAGATAAATATTCAAGCTATTCATAGTGACCTTTCAACCTAGGAATCTACAAACCAAAGTTTTTCTTGAGAGTTCACTAATTTGAACTGAATCAATATCATCACAGATAATCAATGAAACTCCACCACCATGATATTTTATCACCAACCTATTTCCCTTTCTCTTCGGTCCCTTCCTCACTATTTTAGATGCACCTCCAAGCTCTTCCATCGATATTTTTAACCCACCAAAACAACCCTCTAGAGCTTGTATCCTAGACTCAACTTCAAGAGAGAAAACAAGAGCAATGCAAACAGGACCTTCGGGTAGAACTTCCTCTAGAATAGTAGACAAAGTATTACGAATCATTCTCATGTTCTTATGAGAAACCACAATAGGAGAGATTTTCCATTCAATGCATAAAGGACAATATTCTTGACCCAAAGTGAAATGGCAATTATTTAGAGGGATTTTCAAAGTATGTTTAATAGACCCAAAAATATTTGTAATCATGTGCCCATCTACCTGAGGGTATGTGGACACAGAAGAATGAATTCTCGAGGAACTGATGAGCTTCTTTTGCATCAGATAGCTTAAGGATGTTGAAGACGTCACAAAAGTCCTAAGACAATTGTCCTCTTTTGACACGCCATCTCGAACTAGACAAGGAATTCTATACACTTCCCCACCAATGTCCATCGCATTACTACATAGGTACCTCCTTCCACTCCAATTGACAAATATGAACTCTTCTGACATAGTATCCTCCGAATAGTAGACCAAGAACTTGTATTCAACCATATTAATTGTAACAATATATAAAACCAAACAAAAGGACTCAGGTACATCTCCTTCATTTAATTAGCGTGCATAACATATTTGATGGAGAAAAAAGCCTCCTCCCATGACCAAGAAAAATGGACCAGGACCATTGGATATCCACTCATCTTATTGTCTCTAGAACACCCATGACACAACAATCCAAAAGAAATAAATAGAATCTCTTAGGTAGGATTGATCCACATTGTTGGATCACTATAAAAAAAGGATGGACATGATTAGATTATAGTTTACCACCCTAGAAAAATATATATTGTTGATCTACTGATTCAATGACCTTGATCAATTCCTCCACCTCCCATAGAAGAGTTGTCAGTCACCACATTCTGTCGAGTTATTTCCATGGTCTAGGTCGTGGTTAGAATATACATCGCATGATCAATGACCGAACAAACGACCTAGATATTGACCTCCTTTACTCCCCAACTTACAATAGTGATCATGAGATCCAATACAATTGGATATAGTAAACTCTAACTAGGGCACTAGCCTCGACAAATTCCCCCCCAAAACAAGTACCCTAAGAATAATTCCTATCATGAGATTCAAGCCCAGATGAACGGTTTTGATCTCCTTCTAAAGAAAACCCTCGTTACAAATAAAAGCTGGGGATTTATAGGACATACGACGGTCCAATATATTTCCCTATTTTCGATTGTTGCCATGCCTTGAATAAAGAAATCCGATGACCACCTTTCGATTGTATTTAGGCGGTAAAGAAGACAAATGTAATGCCCAAACTCCAATCAAAGACTATATGAATGAATCTAATCAATTTTTCCCGTGGATCACCGCTTTAAAGGGGAATCATTTAATCAAAGTCAATCCAATGGTTTAGATATAAACCAGGACATAACCATTGATACCCCACCCCCTTGGTTCTAGGACTCCATAAGGAATCTTCGCTGTGAGATCAAAAGCCAATGAATGAACCCGATCATATCTTAAAAAGGACCCATGGGAACAATGAAAGTCGTGGATTCATGAATCAGTCAATGATCGAAAAATACTTATCTTATTACTCCAAAGGATCGGGATCAAAACCCAAAATCTATTCCCCAACTATGCAAAGGGATTTCTGACCACCAAAGCTGACAAAAATATGAACCCCAAACTCCACACATAAGCCACATGCATCACCATCAATCATGTCACTAATAAACAAAATAAGACAAAAAGTTGAAAAGGTTAGAAACCTTGACTTGCACATGCATTCCTTGACCCACCAAACCAAATAATCAACCCTCAACTGATAAAAAAAAAACCCTTAATGGAGTTGAAAACCTTTTACATGCACATGCTGACATTGACCCATCATGCCAATCACTACAAAGACTTCATATATAGTAAAAAAACCCTAGTAATAAGAACTTCAACATGATAAATAAACATATAAATTTGTAAAAAGGTTCAAGTTCCACAAACCCATAAATATCAAATAAAAGAGGAACAATACAAACAAGCCACCTATTAAAAAAACAAAAAAAACTCGCCTCATCAAATTTTTTCTTCTCGCCTCAAATAATTTGGGTTCCTTAAAGCTGGTGAGCGGTTTTGGGTTTTGAGGACGGTTCCCTGGGGTTTTGGTTTTACATGCCATTTATTTATTACCTGGATGCACATGAATTTTGGGCTTTGGGTTAACAAGATAACGGGGTTCTGGTTGTATATTCCTTTAATTTTCACTGGGTACCACATGTATGAGCTTACAGAGCTCCCAATTGTTTCACATAGCATATTTCAAGATATTCATGGTTACAATAGATACCGGCGTATATCCAAATCATAGGCTCTATCAAGCGTCGAGAGGGATCAAATCTCTTCTTAGGTATCCATTGAAATGATTCAAACCAAAAGACACATCTTTTTATTTAAGGTCCACATATAATATTTGTATTACTAATATTTAACATTATTTATGGCCGACATATAATATTTATTATTATTTTTTATTTTGTTACAAACGAACATTACAACATTTCCCCATACATGGTTTTAAAACCATATGCAGGGCCCTCCTACAACCATCGATTATTTAGGAGGCCTTGCGCATGGTCTTAAAACCATTTGCAAGGCCCTCCTAAACCATGTACAATAAAACAATGGGTTGTTTAGGAGGCTTTGCACATGGTTTTAAAACCATGTGCAAGGCCCTCCTAAACCTTGTACAATAAAACCATGGGTTGTTTACAAGGCCTTGCACATGGTTTTAAAAATCATGTGCACATAGTTTTAAAACCATGCACATGGTTTTAAAACCATGTGCAAGGCCAACATTTTTTTGCGGATAATTCAATTTACGTAGGAACATTACAACATCTCCCCCATATTGTATTTTTTTCCTGACCCACATTTTTGTTACAAATAATTAAATTTTTACTTTTTTATTGTTTTGTTAGGTAGGAATATTACAACATCTCCCCCATAATAGGTTGTTTTTGTGGCCAACATTTATTTTGGTCATGTTAGGTAAGAAGATTACAACATCTCCCCCATATTAGGTTGTTTTTATGGCGGACATTTATTTTGGCTTATAATTAAAAAAATTATTTTTTTATTAAGAAAATTAATGTTACGTAACGTTACATAAAGTTACGCAACATTACAAGATCTCCCTCATACTGGGTTGTAGAGCGCCTATCAACGCAATAACATAACATTTTTCTGCTGGCATGGGAGTATGGAAGGAAAAAATAGGGATGATGGGTCGGTACAACTAGAGGGGGATGTGGCATTCGATAAATGGTGGGAAAGAGAAGTCTTCTCTAAACCATATGAGGTTTATTGAGAAATATATTACCAACAAAATCTGGAGATGTGAGTAGCTTCTAAACAGGAGGTGTCGTAATGTGCAGCCACTCCTCCGATTTTAATATGTCCATCCATCAAAGCAAGAGGCAAGGAGCTCATCACCGACTCACATGTTAGTGTCCATACTGCGGAGGGTAAGAACATAGAGACTCATGATGGGAACCCAGGTTAGAGACTACAACTTGGTGTGGGGGGGGGGGGGGGGGGGGGGGGGGCGCGGGCGCAATCACACAATAAGTTTTCCTAGCAGAAAATAGAAGGAGAGGACTTTCTCCAGCCTCCTTGGAAGGGGAAAAATAAGAAAATATAAGAAGTGGAACCTTAGAGCTGATGGTCACAACATGATCCTGGACGAGGACTTGGGTCTTTAGCAATTGGTAGGTCTATCTACAACAATGTTGGTGGGGAAGTTTAGCTATAAGGCCATGAATAGAGGTGATATTTCTGGATGGGTTGATGAGGTATGGAAACCCTTAAGTACAGATATTTCTATTTTTTCCAGGGGATGGTATGGTTTCAGCTTTCAACAAGCATACCACGCTACCGTATTCTTACCAAATCCTTGGTTGAAGGATCACAACAACTTGATGCTTAAATGATGGCATTTTGGGTTTGAACCATGCATTGAAAACATTTGTTTTTGGCATACATGGGATCTTTTTCCATATTTCCCTCTATCAATGTGGCATAAGGATTCCTTCGAAGCTATTGGGAATCACCTGGGAAGGTTTCTGCATGTTGGAGAGGAGGTTCTTAGAGGAATAGATAAGGGAATTTTCTCAATGTTAGTGGAAATTGAGATCACTAGAGATTTCCTTGAAAAATTGAAATTGAATGGAGGGACAGAAAATTCCATTAGGAATTATACAATTGGGGTTTACCTTTTAGATGTGTCAAGTGTAGGGAGGTGGGTCACCTATGGAGAGCATGCAAATCATCTAGTTTAGAATTGATAAGTGAAGAAGCTTCCATTTTTTATGAGGAATTATCATCAGAGGAATTTAATGACTTGGATATTTCAGATGGTACAGGATCGTCTTAGCCTCCTGGAATGTCTTCATTTACTAATACGGGCTCAAAGGACATACCTACTATCATGGGTAATATCCAAGCTTTAGACCCAACAATTGTTAATTCATTTAGACCTGATTAAATAATACACATTTCCAGTTGTTACATATTCAAAAATTTCTTGGGGATAACATATCAGATGGAGGGGATATAGAAATGTCAAGGGAGAATAGGGTTGTGGTTATATATGTTAATGGGGATGGTTCGAGATCACAAAAGGAGGTAAACACGACATTTATCTAGGTCCGAGGGGAATATGTGTGAGGAAGATGAAATGACCAACCTTGTGAATGATTTGGGAGTCCCACATGTGGATGATGTTATAAATGGTAGCGATGAACATGCTATGCATATGGGGGAAAAACCCTTACAACTCCCAACATATATATATGCTACAATAACATGTTAAAAAGGAACCCAATCCCATCTTACATAGTAAATATTCCTAAGACATGAATGAAAATGTTACTAGATGGCTCTTTTCAGGAAGCCTTGACCATTAACAACCCCTTACATGGGGAAAAATTTCACAAGAAAGGTGTTGTCAAAGGAGGAATTCATGTTGAATTATCCCCTATGAAGACTCAAAGCGCTAGGAAAGGCTCACATTCTTCTCAAGTAGGAATAACAAAGGGCTAGGCACCTCCGGAAAACATTTATTCATTAGATCTTCGGGCTCTTAGAGTGAACAAAACCCTTTCCAGGGAAATAAAATGATCATTATATATCTAAATATTATATTAGCTGGGGGGGACTCCAAAAAAGTGTCCCTAAATAGACTTTTTGCCATGGAGATACATGGTATCATTTTTGTTCAAGAAACCATGGTTTTGGGAGAAAAATCTAGGATTTTGTTTTCCTCACCACTACCTGGTTGGGAAATGACTACCGTAGATTCAATTAGCTTATTGGGGGGAATCCTATCGACTTGGAAGCCCAAGAAAGGCATTTTTTCTTCTTTTTACACTTCAACTGACATTCTTTTGACTGGTGAATTCATTGGGTTTGAATTAGAACTGAATCTGGTCAATTGTTATGAACCATATATGGATAGGGACATATTCTCATAGAGGGTTAAGAGCGATGGTATTATGCAAATTCCTTCTCTGATTATAGGCGAATACCTTAATTTAAATTTTGGTGCCTAGAAATATGGGGGGTACAAGGACACCACTTGGACCTATGGGGCACTTGTTTTAATATCTTTTTGTTTCTAAAGGATTAATAGAAATTGCCCATTCTCCCTTGCTGTCATAAAATATTAAGCGTGGAGGCGATGTCAAATAGGTTAGACTGTCAGTTTTGTGAGGATAAATCCTAATTTATTCATCATGGTATGAATGAGGAAGAGATTGCTCATTATAGAGCCTTTCTTCCATATAGGTTCACCTCGATTGAGGATGGTACCAAATACTTTGGTTCTAGATTAACACCAAAAAACTACAAGGTAAAAGATTGGTATTGAGTTTTGAAGAGGTTTGATGTAAGGATTGACCATTGGTGTCTCCGATGCTTATCGAAGGGTGGTAAATTAGTTCTTATAATCTCTATTTTGGCTAATATTTTGGTATACTGGATCACTATTTGTAAAATCCCAAAAGTCATCCTTCATGCTATCAACAACAAAATCTCCAATTTTCTATGGGGATGGCTCACCGGAGAGGACAAAATACCACTTAGTTTAATGGGATAGAGTCGTTAGGCCAAAGGAGTTGGGTGGATGGGGAAAAATAATACTTACCTTTTTGCTAAATCCCTAACAAAGAAGAGTCTTTGGAGAGCACTATTTGTAGGCACCTTATGGCACTTAGTTATCATAGAACAATATTTCAAAAGCAATACTGCGGAACAATGGATTTGATGTCTAGTGAAACCTACTAAAGGCATATCCAATGTATGGATCATGCCATTGGTGGATTTGGTACATGATTGATAGTTACTGAATGGTAAAATTTTGAGAAACTAGGGTTGATAGGAGACAACATTGTTAAATGGGATCAATACATATCAGGTTTGAAAAGGGGTGGAATTATGCCATCCAATCAAGAGGATCACTTGACATGGTCATTGGAATATAATTTTGGGAGACATCATAGCGAAGGATGCATATACATACTTATGGTCAGAGCATATATATGAACCTAAATGGTGGCACACAACCATTTGGAGAATTCAAGTTCCCTTGAAATTCCATATCTTCTTTTGGCTAGCATTAAATAATCGTATTTTGACTTGGGACAACTTGTTTAAGAGGGTTTTCACTAAACCAGGCCTCTGCATTTTATGTAAGAAGGTTCAGGAATTGACCTCCCATGTTTTAATCACATGTTCCACTCACAGGAGGTATGTAAAATATTGAATAGGATTATTAGGTTTGAAGGTCTTGGCATGGGGATTCATTGGTAAGATGTATGGAGAATTGGAAGAGTCGACACAAATCCTGTAGGGATATCCCAACCATGATATGATGGGAGATATGGAAGTCAAGGAATTGGGACATATTTGAAGGGAGCACGATTCATTCCAATATTGTATGCCAAAGGATTCTTTCAGTTATAGGTGGAAATTCAGACCCTACACTTAGCAAAAAGTTGGGCACAAAAAATCACCCACTCTTCCAATAAAATTGTTGCAAGGGTTTTTTTGGTGTAGCTTCCCAAATTAACTCATCTTGTGGAGGAGCAGGTGCCATTATTTGGATTAATGATCAAGAATTAAATCAAATGATGATGAACTATGGAGGAGGTACTAATTACAAAACAAATCTTATGGCACTTTGGATGCTCCTTCTTTTTGCAAAATCTAGTGAACTTCCTATTCAACGGGTGATGGAAGATTCCAAGACCATTATAGAATGGGTTAATGAAGAAAACTCTTTGTCAGTTATTCAGGTCAGGCCATGGATGAATAGAATCAAGTATATAATCAGGCTTATCATGGGCATCATATTTGAACATGTTTATAGGGAATACAATCAAATAACAGATTACATGTCTGAAGCAACGTCGAGGGTGAAGGAATTCTTTATCCATTATTGTCACTTTTAGGATTTAACCATGGTTTAACATGGTCATGTATATATTTATTAATTCAACTGACATCCTTAACACTTGAACTTTTTTTAGATGCCCCTACACTAGGCATGTTTATCCCCAATTGAAGAATCAAACAGAGCAGAGGAACGATGCAAATATACATAATGGTGTTTTGCTTTTTACGACATGATATATTTTAATTGCAGATATGGTATATGCTTTTATGTTGTCAGTTGTATTCTTTTTGCATGTTTTCTATGCAGATATCCTTCTCTCTCACAGGGGATGAAGGTTGAGAATTCAACATCCCTGGTTGAATTCAACACTTTGTTTTGCAAAGTCTATTGGGGGTAACTCTAGTGCATTTTCTATGACTATATTTTCTCTTTTAATATGTATTGTGGATACGATGTTATCATCTTGTGTGATGGACTCTTTATAGTTATCATTGACTATGGAGGGCTTGGGCCTTTATATCTTTCACTGTTTTTCAGACTTTTTGTTTTGTAGTAGTTCAATTTTTCGGACGATGTTTGTTTATATGACTATACCAACAATTTAAATTATGTATGCTATCCCTATGTCCATATCAACATATATATTTTATAAAATATGTATTTTCAGTTCCGAAAAAAAATGGAAGCATGTGATGGAAACGAAAATATAGATTCAAAAGAAAGATGTTGAATTCACTCAACTAATGTGTTTATTTCACTTGTTTTGAATCCATATAACAATTTTTTTTAATCCATAGAACAAGATTTAAGCTTTAACAAATATAGTGTTTTTTTCCCTTTTAAATAAGGAGAAGACTTTGCTTTTATCTTATAGGTAAAAGAGTAATTACTTACTTGGTAGAGAGAGTAAAGAGATGTTTCCATATAAACCCTTTGCCATGATCACCAAAACTCATCGCATTTGAGTAGTTTCCAAAAAAAAATGATATTATTTGAGAATTTGGCATTTGAAGTATGGTCATTAAGTTCTATTAGGGAGTTAAAAAAATACATGTTTGCAAAAAAATTAGTTTATGAATTTGGTTTATGGTTTTTAATTTTTTTGAAGTAAAACATAAAATATATATAAATACATAGGTAAATTTGGATTTAAGTATTTGCATGTTATTTTTGTTATGGTCTTTAATCCTTAAAATTTTACCACAAACAACAATATACTAGAGATTCTCAATACTTTATTTATCAAAATCCCCTTAAGGTAGGGTAACACCTTACAATAATCCTTTTATAAAACACTCCACTCTTATTCACTTTCCTCTTAAGGTTGGGTGACCTCTCAATGGGCTAAGCTCCAAATACAATATTCTTTCACAGGTACATAAGGAAAATTCTATCCTTATTTATAGCTAACAAGAGAATTGTAATACATAACGACCTCCTAACTATATAATGGAACTTATTTAATTAGGCTACATTCCATTATTCAATACTAACTACCATTTCAGGCCTTACTTATTATTAACAACATAGTGGATGTAGTCCACCTTACATTGAGTGAAATCCACTATTATGAATTTAATGGGCTCTTCGCACCCCTTTTACATCCCTTGGGAGGATCCCAACATTTCACATCCTTTTCCATGGAGACATGATGATGGGGTATTCACCCTCTTAGTGATTTTCTCCATCTCCCTTAACTTCATCGTCTAGAGTATTTCTTGAATCTTAGAGAGCTTGCATCATGGTATAATAACTTGTGATTTAGTTTATGGAATCCTCCTTAAATTCTTGAAAAATTGAGTCAAGACTCTCTATAACTAAGTGTAAGTAACAAGCGATTAATTTCTTAAAGTGCTAGTAACGATCCATGATTAAGGGGTTCATTAGATTTATGATTATGGAGAAGCATGTGTTTTGAATGAGGTGAACAAGTTCCTTATCAATTATTTTGCTACTAGTAGCTCCCTTGTGGATCTTGACTTTCTCCTATAGATTATGAAGACATTTAACTGTTATGCCATCCTTCAAATCCCTTCGCATTGCACTGATCTTCAATTGGCTTCCTCTTAGTCTCCTGGTGTGTCCCAGAAATGGGAGGTCAACCCATACTTGTGTAGTTGAGAGGAAATGTGGGGAGTCATTTTGTGGAAACTATGGTTAATTATGTGGAGATGCAACATAAGTTTGAACCCTCTTACCATCATCCTACTAGTGTAGTCCAAGTTAATGGTGTGTATGGGAAACATTATGGTTGAGTGACGTTCTACCTTGACCCTATGTTGCTCCTTCTCATGAATCACCTCTAGAATCTTCATGCTAAGTTCCATATTTAGAGCTTATATGTTGATCATGCTTCTCCTAGATGGATAGAAGAGCGGCATCTTGAAATGTATGCTCCATATTCTTTGCATGACCGCCAGTCTCATGCCACCATATGTTTCTGAGTGGTTACCATGAGTCACGATAGATGGTGTGATAGCATGTCACATCCCTTCCCAAGAATTGCATTTGGGTGACAACAATTAGAGTGTTATTTTATACAACATTGCAAATAACTTGTTCAATTTTAACCAACTAATAAATACTAAATATTTGTTTAATATAGATAATATTTTGAGGGTTATATAATGACTATTTTGTATGCAATAAAATTCTAGCTAACTCAGTTTCAATTTTTTTTGAAATTTTGAAAGACATTGAAAAAATTGAAAATATTATTTAGTAATATTTATACCAATATAAAAGTTTTAGTATACTTATAAATGAGACCCATAACTAGTGTGTGTGTGTGTGTGTGTGTGTGTGTGTGTGCATATATTACTTTTAAGATGATGGTGAATTGATAGAGTTATTGTTATTTTTTACTCGAAAAATTGAATTTCAAATGTGTCACGTACCCATACCCCATTCACCCGTGGAATTAAAAATTTCGTCAAGAAACTTTGTTGTTCCTTGAAACACAGGGCATGGGCATGAAATACTTCTCGACATTTCCCAACATTGTCATGCTCCCTCCCATCTTCCATTGATCAGTTCAATGATCTGCAAGGAAATATCTCAGAGGAGGTCGGACGACGGAGAGAAAACGTGATAGAAATCAATGATAAAAAAACTGTTCCACATCCAAAATCAAATCAACATATCAGAATCACCCTGCAAAAATTGATGGTGCGAAAAACTTGAATTGCGGGATCAAAAATTTACGAAAATTGCAATCTCACATCCCGCATCCCGCATCGAAAACATATCAACGACGGAGAATAATCCCACAAGAATTGACGATGCAGAAAACTTGAGCTACGGGATCAGGAAATATGGAAATCGTGATACCATGATCCCACATCCCTCATTCCACATTCCCACACCCTGCATGCAGAAATGTGTGTTGCATAACGAAAATTGCGGAAAGCCATAATTCACAAAAGATGTCTCTACATCCCGCATCCGCAAGTTGCATAAGGAAAATTAAGGAAACCTAGATCTACGAAACCAACATGCCGCAAGTTGCGGAAAGGAATATTTCTAGCAGAAAATTCAACTTTTTAACTGAAGTCTTGGATCGATTTGATCATTCAGGTAATCACCAATCTGGCCAATCTATCCCTGCAACTTAGTTTTAAAATCATAGAAGGAAACATACATAGATGCCTATAAGTGCATTTATTCAAAGGAACAGTGCATCACATCAACAGAGCAACATGTTTATCACATTCCATAAAGAAAATACAATGAAAGAAATACAATTGCAGAGATTAACATATACAAGAACAATTATCTTGAGAAGAACTTGTCCCGCAACCAGTTATGTCACTGCAACATTCCAACCAGCCATAGGCCAGTGTGCTCATCAATCTCTCAGCGACATTTCCACCCCCGAGGTGGGCATGATTTACTCAAGGAATAAGGGAACACTAGCAGACTCATACATAGCCAAGGGTGCAACAAAAGTCAGCCAAGCCAACACAGTTGGGTTTATCAGGCTACAAGGGAAACAAACCAACAGATGGGTTTCACAGGCCACTCAGCCAAACCATCTCACAGTTGGGTTCCACAAACTGTTCACAGTTAAGCCAACACTCACCTTAAGGACCAGTCAAGCCAACATATGGGTTTTTCAGAACGTACACAATCAAGCCATGTCATGGGTTTATCAGGCTACCTATCCAATCCAACATGCACAGTTCGGTTTATCATACTGTCCAGCCAAAGGTTACTCACAACTTCAAACACAATAAGACATCGCCAAGCCAACAAATGGGTAATTAGGCTACTAGCCAAGGCATATTTCTAGTTGGGTTTATCAGGTTTCTAAGGCAATGGGTAGGAAGAACTGCTAAGCTAGTGAGCCTTTCTATGGAGCTAAGAACACCTTCACAAGACCTATCTAGCCTCTCTTCCCCACTGCCTACACACCCAACACAAATAAGTGTCCCCTTCTCTGCTCCACAGTCCCTCAGGCTACGACTTCCCTTCTAGTGCTCTTCAGGATGTGCATAGCAGATTCACCAGCCACTCTTATTTTATTGTGAGGTTCCACACTAGGTTTATCAAGCACATTCTATGTCTCTTCCATTCCTAAGTCTTGTACATAGTTAGAAACCAAACCAGGGTACACAACACCACAACCACATGGAGACTCAACAACATCGGCTTTACTTTGGAACACGAGTAACAGGGTCTCATACACTCTGTAGTTCAAGATAACACTGCAACACAACAATCACAACCTCGCCAAGGGAAAACACTTGCAGAACGCGAAGGATACACATAAGAAGAACTCAACTGCCAAAGAGCTTCCACCCCCCAATGGAGAAAATGGATGATGGATGAGCAAGACGTCCCACAGCTCCCAAAACGTGAATTCTAAAATGAAGACGTAATGTGTGAACCCCCCAAACTGGCATATGGTTATGGGTTTTTTTCTCGCCCATGAATTCAAAAAAGGACATTCAAAATTGGGTGCTCTGCCCAATTCGAATCTTCCCATACTCTTCCCCTTACCTATAATAACTACCTCAACCACATTCTGGCAAGAAAAGATGGTTGGGAAGAAAGACAAGAAAAAGGGTAGTTGATAGTTTAATGGGGTTTCCCCATGACACATGGCTTTTCCCAAACTGGTTCAAGGTTAACATTCCCTCCCCCTTATCCATAGGAAAATCGTGCCTCCATCTCAATTTTCTTTGCATTAACATAGTTGGCTATGGGTTTTTTCATTAATTTGCATATTTACATGATGTTTACAAACGTGCTTTCCTTAGCACATAAACCATAGGAATCAACCATGATTTCCTATATACCAAACATTAATCAATGAGAGGGCCTTGGTATTGAGCTCCTTATCATGATTCCATATAATATTTACATCATATACATTAATGCAACAGGGTCAAAACCGGGGTGTTACATTCCCCTCCCCCTTCAATAGAACTATCCTCGGTGCTTTACAAAATTGAACAAAGATGCTACATTGGTACTGCCCTTGGTGCTTCGCTGATTCGAACAAAAATGGATGTGACAATCGCATGGCATCCTCCAAATCCCATGTAGCCTTTTCAGGATTGTAGTGCTCTCATTGCACCTTTACCTGTCCTATGGATCGATTCTGGAGCATAGTGACCTTCCTGTCGAGGATGCGCATTGGCTCGATTCGGAATTATCCCTCGGGTTCCACCTGAATCACATCCCAATTTATCACATGGTTAGGGTCATGTATATATTTCTTAAGGAAAGAAACATGAAAAACATTATGATCCCTAGTGCTAGCTGGCAATGCAAGTCTATATGCAACTGGCCCTATTCTTTCAAGCACTTCAAAAGGCCCACAATATCTGGGTGACAACTTGGAACAACTTCCAAGTTTCAAGGAACTTTTCTTTGTCCTCAGTCTGAGGTAAACATGAACCCCAATAATAAACTCTATGTTCACCCTATGCTTATCCGCATAGATTTTCTGTCTATCCTGGGATGCTTCCAGATTCTTCTTGATCTTTACAACCTCCTGCTCCGTCTCCTTAAGCAATTATGGACCAATCACAACTCTGTTCACTAGATTATCGCAAGTCACGAGTGTCCTACACCTCCTGCGATACAAAGCTTCATATGGACTCATCCCCAAGGATGCTTACTGTCCATTGTTATAAGCAAACTCTACCAAGTGTAAATAATCTTCCCACTTGGTTGGTTTTTCCATCACATACATGCGAAGCATGTCTTCAAGCACTTGGTTAACTCTCTCTGTCTGTCCATCAGTCGGAGGATGGTACGTGGTGCTGAAGTTTATCTTTATACCCAAATACGCAAACAATCCCTTCCAAAAATTGGAAGTGAACTTGACATCTCTGTCAGAGACTATGGCCTTTGGCAATCCATGCAATTTGAAAATCTCCTTCATGAATATCTTTGCAAAGTCATCAGTCTTATGCGTAGACTTAACTGGTATAAAATGGGCTTCCTTTGTCAACTTGTCCACCACAACCATGATGGAATCATGTTGTATCCAAGTCATTGGCAATCCTTTAATGAAATCCATGGAAATAACTTCCCATTTCCATTCCGAAATTGATAAGGGATGCAACAAACCTGCTGGGTGTTGATGCTCAACCTTCACCTGCTGACATTTCATGCACCTGGAAATGTATTCAGCCATGTCCTTTTTCAGTCCTAGACAAAAGTACTAATTTCTGGCCGTAGCAATTGTCTTATGATATCCTAGGTGACCAGAATATGGATCTTGATGGATTTTGTCCATAACAACTCTCCTCAAATATGCTACATTTGGAATGTAAATTATGTTCTTATAAGTAAGAAGTCCATCTTCCTCCAATTTATATCCCTCATACTTCTTTTCAAGGATTTGCTACTGCAATTTGTCCTTGACCTGCACATACAATTCATCTTTAGCAACATGATTAACAATCTGCTGCCTCAACTACGATTGGAAAACACTAATGGATGCCACATGCATTTCCTGCACCTTCCTGTTGAGCGCATCAGCTACCTTATTCTCTTCCCCCTTTATGTGTTTGATCTCAATATAAAATTCACATAAAAACTCCATCCATCTAGCTTGCCTAGCATTCAGAGTAGGATGATCAAACAAATACTTCAGACCACAATGGTCTGTCCTTAGCTCAAATCTTCTGCCCATCAAGTAATGCCTCCACATCTTGAGAGCATGTACTATGGCCGCAAGCTCCAGATCATGAGTAGCATAGTTCTTCTCATGTTCCTTCAACTTTCTGGACTTATAACATATCACGTGGTTGTATTTCATAAGGACTCCTCCAAGCCCTTGACTGCATGCATCAGTACACGCCACACAATCTTTCTTTGGGTCTGCAACTTTCAAGACTGGCGTACATGTGAGAAGATTCTTCAACTGCTGAAAGCTTTATTCACACCTCGCTGTCCATTCAAAATTGATTCCCTTCTTTTGCAAAGAAGTAATGGCCTGTGCAACCTTGGATAATCCTTCAATGAATCTCCTGTAGTATCCTGCAATCCCCATAAAATATCTTACATCTGTCACATTTCTCAGGGTAGGCCAATTCATAATGGCCTCAATCTTCTCTAGGTCTACAGATGTGCCCTCGTCTAAGATAATGTGACCCAAATAATGAATCCTATCTCTGTAAAAGTCACACTTACTCAACTTTGCATACAACTGATGCTCCCTGAGCAATTGTAATTTCAACCTCAGATGCTCTTCATGCTCTTCCTCATCCTCAGAATAAATAAGAATGCCATTAAGGAAAACAAGAACAAACTTGTCCAAATACCCGTTGAAGACATTGGTCATGAGGCACATAAATGTAGTTGGCGCGTTTGTGAGACCAAATGGTACCACTACAAACTCATAATTCCCATACCTTGTCCTGAAGGTTGTCATATGAATGTTTTCATCCTTGATTCTTACTTGATGGTAACCAGACCTCAAGCCAATCTTGGAAAATACCTTTTCTCCTCTCATTTGAGAAAAGAGGTCATCGATCCTATGAAAAGGATATTTGTTCTTCATAGTGACTTTGTTTAGCTATCTGTAATCAATACACAACCCAAGTGTAGCATCTTTCTTCCTTACAAAAAGAACTGGTGCTCCCCAAGGAGACACACTCGACCTGATATACTTTTTCTCCAACAACTCTTGCAGTTGCATCTTCAAATCTAACATTTCCGGTGTACTCATTCGGTATGGTGTCTTGGACACTGGTGCTACTCCTGGCACAAGTTCAATCGTGAAATCAATGTCCCTCTTTGGAGGAATCCCTAGAATCTCATCGAGAAAAACATCCCTGAATTCCTGCAATACCTGAAATTCCTCCAACCTAGGAGTTTCATTCTTTCCTGCTTCCACAATATGAGCTGCATACAACGGGAAACCCTTCCTACAAAATTTATTCAACTACATTGCTAAAATCTGCCTCACTGAAATTACCTTTGGAATGCCTCTTACAAATCTTGAGTTCCCTTTTTCATCCATGCATTCAAAAGTCTTATGGTAATAGTCAAGTTTTACCCTATGTGATTCTAACCAATCCATTCCAATGAGAACATCATAGGAACCGAGCGGTAGAACATTCAGGTCTACACAAGTAACCCATCCATTCATCACCAATGGACATTTCTATACCATTTCACTAACCTTTCTCTTAGTTCCAGTGGCTAGCTGAACTAACCATGATTTTCTATGCCTTACTTTCTTGAAAGCACAAATATCCACTATTCTATGAGAAATGTAACTGTGGGTAGAACCAGGGTCAATAAAAATAGAAATAGATTGCTCGACAATCTTACCTGCAACTTCAACCACAGTCAACAGGTTGTCTACCCAGTGGTCCTCCAGTGCTGCGTATATCCTAGGGATGACCATCGCTACTTGACCCATTGTTTTTGCCTCTTGAAGGTTGTAAGTTGGCCTTACACTCTCATTCTTGAATGGACAATTCCTGCGCATGTGGGGTCCTCCACATCTCCAACATTGGAGTGGTTCTCTGATCTGCTGTGAATCTCTTGGATTTTCTCCCACCACTCTGGCTGGCTGCTTCTCAGCTTAGGATGGTTGCTTCTGTTGATTCCTGAAGTTAGAAGGTTTGAAACCTTTCTTCCTTTGGTCAAAATTCTCATTCTTTATGTCCTTCCATGTCTTATGATGGTCAGGTTTTCCTCTGCTTTGCTCATAGAAATACTTAGCTTTCCTTATTTCTTCTTCCATATTTCTAGGCTCATAAAACTCAATTCTGTCTTTGTAATACTGAGGAAATCCACTCAGGAAATGCTGGATTTTCACCTTCTCATCCTTGATATACTTGACATCTCTCAACAACTCCAAGAACTTGTTTGCATACTCCTCCATGGTCTGTTGTCCCAATCTCAGCTCATGAAATTCTTTGATCTTGTCATCATAGTACCTGTCAGAGAGGTATTTCTGCTTGAAATACTTCTGGAACTGTTTCCACACAATTTTCCTTCCATTAATATTCTTCACTTTCCTGAAGTGCTCCCACCATATGGATGCTCTTCCAGTCAAATTGAAGATGGCTACTCTAGCTTTCATATTTTTTGAATAATCCTGAACTTAGAAATATTTCATCATCCCAAGAAGCCAAGCTTTAGCTTCTTGACCATTCTTTATCTCACCATTGAAGATAGGAAGCCTCGCCTTCCTAAACTCATCACGTGAATGGTTATGATAACGCCTCTTCCTCTCATTCTTGTGAGAAGAGGAACTTGAATCGCTAGTGGATCCTTCAAAGCTAGATGACTCACTAGGAGATCTATTTCTCCTTCTAGCAGTGCTCTTACTGCCTTCTGGCCTTGGTGTCCGGTTGGCAAAGTTTATCCTCCTCTGAATATCTGTCATAATTTGAAGCATGGCTGCATTCAACTGATTCTGCTCCTCATGAGCCTTGAACAACCTTTCATTATCTGCCCTATAGCTCTGCATCTCCACCCTGAGGCTTCTCATGGTGGCTGCAAAATATGGAGGAGTATCTTGAAACCTCCTCCCACTAGAATCTGTCTCAACATTTGTAACTCGGACATTCCCCCCCATAGCATCCTCCTCGTGCTCATAGGGATCCTGTGTATCATTCATCCCGTAGGTTCTCATGGCTGAGCCAACAACCCATTTTCCAATATCAACTATGACTCTGCAAAATGTGTTATGATCAAATACCATTTGTTAGATACACAGTAATTCAAAATAAAAAACCATTTACTTACTATTACCTGGACTATCTAGGCCCAATGCTATAACCAACAACTTTGTTAACTATTCAACCCTATCCTTTAAGGCCCGACACTGCAACCCACAGCGCTAATACCACGCTGTAGTGTTGGCACCATTATGTAGATACCACTCTGTAGCGTACTACAATGCTGGTATCTGAGGATATTATTATCCCTTGCACTATCCATACTGGTCCATCCAGGCCTAATGCTACAACCAGCAGCTATGATACCACAATGTCACCTACCCATACCCCATTTACCTGTGGAATTAAAAATTTCATCAAAAACCTTTGTTGTTCATTGAAACACAGGGCATGGCCGTGAAATACTTCTCGACATTTCCCAACACTGTCATGCTCCCTCATGTCTTCCATTGATCAGTTCAATGATCTGCAAGGAAATATCTTAGAGGAGATCAGACGGCGAAGAGAAAACGCAATGGAAATCAACGATAAAAAACTGTTCCGCATCCGAAATCAAATCAACGGCTCATAATCATCCCGCAAAAATCAACGGCATGGAAAAATTGAATTGCGGTATCGAAAAGTTAAGAAAATTGCAATCTCATATCCTGCATCCCGCATCGGATACAGATCAATGACAGAGAATAATCTTGCAAGAATTGACGGTGCATAAAACTTGATTTGCGGGATTAGGAAATATGGAAATCGCGATACCTCGATCCCGCATTCCGCATTCCTGCATCCCGCATGCGGAAAGGTGCGTTGCGGAACATAAATTACGGAAACCTGTAATTCACAAAAATACGTCTCTGCATCCTGCAAGTTGCGGAAGGAAAATTGTGGAAACCAAGATCTATGAAACTGAAATCCCGCAAGTTGCGGAAATGAAGTTTTCTAGCGAAAATTTCAACTTTTTAACTAAAGTCTTGGATTGATTTGATCATTTTGGCCATCATCAATCTAGCCAATCTATCCCTGCAACTTAGTTTAAAAATGCATTGAAGGAAACATACATAGATGCCTATAAGTGCAATTATTCAAAGGAACAATGCATCAATTCAACACAACAACATGTTCATCACATTCCATCAAGAAAATACAATGCAAGAAATACAATTGCAGAGATTAACATAGATAAGAACACTTATCTTGAGAACAACTTGTCCTGCAACCAGCTATGTCGCTGCAACGTTCCACCGAACCATAGGCTAGTGCGCTCATCAATCTCTCAGCGACATTGCCACCCCCGAGATGGCATGATTTCCTCAAGGAATAAGGGAACACTAGCTGACTCATACATAGCCAATAGTGCAACAAAACTCAGCCAAGCCAACATAGTTGGGTTTATGAGGCTACAAGGGAAACAAACCAACAGATGGGTTTCACAGGCCACTCAGCCAAGCCATCTCATAGTTGGGTTCCATAAACTGTTCACAGTCAAGCCAACACTCACCTTAAGGATTAGTCAAGCCAACATATGGGTTTATCAGACTGTACACAGCCAATCCATCTCACTGTTGGGTTTATCAGGATACTTAGCCAAGCCAACATGCATAGTTTAGTTTATTAGACTGTCCAGCCAAAGGTTACTCACAAGGTCAAACGCAACAAGACATAGTCAAGCCAACATATGGGATTATCAGGCTCCCAACCAAGCCATCTTTCCAATTGGGTTTATCAGGATTCTAAGGAAATGGGTAGGAAGAACTGCTAAGCTAGTGAGCCCTTCTACACAGCCAAGAACACCTTCACAAGACCTATTTGGCATGGCTTCCCCACTGCCTACACACCCAACACAAAGAAGTGTCCCCTTCTCTGCTCCACAGTCCCTCAGGATACACCTTCCCTTCTAATGCTCTTCAGGATGTGCATAGCAGGTTCACCAGCCACTCTTATCTTATTGTGAGGTTCCACACTAGGTTTATCAAGCAAATTCTACATCTCTCCCATTCCTAAGTCTTGTACATAGTTCAGACCCGAACTAGGGTACACAACACCACAACCACAAGGAAACTCAGCAACACCGGTTTTACTCTGGAACACGAGTAACAGGGTCTCATACACTTTGTAGTTCAAGATACACAACAATCACATCCTCGCCAAGGGAAAACACTTGCAGAACGTGAAGGATACACACAGGAAGAAATCAGCTGTCGAAGAGCTTCCACCCCCCAATGAATAAAATGGATGATGGATGAGCAAGACGTCTCGCAGCTCCCAAAACATGAATCCCAAAACGAAGACGTAACATGTGAGCCCCCCAAACTAGCATATGGCTCTAGGTATTTCTCTTGCCCATGAAGTCAAAACACGACATTCAAAACTGGGTGCTCTTCCCAATTCGAATTTTCCCATACTCTTCCCCTTCCCTGCAATAACTACCTCAACCACATTCTGGCATAAATAAATGGTTGGGAAGAAAGACAAGAAAAAGGGTAGTTGTCAGTTTTAATGGGGTTTCCCCATGACACATGGCTTTTCACAAACTGGTTCAAGGTTAACATTCCCTCCCCCTTATCCTTAGGAAAATCATGCCCCCATCTCATTTTTCATTGCATTGACATAGCTGGTTGTGGGGTTTTTCATTAATTTGCATATTTACATTATGTTTACAAACATGCTTGCCTTATCACATAAACCATAGGCATCAACCATGATTTCCTATATACCAAACATTAATCAATGACAGGGCCTTGGCCTTGAGCTCCTTGTCACGATTCCATATAATATTTACATCATATACATTAATGAAACGGGGTCAAAACCGAGGTGTTACAAAATGTTTATAGATTAGTATATTGATCTAAAATTAATATGTTGACAAGTTTAAGATCCAAAATTACTATAGTAATAAGTTTAATTAGAAAACAAGGGTTGCGAGAAACAAAGTGTCTGCTTTAGAAAAAGATTGAAATGAAAATAAGAAGAACTAAAAAATACTAAACAACAACAGGCATGCCAATTTTCCCAATGTTATTAGCAACTGCAAAATAGGTTAGTCTTTAATTATTTCAATTTCTTGGATTATAAATGCGAAAGCTCATTTCTAGTTTTCCATGAATACTGTCAAATTTTAAATGCAAAAAGGCGTCATGGTCACATGAAAGTTCAGGGAGATTTGTCCTATAGATGATTTTAGTTTCCGCTATAAAATTCCAATCTGGGACAAGTTAAAATGTGCTCTTGTCCACACAGATGGATTGAGAGGAAGAAAAAATTGTAGGGAATTAGACCAACCACACATGCATAATATAGGGCAAGGAATAAACTTAGAAGCGTCCTTATCCACATAAATAAATCTGATACATCTTCCTGTCTCTTGATTTACTGCCATTACAACCAATTCCAACTTACCTTTGATACATTTTCAATGTTCTATGGATGAGATTGAAACCATACAACTCCCAATTTTGGTAAATCCTTCCATTCTTGAATGCACCCAGAAGATCGACATTGTCTTTTAGGCGGAGGGAAGCTGGATCTGACCAAGTGTCATGCTTATTCTACTCGTGTTTCCTGAGCTCCTCACGATTCATATTACCACACCCCATTAATAGCCATACCACTTTCATCTTTTCTATGCCATTGATCTTCGGACAGTACTTGATTAATAGTTATCAAATTAATTGCATTGAGAAAAGGGAGAGGTCATGAATTTTAGTATCTTAATGCTCAAATATGTTAAGCATTTTTTTAATATTATTAAAATGTGAGAAATTTGTATTTTGACTAGTATACCTTTTTAATACCAAATGTTTTCTTCTCAAATTTATTCCGATCATAATAAAAATGAGAACCACCATCGTTTTTGTTATTTTGACCACAAAATGAATCATAACTGCCATCACTTTTTCTTGGCCATAAATTGTGGATTGCAAAATTCAACACGAACTCCTTTGTCTTTTTATAACAACTAGAATAACGCAATAATTTATTGCAAAATGAACCTATCCCATACCCGTGGATGCGTTCAAATCCTTGGAGCCTCTTTGCTGCGAACTCATTAACCAGGTGGAGTGCCTCTTTGTGCGACTTGCACAACTCTAATGAAAGCGAAGTTATGTTATATATATATATATATATATATAAACCATAACAACCTTGACTCTGTAGTAGCGCCCATCTAGCATGATTTCAAGACCCTTTGATGCATTTTGATCCTTGGAGATGAGCCCTCTCAAAACTCAACCGGCGTTGTACATTTCCAAATAAGAGATAAGAGAAGGGGATGGTGAACATAACATGGATCTCAATCCTTTCCTAAATTTTAACTTTGTGAAAAAAAGGGAAGAATGAATTTCTTTTAGATAAAAACAACCTATTAGCAAAAAATGAAATTAGAAAAAAAAACAAAAAAGTTTTCTTAAAAAAATATAATGAAATTAGAAAAAAAAAAACAAGAAATCTTTTTTCTAGTATTCATGTTAGGAAACCCTTAATTTTAATTTTTATAGTATGACAACCCTTAATTTTAATTTTAATTTACTTTCGTTTTAAAAAAAAACCAAAAAATAATAGTCTCTCCCATAAACCCATGTTGGTTTCTTTTTAAACAATAGTCATAGGGATTGTGGGTAGTCGCGTAGGATAAACGTTCACCAAAACGCCCCGCTTTGCTGGCGAATTTTGTATAGAAACCGGTTTAGATTTTTAACGGAAAGTGTTATTTTTTCAATTAAAAAAATTTTGTGATTAGATTTAGTTGATCTATACGAAATGGCCTATTTCAAAACGACCCAAATTGCCCAAATTGTAATTTAAAACGTCGAAATGATTGTTTCAGCAAAATATTCTCTGCCGGATTCCGATGGGCGTTTTGGTGAAAGCCTATACTGCTCCGTGGGTAGTTGGTTTGCCTTTAAGGATCATAAGAAGCTTCATGTGTGTGGTGGCGTTGTTGAGATACGCTTCAATAGAATATTCCTCACAAATGGGATGTGAGGTGAACGCTCCAACAAATGGAACCTCGCAAATACACAAAACGTAACTTTGGTTCACATGGAAAATGCACATCCATACAAGTTCAAGTATTTTATGAATATGAGGTAGATGCTTATAGATGGAATATGGTAGAGTAAGTTTATAAGATGGGATAGCTTAACAACTTTATGGATTTTATATTTTGGTATTATTTTTATTATTTAATATAGTTGAAAATTTTTAAGAATTTCATATTATAGGATTATTTAAAATAAAGGTAAAGACTAACGATATTTTTATATTTGTTTTTTTTTTTTTTTACTACAACGGTTATGGAGCTTTTTATAGATCGACTGGCAAACCAGCTGCCAGGGGCTTTTACATTTAGAAACTAGTTTATCATATTCTTGATGTCCCAAAAACAGGCTGCAATCTATCTATTGCACCCTTTACAGTGGATCTAGCGAACTAAGAAGGTACATAACGCGACAGCCATAGACATAAGAGCTAAATGACAGAAATGAGAAAACTATGAAAACAGAGATTGGATTCTGAGAATCAGCGTTCTGGTTTAGGCTCCTTTCCTTTCTCTTTGGTCAGATCTGCTACCTTCTTTTCCAGTTCCTTCAGGCGATGGCCAAAACCTCCAGTGGCCTCAACCAATTCCTTGATGTTTTTCAGCTTATCCTCTAGCATTTCATCCCGGAGTTCTTTTATTTCCAGATTCAAGCTTTCCCACCTGCTTGTGCCAAGGACCAGCATACGATCGTGTTTTTTCTTCAACTCGTTGAGATCCGCCTGGAGCTGGGAGAGACGAGCTTCAGGGGTGGACGAGCTGGAAGCCATCGCGATCCTCCTTACCAGTTCAGAACTCACTCAGCGATTTCTTCAGCGATTCCTTCAGGATTGACAGATGATGGAGAAACTGAGAGAGGGGCGCTGCCTGAAATAGATGAGGATTCAGCAGGGAGTCTGAGATAGCCCGATTCAGAGGATTTCAATTCCTGCACTATCGATTTGCCTTGGAGGAAGGGATTGTCCTTGGGAGCGTCTATTGGAGGACCATTTCAATGAAGAGAATCTTTGTACTGAAAAGGATCTCGATTCAGATTTCTTTGTGGTTTTTTATGGTGTCCTTCTGGGATTTGGACAGAGCGAGGATCCCCAGAAATCTTTCACGCTGAGCTAGGAGTCACGTTTTCCATTGCTTAACCTGAGCCGAGCTAAAGGACAGAGTATAACTGGCTAGGGAATATTCACGTGGCTTATGGTTCCGTTCAGCTTTAGTTCTCCTTCATTCAACTGAGCTCCCACGTTGGCTTCATGATCCGCTAAGGTGTTTAGATGTCGGAGGACGTGAAAGAATTTCACCCCTTCAAAGTTTTTTATCATGAGCGAAACTTTCCTGTAGATTTGGGTTAGCTCCATATTTTTTGGAGGCTCCTTCAGGATGAGAGACTGGATGGTGTTTCGGGAGTCACTGATTATCACGAGCTTCTTAATGGATAGCGCAATGGCCTGTGAGAGGCCCTGCCAAATGGCAAGGAATTCTGCAACATTGTTTGTTTTATTCCCCAAGCCCCAAGAGAAATTGAGAATGATCCTTCCGGTGACATCGATAATAACTCCGCCACTACCAGCAATGCCTGGGTTTCCTTTCGAGGCCCCGTCTACGTGAAGGATGTGCTCATTTAGAGCTGATCTCCATTTAATAAATTCTTGCTCTTGTAATCTAATTTCCCAAGGGTCATGGTGCTTAACCGAGCTCTTGATTCTGGTGAGAATGGAGGGCTCAATCCGGTGAAACCAGCTGTGATCCTTGTGGTCCGGGGAGGCTTCATTGGTGAGATTTGGTTTTGAAGATACCAGCTCCCCCATCAAGACTTTAACTTTAGTGGCTACTTGGGCCGGGGTGCCTGCTTTGTCCCGAAAGACTCTGTTATTTCTTTCCAACCAGACTTTCCAGCAGAGGATTTTGGGGATCCACATCCAGCAGTTTTTGATCAGCTTCAACCTGGCAAGGGGGAAGGGGGCTAGATCGGTCCAGTGGGCAAACAAGAGTTGGATGGAAGAGGGGAGAATCAGGTTCAGCTGGTCTAAAATGATGGTCCAGATTTCCAAAACGAAGGGGCAATTCAGAAACAGATGAATCGAGCTTTCTTCATGTCTGAGACAAAGCGGGCAAATAGAAGGACCCTCCCATCCTCTTTTTAGAAGGATATCCCACGTTAGAATGCTATTGTGCAGAAGAGTCCAGCAAAACAAGTCAATCTTGGGAAGGGAGGGGTGAAGCCACAGATTTCTCCACACCGATGGGTCAGGAGCAGCCCAAGGAATGGCTTTAAGGGCGGCATAGCCAGCAGCAGCAGAATACTTTCCTGAGGAAGAGCCCCAACCTCTTTTGTCTTTTAGCTTGGAGGAAATAGGAGAGAGGCCTTGGAGAGCAAAGAGGAAAGCACGGGCTTCCAGAGCTAGGGGAGGTGGGACAGGCCCAAGATCCCACTCAATCCACCTGTCGTCAGGCCCCCACCTTGAGATATCCCAAAGGGAATATTTGCTGAAGGAGTGGAGCCAGTTTTTGATATTTTCCAGACCTTCCGAGCCAAAAAGAGGGGGCTGTCCAAGGATCGAATCCTCCCAAAATTTTATTTTGGCTCCATTTCCCGGGATCCAAGTGAGGCTGGAAGTGATTAAATTGAGGGATTTGATACAAAGTGAGAGGATAGGGGAACCTTTCAATGTCCTTGGAGGGTGATCCAGACATCTTTCTTTGTGGCCTCTGAAGTACTTTGTTCTCAAAGCTTTGGAGCTCCAAGTTGTTTTCCCCCTGACCATATTCCATAGGATCTTTCCTCCCATGGCTAAATTCTGAGTAGCCACATCTCTAACTTGCAGCCCTCCTTCCCATTTTGGGGCTTTGACTTTGTTCCAGCTTACTAAATGCATTTTCCTGCCTTCATTCCTTCCACCTTCCCACAGGAAGTTCTTCAGCAGTTTGTCAATTTCTTTCACTATCCCTTTAGGGGCTAGAAGGAGCGAGGCTTGGTAAATAGGCAGAGAGGCTAAGACAGAGTTGATAAGCACTAATTTACCAGCTTTGTTCAGCCAGGAGGCCCCCCAGGATGAGATCTTGCTCTTAAGTTTTTCAATCAGGGGTATCCAGAGGCTTTTCCTAGGAGCTGATTTCACTAGAGGGATTCCGAGATATTTTATATAATCCCACCAGGAGGTCCCGTCAATGTTCAGCGTTATAGAGATCTCAGCCAACTCAAAGGGAGGGCAGTTCCAACAGTAGATCTTACTCTTCCTCAAGCTGATCTCACTTCCTGAAGCTTCCGTGAAGATATCCAACTCATTTTTGAAGGATCTGGCCGTAGGAATATTTGCACGACCCATAAGGAGGGTGTCATCCGCGAACTGGGCATGATTCAGTCTTTTTACTCTGGGGGAAATGGACAGGCCCAAAAGAGACTGAGGCTGGGTTCTTTTGACAAGCTGGAAGGTGAGGACCGATGCTTGGATCACATATAGCAGGGGTGAAAGAGGGCATCCCTGCCTTAAGCCCCTGGTTGCTTGAAAGAAGTTTGACGGTCTCCCATTCACCAAAGGGGCGATCCAAGGCTCCGAGATGCAGGCTTTGATCCAGCTTACAAAGAGGGGGTGGAAGCCCATTTTTCCCATGACTGCAAACAGGAATTTTAAACGAACTCTGTCAAAAGCATTAGCAAGGTCAAGCTTCACAATCATACCTTTTTCTTTTCTATGACAGCTGGAATGGAGTGCCTCTTGAACCAGGATGATGTTGTCCTGGATTTGTCTGCCCTGAATAAAGCCCCCCTGATTCTCCGGAATGATCTTTGGAAGAATTTTTTTTAGTCTG
>LPNX011164144.1:2222011-2389251 GCA_001517045.1 Pseudotsuga menziesii
GAGGGCTGAAGCGGAAGGGGATGGGTCCCAACTTTTCTCCGGGAGTCAGGGTCAATGAGATGGGCTTATGATCTGAGGTGCATGCCTGTAGGATTTCTGAGTTTGCAAACAGACCAATCGTGAGGAATGACGAGTGAACCAGGAACCGGTCTAGGCGGGCAGCAATATGGCCCGGCCCAACTCTTTTGTTGGACCACGTGAATTTGCCTCTGCTGGGTTTGATATCCGCCAGTTCCCAGCCAGAGATGATGTCTTCCACCCACTCCCTTGCCGGGTCACGAACGGGGGAGCCTCCTTTTTTTTCTGAAAGAGCCAGGGTAACATTCATATCTCCAGCGAGCACCAGATTGTCGAGATAGTTGGCTGAAAGAAACAACGAAAGGGAATCCCAGCAGTCTCTTTTTTCTGCCAGGAGAACAGGGGCGTAGATGTTGAAGAGGGAGATCTGATGACCAGAGTCTCTATGTTGAAGCCTTGTGAAGATCTAGTGGGTGGTGCCATAATCTTCGGTCAGGTCAAACATGGAGGAGTTCCAGAAGGTCGCTATCCCTCCTGAGGCTCCCCTTGAGCTGGATGCTCTGCCTTCTCCTTTTTTCCAAAACTTTTTGCCTGCCTGGATGGTCTCAGGCGCCTCCATCTTCGTTTCCTGGATCAAAAGGATCTCTGGGGAGTTCATTCGGACAAGATCTTTGATTGCTTCTTCTTTGGTCTTGCTTCCCATCCCTCTGCAGTTCCAGGAGACGAATATCATTAAGGTCAGAAGGAGGGGGGGGTTTTATATTTGTTGATGGTAAGGTAAATAGTAATTAGTTATTATTCATTGGTTGTAGCTTGGGTTGTTGGGAGGAATGAATGTTATCATTTCTACTCTTGTTCAATTCTTACAAGTAATATGTATGCTCTTGTTGAGTCACTATGAATATATGAATTATGAATCAATGTAATGTGGAATCTCGTGCTGATATGACATTATGGTAGGTGGATTAGCTTATGGCAGGGGGATTAGCCCTTTGTGAACCACCTCTTATCCGTATGAAAAAAATAGTTATTAGTTAAATTTATTTGACTTTAATTAATTTGCAAAGTAGGTGGATTAGCTTATGGCAGGTGGATTAGCCCTTTGTGAACCACCTCTTATCCGTATGAAAAAAATAGTTATTAGTTAAATTTATTTGACTTTAATTAATTTGCAAAGTTTAATTAATTAAGTTTTCATGATATCAGTATTTTATGAATATGAGGTAGATGCTTATAAATGGAATATGACAATTTTAAAAATTTTATATTATAGAATTATTTAAAATAAAGTATTAAATAACAATAATATTTTTGGGATAGCTTAACAATTTTATGAATTTGATATTTTGGTATTATTTTTATTAGATAAGATAGTTGAACAATTTTAAGAATTTCATATTATAGGATTATTTAAAATAAAGTATTAAAGAACAATAATATTTTTGGGATAACTTAATAATTTTATGAATTTGATATTTTGATATTATTTTTATTAGATAAGATAGTTGAACAACTTTAAGAATTTTATATTATAGGATTATTTAAAATAAAGTATTAAAGAACAATAATATTTTTGGAACAGCTTAACAATTTTATGAATTTGATATTTTGGTATTATTTTTATTAGACAAGATAGTTGAACAATTTTAAGAATTTCATATTACATGATTATTTAAAATAAAGGTAAAGAACAATAATATTTTTATATTTGTTGATGGCAAGGTACATAGTAGTTAAATTTATTCGATTTTAATTAATTTGCAAAGTTTATTTACTTTATAAATTAATAAATTAAAAATAAAATTTTAAAATATTAAAATACAATTGATTAATTTATGATTGGTAGAAATATGTGAAATGACTAATTTTACTTAGGTCAAAATTCAATTGTCAAATAATAAAAATTAACTAAAAAAAATAGAAAAATCCTAACAATGTCAATTGTCTTCTAATTTAATTACCATTAATTAGCTATGAATTTAATTACCATTAATTTGTTGTTTAACAAAATCATTATTATTAATTTCGTTGTCATAACTAGGAATTTGTAACGAGGGATAGTACCATTAAATCTGGAACATACCATGCCAGCTGTCGTTTTCATACATGTCTACATGTATCGCCTCCATGGATATTTTGCAGGTTTTTGAATTGGATTCAATTGAAAACCTTATCGGCCTCATACAAACTTGTTCTAAATGCACAATTCAACTTGTTATGTCTCCGACAAGAGGAAATATAGTTTTCACAAAGGTGGTATTATTCATGTCTCTCAAAGTAAATTTTTTGTAATTCTAAAGTTAAGACTATAGTTATTAATTTTTATATCATTTTATTAACTATTTTTCTTAAACAAGATTGGTTCATACATATGATCTCAAACTCGTAAAATGGTGCCCTAGACGTTATCACGCCAAGCTTGTGGTGAACGAATTGTTTAGCTTTATTCAGAAAAAGGAGAAAATCACACTCGACACACGAATCAAAACATGTCCTTCAAGCTGTCCAAGTTAGCTATGCCATGATCATTATATTACTTAGCTGTATTATTAGAGCTCGTATCCGCTATGGTTAAGTAATAGCACTGATTACGACCATAACATTAGTACTCTTACTCATATATAACGAGATAATACAGAGCTTTATGCAACATAACTTTATATATGAATGAAAAGACGTGATAGGACGCTGCCGATGCTTCTACTCGCCGCCGCCCTATAGGGTTTGCTGGTGTTCGAGTCCTTAGGCCGCCTCCATGGCTGCGCCTGGGGGAGGGCTCCCCCCTCCCTCTCCTCCTTCCTCTGCCGTAGAAACTTTCAGAAGGCTGTTAACGGCTCTTGGATTTAAACCGGTGGCCCCATCCATTCCGAAATTCATCAAGAAACTTGATGCAGTCCCTGAAATTGACCTCCCAATTGAACAACCCATCAAGATTGCTCTGGCCTTGGCTGAGCGTGGTTTGGTTGGGCAGTTCATGGGGCTATGGCCCTCAACAAGAACCACAGACGATTGGATCCAAAGGAATTAGAGACCGCAGCTCAAGAACAGTGTTACCTGCTACCCAGTTGGAAGAGGGTTCTTCATCTTTGAATTCATATCCAAAGAAGACCGATATCTTGTCTTCAGAAACGGCCCGTACTTCATGGGTACCCAAGGATTGTACCTCAATAGATGGACTCCGGATTTCAATGCTGAGGTCAATGTCCCGAAGGAAGTCCCAGTGTGGGTGAGGCTCCCAAATCTCCCAGTTCACTGCTGGAACACCCAAACCATGGAAAAAGTGGGGAACGCTATTGGAAGATACATTGACAAAGCAGAGAACAAAGGTCAATACTCCTGTGCCAGAATCTGTGTAGAGGTTGACCTAGAAGCAGGGCTGCCTGAGGCAGTTAAATTGAAAGTTGGAGATTGGCACCATTACCAAAAGCTAGATTATGAACAACTTCCGTTCAAATGCCGTCACTGTCACGAGCATGGTCATTTCGAGAAAAACTGCCCCCAAATACAGGCCCATGAAGAAGGAGAAGGATGGCAAAAAGTTAAGAAAGGGAAAACAACTAAAAAAAATCATGAAAAAAAGGCTGGGGGTGACATGCAGAGCCAGCCATCGAGCTGAAATAACCAGGAAGCCACAAAAGCTGCTCCAATCGTCATTCAAGATGCGGAGGAACCAGGGAAGGCCAGCGACCCAGCTGGAAATCAAACTGGAAATCGGCCCAGAAGTAAAGAGACAGAGCATCAGGTTGAAGATCCGTTGGAACCCAGGGAAATCCCCCAATCCGATCCAAGAGTTTCCACTGCTGTTGAGACCTCCGGACCCTCCAAAGAAACAAGCGAGGACCCATTGTTGCTAGAAACGGATATAGGTGAAGAGATGGATGAGGATGACTCATCTAGCAGTTTGCTGGCTGTTCCCATAAAAAATCCAAGAGGAAGGAAATCAAAAAAGAAGAAAAGAGAGGAAGCAACATATCTAGCTGTCCTTGAAGGTTCTCAAAAAACCCTAAAAGGTATTATGCACACCAGATCCAAAAAAGGAACAGCTACGGCCTCAAAAGGGGCCACCTCCCCCACCCACAGTACTTAATGCGGTACATCTCCTGGAACTGCAGAGGCTTAGGTTCTACTCTAAAAGAAGAAGCAATGAAAGACCTGGTTCGAATTCACAACCCTGAGATTCTGCTAGTCCAGGAGACAAAAATGGAGGAAATTGCTACCCTCCAAGCTGGGAAAAAGTTATGGAAAAAAGGTCTTGGGATTTCCAACAACTCCAGAGGTGCTTCTGGAGGCATTGCCACCTTTTGGGACTCCAACCTTTATGATCTCGAAGCTGAAGAATGCGCGTTGCACTGGGTTTTTACAAAGCTCATCCACAAAGTTTCTGGGCATATTGTAAGTCTTTTCAACCTCTATGTCCCTGTCTTACATTCAGAAAAAAAAGATTGCTGGAATATGTTAGAATCCTTTCTCAACCTACAACACCTTGAAAATATTATAGTAGCAGGCGACCTGAATGTCACCCTTGCAACAAATGAGAAAAAAGGAGGCACGTCAGTTAGAGATCTAGCGAGGGAATGGGTCGAAGATATCATCCTTGGATGGGATCTCATTGACATAAAGCCTGCTAAAGGTAAGTTTACCTGGACTAATAAGAGAATTGGTCCTGGACATGTTGCTGCCCGACTTGACAGGTTCCTAGTTCAGTCCTCCTTTCTCTCCCTGGGTCTCTTAGCCTCTTCCAAGATTCTCCCTCACTGCACTTCTGATCACAAGCCCATACTTCTTGAGCTGACCCTCGACCAAGACCTCGGCCCAATCCCCTTCCGGTTTAGTCCCCTTTGGATCCAGCATGAGGATTTTTTGCAAGTAGTTGCTAGCTCCTGGGCACCCCAAATAAGAGGATCACCTTCCTTCATTTGGGAAGCAAAAATAAAAAGGCTTAAACAGGACCTGAAAAAATGGGCAAGGCTCATTACCACTCCTTTATCAAGAAGGAAAATAGCTCAAGCTAAACTGGAAAACCATCAAATTCTCATGGATGCCTCTCCTGTAACTAATTGCCTTCTTCGAAAGGAAGAGGACCTTCAGAAAGCTTTCTTCTCATCTTGTAGACTGGAAGAGGAATATTGGAGGCAAAAATCTCGAATTCTTTGGCTCTTAAGTGGGGACAAAAACACAAAGTACTTCCATAACCAGGCCGAGGCGCGAAAAAACTACAAAGCGGTCTCTGAAATTAATTATCAAGGTGATCTGCTCAAAGACTTTGAGGGCATAAAGCACGCTGCCCTGGCAACTTTCAAAGACTTATTCACAGCTCCCATAGAGGACCCGATTGACACTTCCTCCTATCCGTTTGACCTCATTCCGACTCTCATCAAGCCTGAAGAAAATAACTTGCTTACCGCTCCGGTCACAATGAATGAGCTAAAAGAGATACTCTCGATTATGAAACCTGACAGCCCTCCTGGTCCTGACGGTTTCACAACAAGATTCTTCACCTGTTGCTGGTCAATAATCAAGATTGACCTCTTAAAAATGATTCGGTATTCTTAGATGGTCAATAAGCTGGGGGGCAGCACCAACTCTTCCTTCCTTGCTATGATCCCGAAAGAAAAAGGGGCCAACACCTTCAACCGTTTCAGACCAATCTCTTTGTGCAACACAGGGTACAAGATTATAACTAAGATTATTGCCTCCAGGCTAAAAAGAATTCTGCCCAGGATTATCCCGAAAAAACAGGGAGGTTTCATTAAGGGAAGGAAAATACTTGACAACATCATTCTCATCCAAGAAGCAATTCATTCCAGCCATCAACGTAATGAGAAAGATATGGTCATTAAACTTGATTTAGCTAATGCTTTTGACTGTGTTAGGCATGATTTTCTGTTTGCAGTTATGGAAAAATTTGGCTTCTCTTCAGCCTTAATAAACTGGATCAAAGGTTGCGTGGGTGACCCGTGGATAGCCCCTCTTGCTAATGGAAGGCCTACTGGATTCTTCAAAGCCACTAGAGGGCTAAGGCAGGGCTGCCCGCTGTCTCCTCTCCTCTATGTTATTCAAGCTTCGGTCCTCAGCTTTCAACTCAACCATTGTTAGGAAATCCACATGTTGCCCGGCCTAAGAATAGCAAATAATGTTCGGGACATAAACCATGCTCAATTTGCAGATGACACCCTGTTATTAGGAGGAGCAAGCACCCACTCAGTCGAGCACTTTAAACAAGAGCTAGAAATTTACAAAGAGGTGTTCGGAAGTAAAATCAACTTCCAAAAAAGCAAAATCTTCAGCTGGAAGTGTTCAGCAAGAGAGCTTCGGGAAATAACTAGAATTATTGGGATGGAAGGAACCATGGATTGGGACAGCTTCATTTACCTTGGCATCCCCATCTGCAAAACCAAAATCAAATCAGCAAATTGGGATACTATTTTAGACAAAATAAAAATTAAAATACAAAGTTGGAGCGCCAATTGGCTCAACATTGCAGGAAAAACTATTCTTATAAAAGCTGTTCTAAATAGCATGCCTATTTACCATTCATCCATTCTGCTCGCCCCTTGCTTGGTTATTCACAAATTAGAAGGTCTGCTCATAAAATTTATCTGGGAAGGGGGGAAAGGGAATGAAAAGAAGCTCCATCTAATCAGCTGGGATAAGATTCAAAAACCTCGTGATGAAGGAGGGCTTCAAGTATGGAGTCTTTCCACCCAAAATCTTGCTTTAGGAGCTAAGTTACTATGGCAGATTGTAACAGGGAAAGAAAGCTGGACCAAGAAAGTTATCCGGAAAAAATACTTTCCAGGAACAAGGAAAATATGTTTGGACATGCAGCCTCCAATCAGAAATGGTTCTTCGATATACAAATTATGTATTAAAGCGTTGGAACCATTCAAAGGTACCTTTACTGGATTCCTGGGAATGGGAAAACAATTAGAGTGTGGGAAGACTCCATCTTGGGAGATACTCCGATTGGATCTCGTCTGGAAGTGGACAACATCAAACACTGGCTAATGAATAAAGGATTCAACTCGCTGTGGGATCTATCAACTTGGGAAGGCAACAACTGGATTGGTTGGGATCTAGGTGACCTCCCACCGGAGCTAGAAGCAGAAGTTGATACTCTAACAAACCTCCTCCAAGGCAAATCCCCCATTAAAGAAGGAACCAGAGATAAAAGAGGGTGGGGAAACAATTCTGGAAATTATACTTCCACAGAAGGGTATAAGAACATCCGTGCAATCCCTTATGCAGCTCCCAATCCGGTGGTTTGGAAGTTTCTTTGGTCAAAATCCTTCATCCCGAAAATTGACATGTTTTGTTGGATGCTGTCCCACAAAAGCATTCTCTCTGGAGAAAACCTAAAGAAACGAGGTATGGAAGGCCCGTCTAGATGCCCTCTTTGCAAAAACGAGAATGAAATCTCAGATCACATCTTCCTTGGATGTCATTTCTCTAAAGAAGTTTGGAAGCAAGCTTTTAGGCTAAACCCAGGCATCAATCTTCCAGATGCTATCAAGGATCTTCTTTCAGACTGGATGAAGCTCTCTCCATTTCAGCTAACCAAGAAACCTTTGCTACAAACTGCCTGGAATTGGATTCTAAAAGCCATCTGCTGGAAAATTTGGATTGAAAGAAACAACCGAATCTTCAGGGGACAAGAAAGCCATCCCTATAAAATAGCAACACAGGCAAGAGCAATTATTGGGGAATCCCTTGAACACAACCTCTGCTTGTATAACGCTACTCACCTTCTGCCCGTAGAGTCTCATTGGCTAGGCATGATTGTCCCCAACCACCAAAATTGTACACTTCCAAAAACCCAATCTGCTCATTGGGAAATTCGGCTTGATGAGTTTGATTTCAACAATTGGATAACCTCCATGAAAGATCACTGCCTCTTCTTTGACGGAGCATCAAAGGGCAATCCTGGATTAGCTGGGTGCGGTGGAGTGATTACTGAAGCTAATGGTAAGGTGGTCAGCACTTACTCTTGGGGTCTTGGCATTGATTCAAACAATAAAGCAGAATTTTGTGGACTCCTACAAGGTCTGAGGATTGTTCTGTCCAAAGGATATACCAACATTATGGTATTTGGTGACTCCCGTCTGCTTATACAAGCTATAATAAGGAAGAAACGTCCCTCCCACCTTCATCTAGCACAAATTTTTCAGAAAATTCGCCTGCTAAGTAAAAATTTCCAAACCATCAATTTCTTCCACGTTCTAAGAGGACTGAACGCGCTGGCAGACAAAGCAACAAATGAGGGGACCCTCTTGGGAAGAGGTATTTTGCACATGGATGGTGTGGAAACACGATGTGACATCCCCTAGTTGGAGAATGGCAATCCCATTTGCTAGGCAGAGCCCCTCTGTACCACGAATCTTCCTCAACGATTGGCACTGCAAAAAATCTCTGCACTTTGAGTCCGATCTCAAGCAATCCGTGACTCTTTCTCCCTCTTAGCTTGTTATTTATTCAACTCATTTCTCCTTTCTTAACGCAGTTTATTTGAAGAGCCAAGGTTTTGAAGCTCCTCTGAAGAAAAAGGAGAAAGCCATCGCTGCGTGGCCTAGGAGACCCCCTGTGCTTTCAAATTTTCGTTTAGCTCTGCCACTAACCGGTCCAGAAAAGCAACTTGCAATGGCGTCTCATAGTTCTTCCTTGGAATCGGGTCCCTCAATGGAAGACCGGATTGAATCGCTGGAAACTTCAATGGGGAGACTCATAGCCCGTTTGGACAGCCAAGACAAACGCCTGCAAGCAGCTTCCCAAGCAGGAGAGCAAACTTGGGACATTCTAAATAAAGACATCAGGAAACTGCGAGAAGATCACTCGGCCTCTTCAGAGAACCTGGAAGACTTCAAAGCAGAGGTTCAAACTGGTTTTAATGATGCTGCCAACACTCATGGAGACTTTGGAAAACGTATAAGTGCTCTGGAGACTGATGTCTCTAAACTGATAGCTAAACTGGACAAATGAAGAACCCCAAGCTGGAAGCCAGTATTGCTCAAGCTGCGTCCTCCTCCTTTGCATCTCTAGCGTTTCTCTGTCTCTTAAATCTCTGTATTAAGCCCGTTGGACTGCTTAGGACTCTAAGATTCATTTTGAAAAAGAATCTTTCTCTGCTAAGAAGCATTGAAAACTTGTCAAAGCCTACGGTAGCTAGTTTATCGGATTTAATATAATCTTCCCCTATGTTTTTGTCAAAAAAAAAAACTTTATATATGAATGAAGCTTTATGTATAAGTTTGATATTTGAAATAATAAGTTTAAGGTAATTTTAGTGGTGAAAATTAATGTATAAGAGCTACTATAGAGCTCTCGTTCCTTGTTTCTAGGGATAGAAGTAACCATCTTACATATTACCACCCTCACCCCATCGACAACTTTGAAAACATTATGCCTACCATTGCAACTGGTGTTGTGTGAATTAAACACACACATACTTTTAGTATATACTTAATGGTTGTGAAAAAATAACTACTATGAAAAATAAATGTAAATTAAAGTAATTAACAAGCTAAATGACAACCATTCTAAATAAATTGACAGTGCAACAATGGATTACAAACGATATAAAGAATCTGTCCAAGTTAGCTTTGCCATATGATGATAGTCTTTTCCCAATAACTAGGGCAACAACAATCATTGTTTTACTAAAAATCTAGTGAACAAGGAAACATATGGCTGCCTACTCTACTTTCACTGCTTAGCTTATGCTATTGTCTCAACTGACTATAGGTAGGTAGTCTTTTCTAGCTGAAGAGAATACCATATTTAGTCAGGAACGTTACAATATACTCCCACAAATGCTCCACAACACCATGCTCACTTTTTGTGTTGCTTATCATTTCAATGGAGATGATATAATTAGTATAGTATTGATTGTGGTGTCACATCTAATGTAATTATGTATATCATTATTTTTAAGATACGATTAGCTCTCTAGTTGAAACCCAATGTCATGTTTAAGCATCTCGTTGCAAAGTGTTTACTTATAATTTTTTAGTTTGAGTTATTATTAAGCACTTGGTTACAATTGCAATTTGTTCTTGGTTGCAAAGTATGTGATGATTTACACTTGGGTCTAAATATTAAAATACTTTGTAGTCGATGTGATCGTTAAAATAAAATTAGAAATAAGACTCCCAACAACCATTAATTTAATTTAATGTGAATCACACCTTGTCAAGGTGGAATAGTCCGGATTAGTCAATCAATAATAAAATATAATAGTCTCATCCATTTTCCTAGTTGAGGCTTAACACACTTCATGTCTTGTGTCTATATCCAAATTAATGAACCATTTTTGTTTTTACACATACTTAAAAAAACGATATGGCACAATATTTTTTTGTGTGTCTATATCCAAATTAATGCACCGTTGTTTTCATATATACTTTAAAAAAAATGGATATGGCACAATACTTTTTTGTTGTATTTAAATACCGGTTTTCACACATTCTAAAAAAATGTTGGATTCAAATACATTTATATTATAAAGAATCAATAAAAAAAATCAATATTGTTGTCAATTTATTCCAACTAGCTAATCATTTTTTTCAATGAAAATAGGGTAGGGTTGGAGATGGGAAATCTATAGTTGTATGTCTTTTATTATTATTTTAGAATGACAAATGGTTTTTAAATCGGCAAAAAAAAAATTCTTTATCTTTATACTTTGGATAAATTTAAAAGATTTATATTTTAATTTAATAAATTCATAATAATTCAATGATTAGATTACCAAATTTATTGTTGGCAATGATATATGGAGTATAAACACTTTATCCATGCACATATATGAGTTAGGTGATCTATGCATATTGGAGACATGATCATGTACACATAACTCATGCACAATTAACAACCATACAAATATTTTTTTAGTTAGTTTGATAACATTTATCATATAGTGTCAAGTCTTTAAACTTAGAGATTACATGACATTTAAAATTATCTTCCGTGGCTCAAGGATTTATGTGAATTTGAAGTTTTGATAGCTATTTTTGTGTTACATTTGGCAATGTCCCCAACTTTACTAAGAGGTATTGTTCTAACACAAAAGCTATAAAAAGTAAAACCTAGAAGAAAAACATCCATGCAAAAGAATAGGTATTATCATTTAAAAGGTGATGCTTCAATGATGCTGCAAGACAATTGCTAGTGGCCCTACTCAAAATGCTCTTTTTTGCTAATGGCTTATGGCGAAACTTATTAACCAGATAAACTTCCTCTCGGGAGGGGAGCCTGTCAAATGAGCACCGTCGGATCTCCCATCCAATGGTTCAAAAAGTCTATCTCGTAAATAATTTTTGCCATAGCTTCTTGTCATTTCATATTAGAGAAACACCTATAAGAAACTTTGGAGACATTTCCACTCCCGACTCTTGTTTTTATTGGAAATAAACTTGCTTTTATTAACACTTTACACATAAAAAAGAGAGTCAAGATTCTACTTTTCAGTGTATTTTAATAATCAAGGTTCTACTTTCAATGTGTTTTCATTAAAAGTTGGCGCAATCAATTCTAAAAATATTAAATCGAATCAAATCAAAATAAAATTATTATTACATATTATAAATTTTTGATATACTTTAATATTCTTTAAATCCACTTATTTTTAAATAAACATATTTATAAAATTAAATAAATATTTAATAACTCATATACAACTTACATAAAATTCATTGTATAAATTAGTAGCATAGATCCATTTTAAACCCGGATCTATCAAGCATCGAGAGAGATGCAGTTTCTTGAGATGTACATTTTTAATCATTTGGATCCCTCTCGGTACTTGATAGATCTGAGTTTAAAATGGATATATGCTAGTTTAATTAATTTATTTTTATTTATTTAAGTCTATATGTAGTTTATATTTTTCATTTTTTTTTAAATATTTTTATTTATTTATGTCGGCTAGCATAACGTGACTAACGTGACATGATCTCCCCCACACGATCTCCCCCATACTTGGTTGGAGAGCACCTCGGTTCTCTCGATGCAATGAGTATAATATTTTTTATTTTTTATTTTTTATAATTATAAGCTGACATGTTATAAGCTTTTTATATTTTTACTTTTTTATATTATTAATTTTTATTGAGCTGACATGTGCCATGTCAGCATTACAAACAAGGCACATCTCGCTCATTTGAGCTCTAGAAAATGCCTCTTGACGCAATGATACATTTGAGCTATGGGATCAGGAAATATGGAAATTGTGATACCACGATCCCACATCCTGCATTCCACATTCCCGCATCTCGCATGCCGAAAGGTGTGTTGCATAACGAAAATTGCAGAAAGCCACAATTCACAAAAAGACGTTTCTACATTCCACATCCCGTAAGTTGTGGAAGGAAAATTAAGGAAACCTAGATCTACGAAACCGACATCCCGCAAGTTGCGGAAAGGAATATTTCTAGCAGAAAATTCAACTTTTTAACTGAAGTCTTGGATTGATTTGATCATTCAGGTAATCACCAATCTGGCCAATCTATCCCTGCAACTTAGTTTTAAAATGCATAGAAGGAAACATACATAGATGCCTATAAGTGGATTTATTCAAAGGAACAGTGCATCAAATCAACAGAGCAACATGTTCATCACATTCCATAAATAAAATACAATGAAAGAAATACAATTGCAGAGATTAACATATACAAGAACAATTATCTTGAGAAGAACTTGTCCCGCAACCAACTATGTCACTGCAACGTTCCACCAAGCCATAGGCCAGTGTGCTCATCAGTCTCTCAGCGACACTGCCACCCCCGAGCTGGGCATGATTTCCTCAAGGGATAAGGGAACACTAGCAGACTCATACATAGCCAAGGGTGCAACAAAACTCAGCCAAGCCAACACAGTTGGGTTTATCAGGCTACAAGGGAAACAAACCAACAAATGGGTTTCACAGGACACTTAGCCAAACCATCTCATAGTTGGGTTCCACAAACTGTTCACAGTTAATCCAACACTCACCTTAAGGACCAGTCAAGCCAATAGATGGGTTTATCAGACTGTACACAGTCAAGCCATCTCATGGGTTTATCAGGCTACCTAGCCAAGCCAACATGCACAGTTTGGTTTATCATACTGTCCAGCCAAAGGTTACTCACAACATCAAACACAACAAGACATTGCCAAGCTAACAAATGGGTAATCAGGCTACCAGCCAAGCCATATTTCTAGTTGGTTTTATCAGGTTTCTAAGGCAATGGGTAGGAAGAACTGCTGAGCTAGTGAGCCCTTCTATGGAGCTAAGAACACCTTCACAAGACCTATCTGGCCTGGCTTCCCCACTGCCTACACACCCAACACAAATAAGTGTCCCCTTCTCTGCTCCACAGTCCCTCAGGCTAGCAACTTCCCTTCTAGTGCTCTTCAGGATGTGCATAGCAGATTCACCAGCCACTCTTATTTTATTGTGAGGTTCCACACTAGGTTTATCAAGCACATTATACGTCTCTCCCATTCCTAAGTCTTGTACATAGTTCGAAACCGAACTATGGTACACAACACCACAACCACATGGAGACTCAACAACATCAGCTTTACTTTGGAACACAAGTAACAGGGTCTCATACACTTTGTAGTTCAAGATAACACTGCAACACAACAATCACAACCTCGCCAAGGGAAAACACTTGCAGAACGCAAAGGATACACATAGGAAGAACTCAATTTCCAAAGAGCTTCCACCCCCCAATGGAGAAAATGGATGATGGATGAGCAAGACGTCCCACAGCTCCCAAAACATGAATTCCAAAATGAAGACGTAATGTGTGAACCCCCCAAACTGGCATATGGTTATGGGTTTTTTTCTTGCCCATGAAGTCAAAACAAGACATTCAAAACTGGGTGCTCTGCCCAATTCGAATCTTCCCATACTCTTCCCCTTCCCTGCAATAACTACCTCAACCACATTCTGGCAGAAATAAATGGTTGGGAAGAAAGACAAGAAAAAGGGTAGTTGATAGTTTAATGGGGTTTCCCCATGAAACATGGCTTTTCCCAAACTGGATCAAGGTTAACATTCCCTCCCCCTTATCCTTAGGAAAATCATACCTCCATCTCATTTTTCGTTGCATTAACATAGTTGGCTGTGGGTTTTTTCATTAATTTGTATATTTACATGATGTTTACAAACGTGCTTTCCTTAGCACATAAACCATAGGAATCAACCATGATTTCCTATATACCAAATATTAATCAATGAGAGGGCCTTGGCCTTGAGCTCCTTATCATGATTCCATAAAATATTTACATCATATACATTAATGCAATAGGGTCAAAACCGGGGTGTTACATTCCCCTCACCCTTCAATAGAACTGTCCTCAGTGCTTTACAAAATTGAACAAAGATGCTACATTGGTACTACCCTAGGTGCTTCACAGATTCGAACAAAAATGGATGTGACAATCGCATGGCATCCTCCAAGTCCCATGTAGCCTCTTCAGGATTGTAGTGCTCCCACTGCACCTTTACCTGTCCTATGGCTCGGTTCTGGAGCATAGTGGCCTTCCCGTCGAGGATGCGCATTGGCTCGATTTGGAATTCTCCCTCGGGTTCCACCTGAATCACATCCCAATTTATCACATGGTTAGGGTCATGTATATATTTCTTAAGGAAAGAAACATGAAAAACATTATGATCCCTAGTGTTAGCTGGCAATGCAAGTCTATATGCAACTGGCCCTATTCTTTCAAGCACTTCAAAAGGCCCACAATATCTGGGTGAAAACTTGGCACAACTTCCAATTTTCAAGGAAATTTTCTTTGCCATCAGTCTGAGGTAAACATGATCCCCAATAATGAATTCTCTGTTCACCCTATGCTTATCAGCATAGATTTTCTATCTATCCTGGCATGCTTCTAGATTCTTCCTGGTCTTTACAACCTACTACTCCGTCTCCTTGAGAAATTATGGACCAATCACAACTCTGCTCACTGGATTATCGCAAGTCACGAGTGTCCTACACCTCCTGCCATACAAAGCTTCATATGGACTCATCCCCAAGGATGCTTACTGTCCATTGTTATAAGCAAAATCTACCAAGTGTAAATAATCTTCCCACTTGGTTGGTTTTTCCATCACATACATGCGAAGCATGTCTTCAAGCACTTGGTTAACTCTCTCTGTCTGTCCATCAGTCAGAGGATGGTACATGGTGTTGAAGTTTATCTTTATACCCAAATTCGCAAACAATCCCTTCCAAAAATTGGAAGTGAACTTGACGTCTTTGTCAAAGACTATGGCCTTTGGAAATCCATGCAATTTGAAAATCTCCTTCATGAAGATCTTTACAAAGTCATCAGTCTTATGCGTAGACTTAACCGGTATAAAATGGGCTTCCTTTGTCAACTTGTCTACCACAACCATGATGGAATCATGTTTTATCCAAGTCATTGGCAATCCTTTAATGAAATCCATGGAAATAACTTCCCATTTCCATTCTGAAACTAACAAGGGATGCAACAAACCTGCTGGGTGTTGATGCTCAACCTTCACCTACTGACATTTCATGCACCTAGAAATGTATTCAGCCATGTCCTTTTTCATTCCTGGTCAAAAGTACTACTTTCTAGCCGTAGCAATTGTCTTATGATATCCTGGGTGACCAGAATATGGATCTTGATGGATCTTGTCCATAACAACTCTCCTCAAATATGATACATTTGGAATGTAAATTATGTTCTTATAAGTAAGAAGTCCATCTTCCTCCAATTTATATCCCTCATACTTCTTTTCAAGGCTTTGCTGTTGCAATTTGTCCTTGACCTGCGCATACAATTCATCTTCAGCAACATGATTAACAATCTGCTGCCTCAACTACGATTGGAAAACACTAATGGATGCCACATGCATTTCCTGCACCTTCCTGCTGAGCGCATCAACTACCTTATTCTCTTTCCCCTTTATGTGTTTGATCTCAAAATAAAACTCACATAAAAACTCCATCCATCTAGCTTGCCTAACATTCAGAGTAAGATGATCAAACAAATACTTCAGACCACAATGGTATGTCCTTAGCTCAAATCTTCTTCCCATCAAGTAATGCCTCCACATCTTGAGAGCATGTACTATGGCTGCAAGCTCCAGATCACGAGTAGCATAGTTCTTCTCATGTTCCTTCAACTTTCTGGACTCATAACATATCATGTGGTTGTCTTGCATAAGGGCTCCTCCAAGCCCTTAACTGCATGCATCAGTGCATGCCACACAATCTTTCTTCGGGTCTGCAACTTTCAAGACTAGCGTACAGGTGAGAAGATTCTTCAACTGCTGAAAGCTTTCTTCACACCTCACTGTCCATTCAAAATTTATTCCCTTCTTTTGCAAAGAAGTAATGGCCTGCACAACCTTGGATAATCCTTCAATGAATCTCCTGTAGTATTCTGCAATCCCCATAATATATCTTACATCTGTCACATTTCTTGGGGTATGCCAATTCATAATGGCCTCAATCTTCTCTGGGTCTACAGATGCACCCTCGTCTGAGATAATGTGACCCAAATAATGAATCCTATCTCTGTAAAAGTCCCACTTACTCAACTTTGCATACAATTGATGCTCCCTGAGCAATTGTAATGCCAACCTCAGATGCTCTTCATGCTCTTCCTCATCCTTAGAATAAATAAGAATGTCATTAAGGAAAACAAGAACAAACTTGTCCAAATACCTGCTGAAGACATTGTTCATGAGGCACATAAATGTAGCTGGCGCGTTTGTGAGACCAAATGGTACCACTACAAACTCATAATTCCCATACCTTGTCCTTGTCTTATGAATGTTTTCATCCTTGATTCTTACTTGATGGTAACCAGACCTCAAGTCAATCTTGCAAAATACCTTTTCTCCTCTCATTTGATCAAAGAGGTCATCAATCCTATGAAAAGGATATTTGTTCTTCATAGTGACTTTGTTTAGCTATCTGTAATCAATACACAACCCGAGTGTACCATCTTTCTTCCTTACAAAAAGAACTGGTGCTCCCTAAGGAGATAACTCGACCTGATATACTTTTTCTTCAACAACTCTTGCAGCTGCATCTTCATATCTAACATTTCCAGCGTACTCATTATGTAGGGTGTCTTGGACACTGGTGCTGCTCCTGGCACAAGTTCAATCGTGAAATCAATGTCCCTCTTTGGAGGAAGCCCTGGAATCTCATTAGGAAAAACATCCCTGAATTCCTGCAATACCTGAAATTCCTCCAACCTAGGAGTTTCATTCTCCCCTGCTTCCACAATATGAGCTGCATACAACTGGAAACCCTTCCTACAAAATTTCTTCAACTACATTGCTGAAATTTGCCTCACTGAAATTACCTTTGGAATGCCTCTTACAAATCTCAGGTTCCCTTTTTCATCCATGCATTCAAAAGTCTTATGGTAATAGTCAAGTTTTACCCTATGAGATTCTAACCAATCCATTCCAATGAGAACATCATAGGAACCAAGCGGTAGAACATTCAGGTCTACACAAGTAACCCATCCATTCATCACCAATGGACATTTCTATACCACTTCAATAACCTTTCTCTTAGTTCCAGTGGCGCAATCAATTCTAAAAATATTTTCATTAAAAGTTGGCGCAATCAATTCTAAAAATATTAAATCGAATCAAATCAAAATAAAATTATTATTACATATTATAAATTTTTGATATACTTTTATATTCTTTAAATCCAATTATTTTAAAATAAACATATTTATAAAATTAAATAAATATTTAATAACTCATATACAACTTACATAAAATTCATTGTATAAATTAGTAGCATAGATCCATTTTAAACCCAGATCTATCAAGCATCGAGAGAGATCCAGTTTCTTGAGATGTACATTTTTAATCATTTGGATCCCTCTCAGTACTTGATAGATCTGAGTTTAAAATGGATCTATGCTAGTTTAATTAATTTTATTTTTATTTATTTAAGTCTATATGTAGTTTATATTTTTCATTTTTTAAAAATATTTTTATTATTATTTATGTCAGCTAGCATAACGTGACTAACGTGACATGATCTCCCCCAAACGATCTCCCCCATACTTGGTTGGAGAGCACCTCGGTTCTCTCGATGCAATGAGTATAATATTTCTTATTTCTTATTTTTTTTAATTATAAGCTGACATTTTATAAGCTTTTTTTATTTTTACTTTTTTATATTATTAATTTTTATTGAGCTGACATGTGCCATGTCAGCATTACAAACAAGGCACATCTCACTCATTTGAGCTCTAGAAAATGCCTCTTGACGATTTTATTTTTAATTTAAAATTAGTCACATTCTTTACATTTTGTAATCAAACTTATTAAATACCTTAAATGTTGTAAGATTGAAAATTATAATACATTAAATAATATAAATTAAAATTAATCATATTTTCTATATTTCGTAATTAAACTCATCAAATATTCTAAATGTTGGAATCAACCTTATTGAAGTGCAAATCAATTTAACACATAAGTTTTAATAATAACCATTTTCACACCATATAATATTTGAAAATGATTTTAATTTGTCAATAATTAACGTTTTTTACCTTTTACCTAGGTAGTTTATTTAAATGATGGAATTCATCTATAACAAGGTGATATGGGAAATGGTCTCTTTATGAGGAGTGCTCGTAAAGAATCGCCAAAATACCTTGAGAAAAATGAGGGAGAGGAATCTCGGGTATCCATTTACTCACAAGATCTTAGGGCGCTTAGAGTAAACAAATCTCTTGAAAGGGCAAAGAAATGATTATCATCACTACCAACTTTCGAGGAGTGGGGGGAGCTCCAAAATATGTCCCTCAAGAGACTAAGTTTGCAGCTAATAAACTAGATATTATTTTTGTATAAGAAACGATGGTTTTGGGAGAAAAGGCCATGTCCTTTTTTGGTTGTTTGCTTCTAGGTTGGGATATGACTACCATTGATGCTTCAGGATTATCTAGGAGATTCCCATCGTCTTAAATTCCTAGGAAAGGCATGTTTGTCACTTTTCATACTATGGCATGGATCCTCTTAGTAGGTAATTTCATTGGTTTTGACTACGAGCTCAACTTGATTAATTGTTACGGTCTCTATCTGGATAGAGGGATATTCTGCGAGTAGGTAAAAGAGAGAAACTTATTCAAACTTCCATCTCTCATTATTGGAGGGGATCTAAATTGAACCGTGGGGTAAGCGGAGAATTGGGGTGAGAGGGCTCATCTGGACCCTTTGGGGGATTTTTTAAGGATATTTTCTCCACAAATGGTATTATCGATATAGCCCAAGCTCCTCTGATGCCAACTTGGAGCAATAAGAGACCAGACATAGAGGAGACTGGGAAGCGATGGGACTATTTCTTCATTGTTGAGAATTGATCAGCTCCATGGGTAAGTATATAACTTGGGTGGATAATGCTCCTTTATCAAATCACTTTCCTATATTTTTGCAACTAGAACCTTCTAGGGAGAGGACCTTTTACCCATTCAAGGTTAACCATTTGTGGATAAAAGAATAGGAATTCAAAGGTATGGTAAGGCCAGAATAGTCATTATTGTACTCCATTGGGAAACCTTCAACCATGAAGAGACTTGTGAAAAAGTTTCACATGTTAAAATATAAGGTGATTCCGTTAGAAAGTGACCAAAAACAATACACGCAACAAGAACTTCTTGATGCCGAGATAGAAATTAAACAGATAAATGAGAGGTATAGAAGTGGATCCTTCCTAGATGATATCAAGAAGAGATTTTCTGAAGTGGAGGCCATAAGAACGCATTGTTTAACAATGGACGAAGAAAAATGACGACTTAAAAGTCACACTATTTGATTATCCCAGGGGGATCAAACCACCAATTTTTTCCACCAATATGCTAATGATAGAAGGGAACACAACAAAGTATGGGAAATCAAGAGACTTGATGGATCGATGACACATGAGATAAATTATATTAAGGCAGAGGAAATCAGTCACTTTCATAACCTGTTCTTAGATTTGAGAGATACATCTATCGTAGATTAGATGCATATTGTGCAAAAATTCCCCATATTTTTTGATGGCCACGAAAGCAAGGTTGCGGGAACTCCAGTTACTATTGAGGATGTGGAATCAATATTAAAAGGATTTTCAAAATCCAAGTTCCTCGGTCCAGATGGATGGACGATTGAACTCTTTTAGGAGTTTTTCGACATTATGGGACATGATATTCTCGATGCAGTGGAGGAGTCCAGACAGACAGGGAAAGTATTTGATGGACTAAACTCGACATATATTGCATTAATACCAAAAGTCCCCAGACTTGTATCCTTCAGTGATTTCAGACCTGTGCAATCTGATATATAAAATCATAGCAAAAATTATTGCTAGAAGGACAAAACCGGTATTATCAAGATGTAATTATAGGGAACAATTTGGTTTCCTGGAGAATCGCCAGATCCATGATGCAGTTGGAGTAGCGCAAGCGTTCTTCTACTACATAAAAAAGGGGGTTTATAGGCTAAGGCATTATAAATAGACTTAGTTAAAGCATATGACATAGTGGAATGGGGTTTTCTCAGGTTGATTCTCTTATAGATTGGCTTGGACCTAGAATACACTAAGTGGATTATGGCTTGTGTAGAATTGGTGAATTATGCAATATTGATCAATGGATCTCCTACCAATTATTTTAGAGGTACCAATGGGGTAAGACAAGACTTCCCTTTATCCCCACTTTTATTTCTCATTATTATAAAAGGATTGGGTAAGTTAATTGAATGTAGTAGAGATAGTGGTAACATCACATGTATAAAGATCTCCTCTCTCATCAAAATTACACGTCTACTATTTGTAGATGATGTCATGATTTTTGGTGTTGCTTGGAAGAGGGAGTGTATGTTTACAAGGGAATTATGGACAATCCTACAAAGCTTATGGAATGATAAATAATGCGTCGAAATCCACGATATTGTATCATGGTATTACAAAGGAAGAATTAACACCATATAAATACATCCTTCCCTACAATTTCACATTTATGCAGGGAGGTTAAAAATATCTTGGTTAGGGTAAAACCAAATAACTATAAGGCAAATGATTGGTACTGCTTATTGAAAATATTTGATGCCAAGACTAGTCATTGGTGTTTGTGTTGGTTATTTATGGGAGAAATGATGGTATTGATAAATTCTGTATTAAACAACCTTTCAATTTACTAGGTCTCTCTGTGCAAAATTTCAAATCCATTTTACATGCTATTAAGAGCATGATTTAGAACTTTTTATGGGAAGGATCTCAAAAAGGACATAAATATCATTCATCATGATGGAGTAAAATATCTAGGCCCAACGAGATGAGTAGATGGGGTACTGATAATATATATATGTTTTCCAAAGCACTGGTTATAAAGAGTTTGTGGAGGTCCGTTTTTGTTGACAATTTATGGCACTAGGTGTTGATGGCAAAATACTTCAAGAAGTTTTCAACGGAACAATGGATAAGATTTTAGGATAAAAACACAAAAGGGGTTTCAAACATTTGAAACTATATTACATATGCATTTGAATTACTTGGGAAGTGGTTGGCCTGGGAGCTTGGTAATGGAACTCATATTAGAGTGGGGTTTGATCCGATAGTTGGAGGACCAGTCATATAAAAGCTATCATATGAACTCATCAAAACTATTCGTTCCAATGGAATATACTTCTTGAATCATGTATATGGTGGAGATGGTTCGGAGGAGGTTAGTTTAGTATGGTATAACTCAAATCGACAGATATTTGGAGCCAATTATAGAGATGAATGGGATGGTTACATTAAAGATTTAAAGAGAAATGGCATTTGACTAACAGATCAGGTAGATAGGTTGGTTTGGACATGGAACAATAAGATGGGGATTAACACTGCAAAGGAGGCATACTCAAATTTATGGGCAGATCATACTTTTGATCCCAAATGGTGGTATAAATATTTATGGAAGACACATTCTCCCTTAAAATGAAAATTATTCTTTTTGCTAGCATTGAATCAAAACTTACAGGCGTGGGAGAATTTGATTAAAAGGGAACACTATGGTCCTGGGATTTGCACACTTTGCAGACACAGTTCAGAGACAATTGGACATCTTCTTGTACATTGTTCCTTTACGTGATAAATATGGAGAACCATCAAAGGATCCATATCATGTCTTACGGCATGGATATGATCTTCTTTAGAATGTTGCTTACAAAATTGGAGAAATAACAAGAATATAATGGATCTTTCGGTTATTGTATGCTGGAAAATCTAGAAGACGAGGAACCGAGCAACGTTTGACGGTCAACACACTCCTACACAGGTAAATTGTCAGAGAGTATTTACAACAATGGAGGCTCTACCTTCACAGGTTTCAATTAGAGTGAGACATGACATCTCTCCTTTGTTATTCCCACATGATAGTTGTAGGGGATTTTTTTGCGAAGCCTCATATATGAACAATACTTTAAGGGGATCAAGATCCATCCTTTGGGTGAATGAATGGGAATGCTATAAGTTGATGATGAATTGTGGTGGAGGTACCAATACTGGATCGAAGTTATTGGCGCTCTGGGCATTAATTTACTTCACTCAGCTAAAAAGGTTACCCATCCAATGGGTGGTAGGAAATTCTAAAAAAACTATTGATTGTATCAACCAGAAAAACTTTCTTGAAGCAATGCACCTTAGATATTGGATGATAAAGATTAGAGACTTAATTAGCACTCTACAGGGGATCGCAGTTTTTCACATTTATAGAGAATTTAATCAGGGCGTAGACACCTTGTCTAAGGATGCTTTCAGGGTTCAGGAAGGTCATATATATTTTTAACATTTCTAGATTCAAGTTATGCTAGAATGGGGCTAGATCACTGTTTATTAGCGCTGGGTTGGGAGATTTTTGGGGATACCCTCTCGGTGCTTCCCCTATGGATCATTTTTTAGTTTAGGGATTCATGGATTATGATTCTAACGTGCATGTTTTATGTAGTATTTATTTTGAACAGATACTAAGATAAGTGTTTTAGTAGGTTTTCCTTAAAGATCAAGATCAAGGAATGGTTGTCGGAGGAGGATTTCAATGATACCCATTGAATTCTCTTCCATATCATTTTTTGTCTATTCTACCTCATCAACACATATAGGAATTAGATAGACATGTCTTCACATACATGTTTTTTCTATATTGGGACTATAGTTGTGATCTATCAGTTTTGCGTTGACACTTGATGGATACTGATCAACATGTAATAGTTATTTTCGATGTTTTTTGAACTATTTTAGAGTTATCTTTATATCATGCTTGAACTATATTTGGACTTTATCAGTACATTTGACAATCATATGTCATTGTGAGTATCTAGACACATACTTTTAATATAAGTATAGTATCTTTAGTTGTGAAAAAAATGAAATTGAAAACTAGATAAATATAATTTGGCATTTGATGTATAGTCATTAAGTTCTAACCGAGACAAAAAAAATACATGAACTTGCAAACAAATTGGTTTCATGTTTTAATTTTCTTTGAAGTAAAACATAAAATATATAAATACACATGTAAATTTGGATTTAATCATTTTGTGTTATGATCCTTAATCCTTAAAATTTTACCACAAACACTAATAGACTAAAGATTCTCAACACTTTATTTATCAAAATTCCCTTAAGGTAGGGTAACACCTTACAATGATCCTTTTGTAAAAGGACGACTTCACTCTTATTCACTTGCCTCTTAAGGTTGGGTGACCTCTTAATGATCCAAGCTCCAAATACAATATTATTTCACAAATACATAAGGATAATTCTATCCTTATTTATAGATAACAAGAGAATTGTAATACATAAAGACCTCCTAACTATCTAGTGAACCTTCTTTAATGAGACCACATTCCATTTATTAAATACTAACTACCATTTATGGCCTTATTTAATAATAAAACATAGTGGGCGTAGTCCACCTTACATTGAATGACCTCCACTATTTTAGTTTAATGAGCCCTTCTCACCGCTATTACATCCCTTGGGAGGATCCCAACATTTCACATCCTCATCGATAGAGACAAGATGATGGGGTCTTCACCCTCATAGTGATCTTCTGCACGTCCCTTAACTTCATCCTCTCAAGCCTTGTTTGAACCTTAAAGAGCTTGCATCATTATATAATGACTTGTCATTTAGCTTATGGACTCCTCCTTGATTTATTTTAGAATTGGGTCACGACTCTCTATAACTAAGGTCTAAGTGACAAGCCATAAATTTCTTAAAGTGATGGTAACAACCCATGATTAAGGGGTTCATTGTGTTTATGCTTATGGAGAAACATGTGTTTTGAATGAGGTGATCAAGTTCATTATCAATTATTTTTCTACTTGTCGCTCCCTTATGTCCCTTGCCATTTCTCCTATAGATTATGAAGACATTGCACTATATGCCAACCTTCAAATCCATTTGTTATGCACCGAGCTTCAATTGGTTTCCTCTTAGTCTTCTGGTGTGTCCCACAAATTAGAGGTTAGTCCATACTTTTGGGCTTTGGATTGGGTGGGTTGACCTCATGCTCTTCCTTTATCAAGCATTGTTCCTTCCCCACCATTTCTCTTTCTTTTACTTTGATATGGACGGCTTCAAAAAAACATAATGGGAACCCTATATTCCATATATTATTCTTTCCCGTTTGTCCTAGCTACAATTTAGTTCTCCTCCACTATGTTTGTTTGTTTGTTGTGTAGTTGAGAGGCAATGGGGGGAGCCACTATGTGGCAACTGTGGTTAATTATGGAGAGATGCAACATAAGTGTGAACCCTCTTATTATCATTCCACTGTTGTAGTCCAATTTCATGGTGTGTATGAGAAACATTATGGTTTAGTGAGGGTCTACCTTGGCTTTGTGTTGCTCCTTCTCTTGAATCACCTATATAACCCTCATGCTAAGTGCCTATTAGAGCTTACATGTTGACTGGGATTCTCCTGGATGGATATAAGAGTCACGATGTCTTGAAATGTATGCTCCATATTATTTGCATCACCCCTGTCTCATGCCACCCTATGTCGCTGAGTGGTTTCCATGAGTTGTGATGGATGGTGTGATAGACATGTCACATCCCTTCCCAAGCATTGCATTTGGGTGACAACAATCGAGCGTTTTTTTATACAACGTCATTGCAAATAACTTGTTTAATTTTAACCAACCAATCAATACTAAATATTTATTTAATATATATAGTAATTTGTGGGTTATATAGTGATTATTTTGTATGCAATAAAATTCTAGCTAATTCCGTTTCCATTTTTTTTGAGAGTTTGAAAGACATTGAAAAAGTTGAAAATCTTATTTAGTAAATATCTATACCAATATTAAAGTTTATAGTATACTTATAAATGAGACCCATTATATATATATATATATATATATATATATATNTATTCATAGAGAATCGTCATGAAGTTCTCTGATCGAGCTTACATCGATTGTAATGCCTTTAAGCTACAATATTTTCATCCGGCACTTTGCCTTGATCGTATATAAAAATATGCTTCTTTAATTCTTCCTTACTAGCTCCCATTCACATGACCGCTACATTCAAAAAGATTTTTCTTCCTGTTTTGTTGCGAATCCAAAAACATCCCAAATCATTATAAAATGTTCTGTATCTTGAACATTCCTATGTTCCTCGACTTCGATGACCCTTGGTTGAAGCGCCAATGCCATTTTGGATAGCAAGTATGCTTAAGAATTTAGTTCTCTATATATTTTTGTATAGGATACAAATTCAATGGAGGACACTAATGATAGTATTTCTCTTAACAAATATTGAAGGTGTGGTGCTCCGATATGGATCTTCCCTTTATCCCAATCTATCACTATTTTTGAATCACCATATATTTGTATCCTAAATACTTGCTTACTTTGTGTGACCTTGAGGACTGCACATAATGTTACTAGCTTTGCTCTGCTATATGAAGCTTGTCCTGACACATATTTTATACACAATTTTGTGGTGTCTAAAAGGTGAAATACACCTCCCTCTCCACCAAGTGGTGGCTCTCCTTGGCTTGCTCCATCAAAATACGCCCAGGGGAAGCTTTTATTCAATTTTCGGGACTATAATCACACGCCGCTTAGGAACAATTTTATGCTCCTACACTTTCTGCAATAACAGAGATGTTGTTATGTCTAGTGGAACCCATATGTTCTGAAGAATTGCTTTGTTACAGGCTTCCCAAATGATGAACACAAAAAGAACTGGGAATAGATATATATTTTTAAGATTATGGTGAATTGAAAGATAGTATTGTTATTTTTTACTCAAAAAAATTGAAGTTCAAATGTTTATAGATTAGTATATTGATCCAAAATTATTATATTAACAAGTTTAATCTAAAAAATAACATCCATCCAAAATTACTATAGTGATAAGTTTAATTAGGAAACAAGGGTTGTGATTAATTAATATACTGAAATATGAGAAATTTGTATTTTTGCTAGTATACCTTTTAAATATCAAATATATTCTTCTCAATTTTATTCCGATCGTAATAAAAATGAGAACGACCATCGTTTTTGTTATTCTGACTGCAAAATGAATCAGAACTGCCATTCATTTTGCTTGGCCATAAACTGTGGATTGCAAAATTCGATATGGGATCCTTTTTCGTTTTATAACAACTGGAATAAGGCAGTAATTTATTGCAAAACGACCCCGACCTAAGAATCTTAGACATCCCATACCCCTTGATGCTGTTGGTTAAAATTAATGTTACTTAATTCACCTTGATTTAATTGTCAACCAAGGTACGTATACTTTGAGCTGCTACACTATATGTGCAGGTAAGGTAGTTTTAATGCTCGTGCTGATAAGAATTCTAGTCTACTTTTAAATGAAAATGAAATAAATGAAAATATTGTTGTCCTGGATGATCTATGCTAAGGACTCCTAAGTCTGTCATAACGCAAAGGAAACCAATTTGCTAACTGTCAAACTCAATATGACCTACAACAACCTATAGAAATCTTCCAAAAATGATACTAATCTTCCAAGGAAATTCTATACTACAGTAGTCTATCAAAACAGTATTAAACTACAACCATTTGCAAAACAATATCAAATTGCAACACTATGATTTATTTCTAGGATAAAACAACCTACTAGGTAAGTAAATAAACCCTTAAACTACATCAATCTTTTAAAGCACTCAACAGTTTACACTCAGCTACAGTAATAACCTATTCTACAAATGAAAGAGCTTAATGAATAAATGCCTAGTTTCAAAGTGAATCTGTTCAGTTGACTTAAAGACTCCACTCTTAACCCTACAGGATCTAATGTCTTTAAACCACTGTCACCCTCAAACAACTATGGAAACAAAGTCTGACTCTTCTTAAAGCCTATGTCACTCATAAATGATTGGCAAACTGAAATCTAGCTTGCTATTGGTGTCAAGCATATTCTATCTGCACCCTATGCTAAGGTTATTCAAAACTGCAAAATCTGTTTCATACCATAAAGACAACACTGTCAAATCCTTAATGGACTGCAATACTTTGTTTGAAGTTGGTTACATCTCATAAAATGAACAAAAGCATGCTCCAATCCTTACATGACCAATCCAAAAAGCTGCGTGACCCTAAATACTCTGTGGATTAAAGTCTTAAATCCTCTGCTAACTTTACAAATACGGCAAATGCTGTTCTCAACACAATAAAAGCACCCTACAGCTTTGCAAATTCGATGAACAAAAGGAGTTATAAACCAATCCTGTAACCATTCAATGATCTCTTTAATGCTGGCAGCAAAGGAAAGGTGAAATTCTGATCTACTCTCAATCGATTCTATAATAAATCAAAGCAAAGTTATCACACAGTTCATCATTTCCGTAATCATTAATAAACAACTCACACTAAAAACCAAAAGAGATTTTAAATACAGATCACTTCTAAATCTATTATCTGCGCTAGATCAAAATGCAAATGAGATTAACTAATGACCTGCAGGCATGCATTCGATTTCAATTCATAGATGAGCAAAACCATTAATATTTCTGAAAACACTGTCAAAAGAAGAAAACGTTACTCTACTACTGGAAAATGCACATTACTAAAATACCAAGGATTGGTGTTGAAGGGGGCCCTACCCTCAACGCCTTCTAGTCTTAAATCACAACTTTTAAAAGAAAATAAACACTGGATATATTGATGAAATGGAGTTTACATTCTTCTCTGAGTATCCTCCCTTTACTGAGGGTTTCAAGAGTCATTTTATACTGAAGATACAAAGTAAAATTAACCGTGAAACAATGATCGATACAGCTAACAACCCTACAGCTATCTCGGCATATCTGAGCCAAAGATGGGAGCTCGAATCCCCTGAAATCCACATAATACTAAAGAGGGAAAACAACAGCTCCTCAAACACTGGACATCCCTAAAACAACACCTGAAAAATCTGCATAGATATCTGGAAGGCGATGGAAGTCCAAGAGACATCCCCAATGTGGACAAAATCCCCAAATCCCAGGTCAACTAGCAGAAATCGCCCTTGGTACGCCGAGACCACTACACGAAGGAAACAATAACCCATAAGTTGACCAAATATTTAAATGAAGGTTTAAAAGCCCAATTTTATACATAAAACAAGGTAAAGTAAGAAATAAGTAATTAAAAATCACTTTACCAAAATCTATCAACTTGATCTCCATAAAGGCATGACCATGTACAAATCAACATTAACAAACTGATTATTATGTGGTTTCATAATATTTTGGCTAGAAAATGTTGAGGTGGTCAGTCAAAAATAGGAGACCAACATCTCCCCCAACCCAAAGATCTTGCAGGTCCCTATGCAAGAAAGTCTCATACATCCAAGATAGAATTAAAGTCTGATCTCGCAGACTTTACTCATCATTCCTGCATTTAGCAAGTCAGATATGCTGATGAACGTCTGTGGTGATCAACAATCAAGTGTTCCAGGAGCAAAACTTGCTAACAGAAGGACTCGATCCAAAACAAATCATAAAGCTGATGGCACAAAGCTGAGAAACTCAGCATCTAAAATAGAACAAAGTGGCCCTCATTAATGGCCTTGCCATCCAAAAACTCAGAGAAATAACCATGGCCCAAATCCAAATTCAGGGCCTTCTTAGAAAGTCCATCTGCTAGAGAATTATGCTCCCGGAAAACGTGCTTGAAGATCACCTGGGGGGCATTGAGGATCAAATATCTTATATCTTTGCACCAATGCATCAGAGAAGGAACAGCAAGTGCCAACAATCAATTGAGCCATGAAATAATTATCAAGGAGTCTCCATAAATTAGCTGAATTGGGATAGCTAACCTCATAACACTTAAAAACCCCAATTGTAATAAAACAAGGTTATGATTTTTATGAAAGGTTTCCAATCAATAATAAAGGATTATATATTGTCCAAGTTAACACCATAAAAGGAAAACTGTGATGAACCAATTAAATGAATGCCAATGTTATAGCTCATCGATTTTTGTAGTAATGGCAAAAGCATTTAATTATAATCATAATCCTTAATATATAGCAATTAAGACTTACCCAATCATGCCATGTGCATTACCTTTATCAGGTTTCTTACCTTTGCCATGTAACATGTCAATTTGCAAAATTTTTATATTTCGGCACTTCATCCAGCACTCAATCCAGTACTTCAGCAAATGTAAAATACAGCAGTGCTTTCAGGTTGATAAAGATAAACAAAAATTACCAGCATAATAGTAATCACCATCATCTTGAGCAGCGGTTGTGCTATTCAAGTAAATGCACTCACACGGTGATGTTAAACCATTAACTTTCCCAATATGCACCACTCAAATGAGTTAATAAGCAAGTAAACTGGATTAAAATTTGTTTGACCCAAACAGTTCATGGCATAATTACCTCATTTCCAGCTTGCTGCTACACCTGATTACACAAGAAACCAAACTGTTTCATGAAATCAATTTCTATTAACAATACAAAACAAACAATCGGAATGCAAACTTCAATCAATCACCCTTACTCCTATGTAACTACAATACTCAAACAATCGTAAATGCAAACTTCATTCTTGTCATTCATGCAGAACTGTTTCCACCAGGACATAGGCCACAAGACAAAAGGAATGCTAACAGAAGCTAATGGGATAGTGGTCCTCTTTGACCCAGCTTCACACAGGATAGTTTGAGTAGTGCCAAAAAAAACTGTACTAAAATTCTCAGCTACGTTCAGGACTCAGCAAATATCAGGCATAAATCCTTTTTTCCAAAAGAAACAGGTAACCCAAAATCCAAAGCAGCTGGAGATGATTATCAACTGGCTATCAATTGACTTTTTCAAGGAGTTTATTTAAATTTTATTTAACCACCCTTATGACCTCTCTTTTACCTTTACATAGGTACATTGTTCATACAGACAAGTATAGATGAGGCTGTTAAAGGAGATATTAGAGTCAGAACCCACTGCCAGCGAGCCCATTCAGTACTCCGGTGGGGTAACTGTAACATCTAAGAATCTTCTTCCCAAGGCAGATGCCCCATTGCCAACAGGCCTGTTCAACACCCTGATGGGTTTGCCTGTTTATACCACAGGTCGGTACCCACTGCCAGCGGACCTGTTCAGTATCCCGGCGGGTTAACCTCTTACACTCGTTTTCTATCAGAGGCCCTTGTCCCGATTTCATCTTAAAGATAAAATTTATGATTTGCTCAATCATAGATGAGTGGGGGAGCAGCTCTGAGAACCATCTAGGAGTGGAATGGTATCAGAATTGGAAGAGTATTCTTTGTACATGCCTGTAAAAATTTGCCCAGATGAATAACTAACCTTTGCGACTGTAGAAAGTGAAAGTCATAAAGTGACTGCACAACAATGTATATGTATGTATTTGATATTATTGAAGCCAATAAATAATGACCACCAGACTGTTCAGTCCTGGATACCCTTTTTCCAAAATAATGCCTGACTTAAAAATAACTTAATGCCCATAGCTGTTACTAAAAACAATTCCCTCGCTCCATCTAGTGTGAAACTAAGTCAAATGGTCCTAGCAACCCATAAGTTCATAAGCAAAAACCTCTTTTGAAGCTTAAAGCACTGATGTAGGCAATGCCTGGTGGATAAGTACTCATATGAATAACAAGGATAGTTCTGAAAAACCTGACAGCACACATATATTTACCTTATACAGACATTCTAATTACCAGTGCAGCTCAAAAATTACCAAATTAACACAGTCCCTTGCAAAGAACAATCAATGGCTGAAAAATAGAAATAATAACAAAAGACTTCCCTGTTGTTTTCAAAACTTCCTGAACCTGAAAAGAATATCTGCATCCCTAAAAAAAAAATCTAATAAAAGAAATTCCTGTACATATATACAAAAACAATTTTATTGAATGTTACTGGGAGAGAGTAAGAGATGAAGAAATCCTTTCTTCCCCTACCATCTCTAGTTCCAATCGCTGACTCATGTTATGAAGGAACTCTTGCTTAAAAAGAGGTTTGTGATATACCATTAACCAATTTCCATTACCACAAACGTAACCTATCCATCACCAATTGGTCTTATGTTTACAGAACAGTCACAATTTCATATTACCCTCTGGCATAGGCTAGGAGCTACTGTCATAATAAATTTTCTAAAAGTATGGATTGGAGAGAAGGTATAAATTCTGGTGAAAGATCTTATCATTTTATTGAAAAGAAAGAAAAACAACGAAGTTGCATTAATTTCTAAACTAAACATGCAACTTTTTTATCTATATACATATTTTCCTATTCTACCTAGAAAGAAAACATTTTTATTCAAGTATAGGAATTCTTCCAATGTAACCAAGTGTGAAGTAAAATTAAAAATATACCTTTATCCACATACAAAAAGGTTGGTGCAATGATTACCTGGATATGGAAAACCAACTGACTTACTTGCTTCTGCAACAAAAGGTGTTGAAGGAGAAAATGGTGTTGTAGTTTGGTTGCCTCTTGGAACCAATTTTCGAAGTAGTCCTGGTACTCACCTTCCTTCATCATATCATGTAGATCCCCCTCTCCTGATTGATTGATTTCGGAAGTACATAAAGGATTTGCTGATACCTTCTCAATTTTCAGCTGCTTTCCATCGGATGTAACACCCAAGTTGTCAATTTCCTCTGCAATTTGGCAAGGAATGTCTTTTTGTGGCTCTTGGGACTTTGGTTCATTTGTTATCTCAGGAGATGTAGATAAACTCTTAACTGCTGTCAGGATGTGTTCTACCTGATAAGAAGAATTCCCTACTGCAGCTAGGATTTGAGAAAGTTTTCCCAAATTGATGGTTACTTCTGAATCCATTTATGTCAGTTGTTTTGTTCATGTTTCGCACAAGGATCAATGTATGGGGCTCTTACAGCACCCAAGTTTTTATTTTTATTTGATTTAGATGTGTTTTAAATGATTCTAATCAAGACTACACGCCGCTCTTGCATAAAATGAAACACTCTTGAAATTAAATTGCAGAAAGTAAACACACCCAAACTTGCAAAAAGAAAAACACACTTGCATGAAATTAAATTGCGGAAAGTAAACACTCTTTATAGGAAATGTAAACACACTTTTTGCAGTAAAATAAATCAAACATGCGAAGGAAAAACAACCACACTTACCAGAAGAAAACAACAAGAATTTGGGGCAACCCACTAAAGTGGATGCGGCAGGCTGTTACACCATGGGAATCCCATAGTGAATTCGTCTTTGCGTCTTAATGTTTCCCCTCCATCTTGTTGTGTACTGTAAAAGAATCCTATCTACCTGAACTTCTCAGACAACAACTTCATAAAAAATGAGCAAAATACCAGCTTACCTTGGAGCAACTCCCTGGCAAAGGCGCCAAAATGTTGGTTAAAATTAATGTTACTTAATTCACCTTGATTTAATTGTCAACCAGGGTACGTATACTTTGAGCTGCTACACTATATGTGCAGGTAAGGTAGTTTTAATACTCGTGCTGATAAGAATTCTAGTCTACTTTCAAATGAAAATGAAATAAATGAAACTATTGTTGTCCTGGATGATCTATGCTAAGGACTCCTAAGTCTGTCATAACGCAAAGGAAACCAATTTGCTAACTGTCAAACTCAATATGACCTACAACAACCTATAGAAATGTTCCAAAAATGATACTAATCTTCCAAGGAAATTCTATACTACAACAGTCTATCAAAACAGTATTAAACTACAACCATTTGCAAAACAATATCAAATTGCAACACTATGATTTATTTCTAGGATAAAACAACCTGCTAGGTAAGTAAATAAACCCTTAAACTATAGCAATCTTTTAAAGCACTCAACAGTTTACACTCAGCTACAGTAATAACCTATTCTACAAATGAAAGAGCTTAGTGAATAAATGCCTAGTTTCAAAGTGAATCTGTTCAGTTGACTTAAAGACTCCACTCTTAACCCTACAGGATCTAATGTCTTTAAACCACTGTCACCCTCAAACAACTATGGAAACAAAGTCTGACTCTTCTTAAAGCCTATGTCACTCATAAATGATTGGCAAACTGAAATCTAGCTTGCTATTGGTGTCAAGCATATTCTATCTGCACCCTATGCTAAGGTTATTCAAAACCGCAAAATCTGTTTCATACCATAAAGACAACACTGTCAAATCCTTAATGGACTGCAATACTTTGTTTGAAGTTGGTTACAGCTCATAAAACGAACAAAAGCATGCTCCAATCCTTACATGACCAATCTAAAAGGCTGCGTGACCCTAAATACTCTGTGGATTAAAGTCTTAAATCCTCTGCTAACTTTACAAATACGGCAAATGTTGTTCTCAACACAATAAAAGCACCCTACAGCTTTGTAAATTCGATGAACAAAAAGAGTTATAAACCAATCCTGTAACCATTCAATGATCTCTTTAATGCTGGCAGCAAAGGAAAGGTGAAATTTCGATCTACTCTCAATCGATTCTATAATAAATCAAAGCAAAGTTATCACACAGTTCATCATTGCCGTAATCATTAATAAACAACTCACACTAAAAACCAAAAGAGATTTTAAATACAGATCACTTCTAAATCTATTATCTGCGCTAGATCAAAATGCAAATGAGATTAACTAATGACCTGCAGGCATGCATTCGATTTCAATTCATAGATGAGCAAAACCATTAATATTTCTGAAAACACTGTCAAAAGAAGAAAACGTTACTCTACTACTGGAAAATGCACAATACTAAAATACCAAGGATTGGTGTTGAAGGGGGCCCTACCCTCAACGCCTTCCAGTCTTAAATCACAACTTTTAAAAGAAAATAAACACTGGATATATTGATGAAATGGAGTTTACAGTCTTCTCTGAGTATCCTCCCTTTACTGAGGGTTTCAAGAGTCATTTTATACTGAAGATACAAAGTAAAATTAACCGTGAAACAAGGATCGATACAGCTAACAACCCTACAGCTATCTCGGCATATCTGAGCCAAAGATGGGAGCTCGAATCCCCTGAAATCCACATAATACTAAAGAGGGAAAACAACAGCTCCTCAAACACTGGACATCCCTGAAACAACACCTGAAAAATCTGCATAGATATTTGGAAGGCGATGGAAGTCCAAGAGACATCCCCAATGTGGACAAAATCCCCAAATCGCAGGTCAGCTAGTAGAAATCGCCCTTGGTACGCCGAGACCACTGCACGAAGGAAACAATAACCCATAAGTTGACCAAATATTTAAATGGAGGTTTAAAATCCCAATTTTATACATAAAACAAGGTAAAGTAAGAAATAAGTAATTAAAAATCACTTTACCAAAATCTATCAACATTGATCTCCATAAAGGCATGACCATTTACAAATCAACATTAACAAACTGATTATTATGTGGTTTCATAAGATTTTGGCTAGAAAATGTTGTAGTGGTCAGTCAAAAATAAGAGACCAACAGATGCATTGAAATCCTTGGAGCCTCTCTGCTACGAGCTCATTAACCAAGTGGAGTGCCTCTTCATGCGACATGCACAACTCTAGTGAAATCAAACTTATGCATATATTGCTACATGGTGATTGTGAGATGAAAGGAAATTGAAAAATATATATGTACAACCATAACAACCTTGTCTCTTACCTATGTAGTAGGGCCCATATAGCCATGATTTTGATACCCCTTGATGCATTTTGATCCTTGGCACTGAGCCCTATCAAAACTCAACCTGCTTTGTACATTTTCGAATAAGAGAATGGGACGATGAAGAGAACGAGGATCTCAATCCTTTCTTGGATTTTAGCTTGTGGAAATGGGAAAAATCAATTTACATTAGAAGAATTTCTTTTCGATGGAGGCAACCCATTGGCACAAAATAAGCAAAAAAAAGAGAATAATATTAGAAAGAAACATGAAAACTTTCTTAAGTTACATTGAGGAAGTTTCCATACATCCGTGTTAGGAAACTTTTTATTATTATTATAAATTTTTGGTCAGCTTTTTTAATATTAATTACCGTATCTATCATATTTGAAAGAAATTTATATACTAGCATAAATCCATTTTATACTTGGATTGGATATATCAAGCATCTATCCACTTTAATTGTATTTTAAACCTATTAAAATATTAAATATATTTTCATAAAAATAATGAAAAAAATAGTCACTACATTAAATAACAAATCTATTTTGGTTGCCTTTTAAAGGAAGTGGATCCCACGTGAGACTAATCTATTTGCACTTATGAGTCACAAGGATGGTGTGTAGTTGGTTTGAGGTGTGGGGCACCACAACTTCCTTTTTAACAATCATGAGAAGCTTGATGTGTTTGTCGTTTTTTAGATACGCTTTAGTAGAATATTCCTCACGAATGGAATCTAGATGTATGATGGTGGATGTGAGATGAACGCTGGATGACATTGGTGAGTTTGGTTTCTCCATGCTTTGATAAATTTTTGAATTTTTGGAGGTGGAAAATGCACATCCATATAAACCCATGGATGTGTAATCTGTGGTGTTCAATAGTTTATAAATTTAGGTGAATATTAATCAAGATTTCATTATATTATTTTTATGGATACGAGGTAGGTGTTTATTGGTGGAATATGGGTTAGTTTAGCCATTTTATGAATTTAATATTTTGGGATTATTTAAAATAATGGGTTAGTTTAACCATTTTATGAATTTGATATTTTGGGATTATTTTTATAAGATGGGATAGTTTAGTAGTTTGAATGTTTTTGAGGGGTAGTTTAATTGGTTGGTGTTTTCTAGTCCAATGTCAAAGTAGTTGAGGTTAGAAGTTCAATTCTCTCGATTCTTCGAGGTTAAGTTCTTGAACTTGGAACTAGATGAAAAAATAATAAAACAGTTTAACAATTTCATGAATTTAATATTTTAAGATTATTTAAAATAAAAGTATAGAAAAATAATATTTTGATGTTTAATAGTCACGAATTTAACTTTGTATAACTTTCGTTTTTATAATATTATTGTATCCGAAGAAAAAAAAGTATACTATACATTTAATTATACAATATATGATTCTATAAAATCATGAATTTTTTAGGAAGTTTATACATTTAAATGAATATTAATTGTTTTTATGTTTTTTTTATAAGAATGGATTAAAAAATTATATTAAAAGAAGTTGCCACATAGCTAAATAATGTTCAAGTAAAAAAAAACATAGAAATTGTTGGCATTTATGTTCAAAGTTTGCAACATGTTGAGGTGAATAGGATGATTCTCTTATTCTGGTATATCTAGTCCTATTGTATTTAACCATGTAGATTTGACAAAAGGTGTTGAGCAACAATTTTTTTTGTAAAACAAGATTAAGAATGAGCACAAATGTTCATGGGATATTCATGGGCTTGGTTTAAGGGTAGTGAATTCTGCTTCTTTATCTCCATTACCTCCTAAAGTTGATGAACACTATCTTCTTCCTTGAATTGTAGTGGATACAAACCGACTGAAGTGTTCCTAAATGATGTGTTGAAGCTAAATCTTTGCTTAGTGAGATGATCATGGACCTTAATTTAACACATTCTTCTTCAAGGTCCTGCAATTGCCTTTTTTCTTGACCATCAAGTCCATTATTATAAAATTTTGAGTTGTTTGTTGATGTTCCAATTCATAAGTCTTGGTAGTGATAGAAAAATTTGAGGTCTTCCTATCTCCTCAGGAACCTCCTAATTTCTTGCATGTCCCTTTGATGAGGCTATGTTTCCATCTCATCCAAATATAAAAAAACAAGTTAAACTGTATACAAAGCTCTATGTTAAGTTTGTTTAATATTTCAGAAAACATCCAGGATTTTTCATTTAGCTTCAACACACAAACGACCTAATGGACCTAACAAGAATTGATTCCCTCATACAAATGACCATTCTTATTTGCACATAATGGACACACATATGAATTCAAGCACTTAGAATTCTAAATGTTGAGACAATAGGATCCGACTTACTAGAGACTGTGCTTGATGTCTAGAAAGAGATTTCTTATCATGACCACTCTTGTTCATGTCGATAAAGGACATATCATTGTCTTATCCAAACATGTTGTGTCGAGACCTTTAGCGCAAAGGTACCCACCAGCATAGATCCATCTAAAAGGGGATCTACTAAGCATCGAGAGGGATCAAATATCTCAAGGTGCAAATATTTTTTTAGAGTGGAAATGTTGAGAAAATGTGTAATTCAATGTTTACGGTTTTACTTTATCTAATTTATGTTGTTATATATATATGCAATTCTAAATAATTTAAATTTAATGCGGATCCCAGAAGTATCATTTTTCATGCAATAAAAAAGCCGATTTTTTGACTCCCTCTTTTCACTGTGTGAAATGTGGAACTCAGAATTTTTGATTCACGATAAAACTGACATCCTTGTCTCTGACTTCCGATTTTCGCACATCCGTTTCCTGGAAACTGGAAAGTTTTTTTTTGCAGCTTATGTTTTCTTGTTTTCTCCGCTTTCCGCTTTTTTCCTTTGCGAAATGTGGAGCGTAGAACTTTAATATGTACATTTTCCAAGTAAATTACTTTTCGACTTCCGCTTTCCGATGTCAGGGACGCAGAAGCCCAAAATGTCAAAATCCAAACTTTTGAAAGTTTTTACTTCCAATTTTTGAGTTTTGCGCCTTCATCTCAACCGTTCATTTATGCTAAATCTAGGGACTAGATCCTTTTCCCATTGAGACTTTGGCTATGTATTCTGTTCAAATTCATGAGGGCTTTTACCATTTTCACTTGCGTTTTTTGCTGTGCCTGGGGATTTTTACAGCGTTTTTCTCGCTCAAGCTCATAGTTTCCATGGTTTTGAAACTTTCTACCGGTAAGTTGACTTCTCACAAGCATTTATTTTGTTACTTTGACACTGTAGTAAGTTTTTGACCATGGTTGCCAAATTTTAGGCAGAAATGGTGCCTATTGTACCCAGAAACACAAGATCAAAGACAACTCTGCTACAGCAAAAATCCAAATACCCAAATGCCAGAATATTCACGGACACTAGTGGACGTGTTTCCGAAACCCTATTTTTGGATTGGTCGACGATATATGATATCTTCGATAATGATGATTTTTCCAATGTGCCTCATGACCAACCAACTTATATTAGAATTCGGAGCTCGTAGCTCCATCTCATTGCCTCTGACCACCTTTCATGCCTTCCACAGACCTAGTGAAATAGGTATTGGACAATGCTAAACCTAAAGACCGCACTTTCAATGACCATGTTGGTACTTTTATGGCCGCCTTCAATCCTGATATTTTTGCTAAGGCTTATGCCCTTGGACGCCCCAAACAACTCATGAGCCATAAGTTCTTGGACGAAGCAATCTCCCACTACAATTATGAAGATGTGGTAAAAGGGTGGATGGATAACCCTACTCTTTTTGTTCCTCGACCATGTAATGATTACCCTATTTCATGGTTTAGGGAACCATTTTCATTGCTTGCAGCCATGTTCTGCCGGTTGTATGGTTCGGCTAAGTGCTTGTTGTTTAAAGCTGAATGGGTTCCGACAGCGCATCACATTGTCCTTACGGGCCATTCTTTCAATTGGGCTCATATTTTATCTGTAAATTTGCAAGAGGAAATTGTTAAGTATCAAAAGACCTTGACAAACAGGAAACCCCAGTTTTTCATGTCGGCTTATGTAATGGATTTTTTTGTGCAACTTCTGCATTTCCCCATTTGAATTGTAATTGGCAAAAGAATTCTCTGCATGTTCATATTTATTGTTCTGAAATGTGGAAGGATAAATTTGTTCCTCGGGTGTATGATATTTGAGACCTTTTCTTAGGGTCTATGTACCATAAGGTTTTCAAGGCTCACGCTCCAGTGTTTTCACAAAGTGCAAGGGATTTGATCACTTTGCATGGGGATTGGTATGTTGGAGAATATTTCTCGTACTTCATAATTTGGGGCAGCAACACAGTCCATTTACTACCAAGGATTGTCCTAGACCGCATGGTTTTGTAGGAATTTTATTTTCAAACGGTCGTTGATGGTGCCTTCCCTAAATTGGTCAAGCACAAAAAGAAGTGTTGGCCTAAGTTTCCCTTGAATTTAGGTTCTTTGGTCCTGCATAATTCTACCCATGGAGCAGTGCTGGGTAAGGAAATTTCAATTATGAACCTCGGAGAAGCCCCTAAAATAATGCATGATCCAAAGGCTTATTTGGAAAGCCTCTTTTCTCAAGAACATGCTAAGTTTCATTACACACATGAGGAGCTACCAGATGACTCCATATATAGGGAAACTATTGATTTTTGTAAGGAATTGGAGAATATCACTGATCAAGAAGTAAGGGCACATGTTGCTAAGTATCAGAACGATCTCAAGCAGACTACCCTTCACTTCAGGAAATTAAAGTTCAACGCAGAAGATACAATTCACAGGGAAAACATGGAGAAAGAAGCAAGACAACAGGAAGCAACAACTTCTTCTTCTGTCTCAGCCTCCCAGTCTAAAGACAAAAGTAAATCCGCCATGGAAACCCCTGTGATTACTCACTCTTCACAATTGGACGAAACTTTGCATAAAGGGGAAGAAATCATGAGAAATATTGAGAAGCTCAGTTCCCAACTTTAGACACAGGTAGAAGAGGCTGAACCTCAGCTTAAGAGACACAAAATTCAGTTTGTTCCCCACCAAGCATAGGAAACTGAAGCACTAGTGGCTCAAATAGAACACACATCTCAACAACTGCTCAGAGAGGACCAACCAGCACATGTAGCTCCACTTTCTCTTCAAGAACAAATACCTCTGTAGATTCCTCCAATACAACAGGTTGAACCTCCGCCTTAAACTGAAATTGAAGTGCAGTCCATTGATAGTGACCTGGAGGAAGAATATGGTCCTGCTACATGCCCTGTCAATATTTTCTATTCCATGACATCCTTTGTTCTTGATATACAGTCATCATCAGGTATTTTTTATGCTTTATTTCCTTAGTGTTCCTTTTCTTATCTTGATTTAAATCCCATTCTTGAGGACACCTCTACAAACCCATCAGTGTTAGCAGAAGTACCCAGTCCTACTTCTCCTCTTGCTCCACCTGTGTCATTGATCCCCCATACATCCTATACTACCCCTACATCCTTGCATATTTCATTTTCCCAAGTAGAAGCCCATTCTACCTACATAATTCTTTCTTCACAAGTTGATATTCCTATTCCCACCTCTTCCTCTTCTCTTATATCTATTTTACCTATTCCCCCCTTGGACATTTCTCCGATTATTGTAGAATTCTTTGTCTATCAAACATAACCTGAGCCATCAACCACCCCCCAAGAGGAAATCCTACCGGAATCAGAAGAGATGGCATATTTTGGAGAGGATGTTGTTGTTTCCTTAGGGAAATATTTTTGGAGCAAGAAAGAGAAGGAAATAATAAAAAAGGAACAAAGAGGACAAGGGAATGAACACTCAAACATCTTCCTGCCCTTAATCAATTTGTCTGGAGAACTGATGCCCCTAATGTTAGAAAATGAGCATTGGATACAACAACTGCTATGGGAGCTTTTGCAAGAGAAAATTATGACTCAGTGTCACATATGCATAAGGATCTCCTAGATAAAGAACAGGAATTGCATAAAGCCAAAGAGGATCTAGCAGCAATAGAGGCACGTTACCAAAATGAGACTTATCTCTCCATACAAGAACACCAAGATAAATAAGAACATTTGCAGAATAATATTGATCATCTCAAGCATCAACTTGAGAAATTAGAGCTCCTTAATCAGCAACAGGCTGATCAGAATGCTTCCCTCAAGAAACAACTCAAAGAATCACAATTGTCTTCAGCTGCCTCATCATTTTCCATATTAACAGTTGAAGAATTCAAACAATTAGCTTGTAGGGTTAATGATCAATATTATCAGTCTATGATCAGTCTATATACAAGGTTAAATGAAATGCAGAAAATGTACAAATCATTTCAATCACAGTCAGATGTCTTGCAGGAACACCATACTCGAAGAACTGCAGTAGCTAAGGCGCTTGAGAATGTGTTGGGTTGTAAAACACACATTAGGGATAAACCACAGGACATGCCAATCATGGACAATCTTCGGGCTAAGAAAACTGAAGTCACAATTAAAACTTGGGAAGGCATCTGCGATACAGTTGATTCCATTATCCATGAGGGACAAGTGACATGCAAGCGTAGGTGGACAACTTCTAGTGTTTTTATCGGTTTCTTGAAGCTTCCTATGTTAGTTCCGATCAACAAGGTAGTACCTCCCAAGCTAAAATTAGAGGAAATTGAACAAACATTTACTTCAGCTAAGGAGAAAATTCAGGGTGTGACCCAAAGTACTTTGCAGGAGATTATGAGCTGGATTGAGATACCTAGTTCTGCGATGGTTAAAATACATGTGTATCTTGGGGAATGGAAGAAGGTCAAAAAGAGGGAAATCACATCCCAGATCTTGAGGGTAGAAGTACACCTAGAACAAGCCAAATACTAGGATATTGATTTCTTAATGGATCTAAATGCCAAGTGGTGTTCCGCCCTTGGCGAAACTGAAACTGTTTTATTTTGTGATCCCATGTCTTGGGAATTTTTTTTTTTTGTAAAACTTTGTATTATTATTTAAAGGGAAAGTTTTCTGAAGTGAAGGGGGGATTTTTTTAGAGATTAATCCTAGGAACATATTGAAGGACACACTACAAAGTTACATTACAGGGAAGTTTGTGATTTTGTACTATGTAATTTTTTACAAGTCAATAAAATTGCAGTCATTTCATGCTATGTTTCATGGTTCATTCCTTAAATGTTTTTAATGAATTCCAGTCATTCTTCTATTATTTTATGGCTTGCTAATTATTAGTGGTATCTATTAATGTGTTCTATTATGTCCTGATTTCTCATTACATGGTTAACATGTGCTATGTATGTTAAATGGATTTATTTGCTTGATTTATGTGACCTATAATAACGTTGATTGCAGTATTGTAAGATCTTGTAAATACCAAAAAATGAATTCTAGTTCTCAACTCAACGACTCCAAAACCAATAAATAAGTAGTTAGAAGTTTCCTTTTTTTGTAAAAATTTGGAATTTTATTGAAAGGGAAAGGTGTTTCCAAGTAGGAGGGGACCTTTTGGAGACTAAGCTTAGGAGCTATACATAAAAAAGCTTCTGATTTGTTCACTTTGTAATTTTTGCAAAATAATAAAATTACAGTCATTTTGTGGTATGTTTCATGGTTGTCCATTAAATGTTCTTAACGAATTGTAGTCCTTCTTCTATTTATATGGGTTTCCAATTATTGGTTGTTATTTGTAAATGTGTTGGTTGATGTATTGATTTATGTTTACGAAATTGACATATGGAAGGTGCATTAAGTGAGTGTTTTTGTTTAATTCACATGCAAATCAAGATCATTAATGATTTTTTATTTTTGTTATTGATTAATCATGAATCATGAATCATTAACGTGAAAACATGCAAATCAAGACCAATTTTTGCACCCAAGTTTACACTAAAACAAATAAAATTGTCAAAGCTTCATCAAGGCATTAGAGATATACAACAGGTCCAAGAGACAATATTAATTAACAATTCGATATTAGATAAAGCATTGGAATTGTTATTATTGAGTTTTATTTAAAGTTCATTTAAGGAAATAGGAGTTGATCTATATTTTTATACGTTGAGTAATTATTTCCTTGCTATGAATTATATATCATAACTGTCCTACGTAAAAACTTTCACATCAGTGTCTTAGTTTCCTAAGACAGTTTAGTCTAGAACCCAATTACTTCAAAATTTCTTGGATATTCCTTGAAACAAAAGCAGATTTCATACATCAACAAGTCACCAAATGAAAACAATACATCTATAGAGAAAACAATGAGAAGCCTCAACCACATTTTGGTTTGAAATATTTTGAAGCAAGTAAGCTTTCCTCTTGTTTCCTACGTTGGACATATGAATTGTCTTGCATTCAAGAGTATCTGGAAAAATAGAAAGCTGGAGAAATGCAGAGGCCTGAAAGAGATGTAACTCTTGATATTGTAGTGAATGCAAGCCCTTGTCTATCAATGTTTCCAATATATATTGTTACATTTTGTAGGGTCATAACTTGGGATTTATGAATTGTTAAACCCCATGCCATACGAAGTGGTAGTTTCCTACATGATCCTCTTGTTATGGGAGATATTGGGACATAAGTAAGATTAGAAGCATCCCATAAGGGTCCTTATTAATGGAGGAATTCGACGGCAACAAAGGATGGTAAGGTATGAGGTTCTTCATTGGAGTTGTAGACAATGTCAATGAATTTTCCAAGTGAGTCGTCAACAAGGTCTGCGTGAACCCATAAATTAGTAGTTAACATGACTTGTTGACCAATAGCAAGAAGGACCTTTAACGACAATTGTTCGTCATCAATGGATTGGTGGGCATCTTTGCTCCTTTTTTCTCCGAATCAAAGTGCAATTGGCCTATTAAGTTGTTTGAGCATGTGTTTCTTGTGCATTGCAACAGAGCTATTAGTGGGATACCAGTGGATAGATTGTTGAAATGCACAATTTTCCACATGTGAAAGGTATGAGGTTGTTCTTTCCATTAGGAGTGCCCAATATTCAACAACGGGTGTTGCATTTAGAAGGTTAAGTAAGAATTGGCGAAAGGAAGTTTGAGAAGGGGTATTTCCTTGTTGTCGGAAAATAATTTTGAGTGTGATAAAAGTATCAAATGTACGATAGAGAGCAATTCCAATGGATGATCCTGCATACATGGGGATGTCCTTTAGATGAGGAAATTGTCTGAAGTCACCAAGAAGGATCATGAAAAAACCACCAAATGGGATTGTACCATGTGAGAGGAAAGCCTGACGTAAGTGTGCATCAATTTGAGTTAACATTTTTGGGCTAATAAATCTCATTTCATCGATGAGAATATAACGAATATGGCGGAGTTCTTCTTGAACTTTTGAAAGGGATTGGCCTTCAAGGGGGTGCATTTCAACAATGGGTATTCGAAGAGCATAATGTATTGTAAATGTATGTATGTTAAAAGCAACAACACCAATTGGAGCAAGGAGAAGCAGTGGGGAGGCAGTTTGTTCAGATGTAGTTGGAGTGCAGATTTCAAGCAAGATATGAGGTAAGATTTTCGGGTGCTTGCAGTACCTTGTATCACCATTTTGATTGGTTGAGCAGGTGTAGTGTTTCTAAAATGGGAAATCACAAGATCAAAGACTAGGAGTTGTGTGGGAGACAAGGAATCAGGTGAATTGGAGAACGACGGGGTGTCTTCATGTAGTTGGGTGGACAAGATATTAAGGTCAATGAATGATGTCGCTGCCTCATGCAAATCGGTGGTTATATTGTTATGTCTCTAATTTTGATTTTTGTCAAAATCACGATGTCCAAGCATTTCATGGTCATCAATCTGGATGTTGTTTCTTGGTCGCATTTGAGAGAGAATTTCCCATTCATCCATGCTATGGGGTAAGGTAAAGGTAATTGCATCAGAGTTTGAATCATTAGATAGAGGTGTAGAGGGTTGTTCTTGTGCGCATCCAACATGCCACACAATATATGTGCCTTCAATGTGATGCCAATGAGAAATAATTTAAGAACTTGTTGTTCCAATATCCTGATAGATGGAACGAAAAGGTTTGGATAGAATAAGTTTGCTCCAACAAAACGGTTCAAAAGCTGAAGAATCAAAGGCAGGAATGGAAGTGAATTATGGATAGACTCTAACAATATTGTGACGCAAGTTTTGTTTCCATGGATTTTTTTGCCTATTAGGCAAGAAAGACTAAGAACGAGCAACTTCAAGTAGGGTTAGATGTTCAAGAGCAATGGGTCTTTGTATGTATGCAAATATGAAGGGGGGGGTTGGAGGGGTGTTAGTAGTGTCATTAGAAACATGATGGAAGACACTTTGGCTCACATTTAGGGAAAATAAGTGACGACTACAAAGCACAAGAGGGAGTTTTTTGAGCATGTGACATGTCTCTTGTGCAATAATGTCTCGTTTTGCGATTGTTTATGCAAGGAATCATTTGATTAGTTGAAGAATGGGGCTGTCACTTGGTGCTACATGTGCAAGGCAAGAGAGAATTGCATGGTAGCTTTTTTATTTTGGCTCTACTTTTGATGCATACTTTGAAATGTATTTGAGGACAGCATGTCTAAAAAGAACAGGATGGAATCAACATTATCCCTCCATATTGAAAGCATGGTAGGGTTGTGTAAATTTAGAAGGGAATCATTTCTTGCAGGATTGTAGGTTTTACGCCCATTTGGATCAATGAATAACGAAGAAGTAGCTTGTAGGTCATACTGAAAACCATAGAGACATTGAACAAATGTTTCTTTTTTGCGAAGACAAGTTGATTCTAAACATCTGGTGTGCCTTTAAACAAAATTTACAAGTTCTTCATAGTCAATTGGTAGTTCGATGCAAATATGGATGGTGATGCAAGACTGCATGGATCATTTGTAGTAAAATGGTGTAACCTAGATGTGGACAAGTGGGAATTACAAGGATTCCAAGCTGTAACATATGTGTCAAAAAAATGTTTTGCAGCTTCAACTACAAGACCATCTTCCCATTCTAAGGTGTCCATATTTGGTACATCTGCCAACCAAATAAAACCATGAATGTGTGTGGATCCTCTATGCTTCCATTCATACCTACATGGGAGAAAAAGGAATATATTAGAAATGAATTGTATAAAGTGAGAAACATGAAGAGAAGAATAAGAAGGAAGAGATAGCAGAATTCCTACACCAAGAATTCGTTATATGAAAAACTTTTTGAAGCACCTCTTGAAGGAATGTTTTGAATATATTGTGCATGTATTGTGATGTAATATGTGGATTTGATATGATGTTGTAAATATTCCATTGATAGTGTTGAGCTAAAATAGTAGGACGTTTAGCAGGAATTAGAGCATGCAAATCTGGCCATTTTGTGTTAGCTGCACTAAGGGTGGAGAAGAATGTTGATGTGCCTTGTTGATTGATCATATTTGTGAGTTCAGCTCTAATTTTGTTCCAATGTGAGTGTGTTCCATGTAATGAAGACCCAAAATTTGCGACTCGTTCATCAATTTTGTCATTAGGCATGTCTTGAAATTGGTTAACAAGCTCAAGTATCATGGGAGGTAGTGTATCTTCAAGATTAATTTTGACAAAAATAGAAGCAGTAGCATTACTCAAATGACGCATGATTAGATTGTATATGTAGTACCAGAAGCAAGGATGTTGGCCAAATATGTTGTCATGATAGTGATGAGGTGAAGTGCATATTCGTGCATCTCAACTTCATGAATGCATGGTTGTTTAGGCATTGCTGCACCTATGGGGAACAAGGTTGGAAAAGCCATGGAAAGAAGGCCTTTATAGGGGAGATGCCTATAGGGGTCCAATCAATGGAAGGTGGTAGTGGGATATTTGGTATGTGTAACAAGTGTCTAATTTCTTCAACCTCAGTTCTAGCATTAGTTTGTGTTGAAATAAATGAGGGGAATTCTAATTCATAAGGTTCAAATGAATTTGGTGGTTGAAATGTAAAGTACAAGCTTTGCTGATGAGATAATGTATCATTGCTATTAACATGCGGAATCATAGGTGAAATGTCTGTTGATATAAGAGGCAAAGAAGCTAATGCAATTGGGTTGACTTGTACATCCTTGTAGTGTGGGTCGTTTACCATTTTGTATTGAAGGGCATCAAGAACATGTGTTTGACTAACAAATAGTTCATATGGATTGTTTGTAGAGTTGCATTTGCAAACAACAAGGATGTCAAGTTCTGATATTAAATGGGGTAGGGATGTGGAAATATTGGAAATGTCTTGGGGGAAGAAAATAGTATGGCCATAATATTTATATTGACCACCATGAGCATGTGTGACTTGTAAGATTGGGTTAGCATGACTAATGAGGATTTATTCAAGTTGTGTAAGTAATACAAGGATAGGTGGTTGGATTCTTGGGTCCATACTGTTTTCCAATGAAAAGCGATGGCCTTTTTCATTCTAGAATACACCGAGAATAAGTGTATGCACCCTAGAACTCTTTCGTTGCAATACTGGGGTAACATTCTTTGCAAATCGAGCAGACATGCATATCAACCAGTTGGTCCATTTTTTTATGAAATCGTTGATGTGTATCATTGAGGCAGGTGTCCAATGGATTTAGCATAGGGTATGGAAGGGAAGGTTTGTCAGAAGGTTGGGCAAGGGAAAATGAAGAAGACATATCCACAGGTAGACGAGCATCTCTGTAAAGAAGATGTTGTTTCTTGTTGTTTTTATCTCTGTTCTGTGCATATACAACTCTTCTTCATGCATTGGCTTGTTCATTGTCATGAGTTGACATAATTCCTACCAGAAAAATCGTAAACTTGTTAAAGACTTAGAAGCTTTTATTGCTGGCAGTAACACATTTTCTATATGTATTAACTGCAAATTATATGGATATAAAACCGAATATATAAAGCAAATGTTAACTGATTGCATATTGGGAACTAACAATGTACCTTAAAATAATATTTATGGAGTAGTCCTAGCTTGATAATTGTAAGAAAGTAGCAATATAGAAGAGAAAAGTGTAGTATGAGAAATGGTATATGAAAAAATAAATTAAATGTCATTATTGTTCTGTACAGAAGAATGAAAAGTTGTGCTAAGAAAGAAGAGAACAAAGTTGTTTATTTTATAAATAAACACAATAGAAAATTAGTATTGTATTCAAAAGTTACCATATAGCTTGTATCAACAATTTAGGTTAAAAACGTTAAGTGATGGCTTGTACAGTGGAATTACGAGACTACAAAATAGAACTGTAATAAGGGAGTTAAAAAAAATACCCTGCTATGTTGAACCATGAAATAAGGACTTAAAATTGAGAATTGAGGGCATTCATTGCAGACAATAAAGAATGTGTAAGTATTAAGTCAAAATAACCTATGTATTTAAATGTCCACCTGAAATTGTTGATTATGTGTTTTCAACCATGAATTACGACTTTTAGGCTTTTAGGCATGCAATTCCACAGAAGGTCTTTGTTCTAACAGAAAGAGTAAGAACTAATTGTTTGTTGCAGATCCTTTGGCCTATTTCAGCAATTGATGTTGCTTTAGTTGAGAGAAGACATAGGTATTTTGCAGAAATGCCCATGAGTTGGTTTGTAGCATCATCAAAAGCTATGACACCATGAAGGTATATAGTGATATATTCCAATTCAACCTTTAGTATGTATTGGTAGTCACATTCAAGAAACTCCCCATCATATTTACCGCAATTCCAAATGTCTCCAACTTTGTGGGAAATATTTTTCATGCATTGTATACCATCAACAAAAAGAGGGCATGCAAAGAAATGAAAGTCATCCATGTTAACATTTGTGATGGTTGCAACAAGAGAGTACCAAACGGGTTTTTCATATGGTTGAAGAGTTTGTAGCTCATTGATGGTAATGATTTTACGAGGAGTAGAATGAGAGGAATTGAATTTTCAGCTCAAAGATGGTGATACTGAATGAAATCCATTGTCATGAAACCATCTCTGGAGAACCACATTTTATTCAATCTTTGGGTTTACAAAAATAGTAGTGTTGGAAATAGTCCCAACACTTTTTCCATTAAAAATTATAACATGGTCACCTTTGATTTCTATAGCTGGAGGAGTAGCTAAACCATGAAGGTTGGAAAGATCGACTCCTTCAATTTGGAAATGCTCTCCAAAGAGTTATGTCAATACTATAGCCTGACATGTCATGGAGTCCAATGATGCGCCGTACAGTCTCAAAACTATCCCGTTTTTGTATTGTGGATGTAGGTGAAACTGAAATGACAAGTCCAACAAGTTCAACCATGGAATTGAGAGGTATAGTTTGAATCTCCTGAATAGTTTTAAAGTTAAAGAAATATAAAGGTATTAAGGGGTATTCCGCTAAGCATGGTTGGATGGTTGAGGAGGAACCTAGGAAAATATCATTATGGATTTTCAAATGGTTGAAAATTGGATTGGATGCTTTCACTATGTCGTTTGATACTATGTACACTATTCCTATTTGTATTTGGTCATACAAAGAGAATGCCAATTCATTGAATGCGGATGTATGTATTTCATCATGTGAAGTATTAACAAGGTCAAATCCAATCACTTTTCTAGACCCTCGTTGGTTTCCATATTCATGTATGTTTGTCTTGGAAATAAATCGACCTTGAATGTTCTAAACTTTGTTAGAAGAGGAGAGTGATGTGAATGGGATAGTCGATGCATGAAAGGTAGGGTTTTCATTTATTAAGCTAGGGTTCATTGCAACAGAGGAACTACTTTGAGAGGGAGAAGATACATGTAAGTGGTAAGGTGCAGGGTATCCAGTAATTGCTGCATTCACTGTGACAACTTCAAGTGCAAGAAATGCGATAGTCCTGTGAGAAGAACTACATTAGAGAGTAATGGGAGAGAAAAGCATTGGATGCATGAACAGTGTGAAATTGATTAAGTGGGAAAAAACAATGAGAAAATTAAACATACATTACATTATGTACAATGTTGCATGTATATTGGGTAAATTTGATTACAGTTCCTTCTTTTAGTTGTCCATTTTCTACAAGAGTACTATATATAATTGGAAGCAATAGCTCATGCTTGTGAAGTCTGTTTGAGATAGAAACTCGGAACCGAATAGATGATGACTTGAGTGAGTTCACTTGGTTTAATGAGGAGACCTGTACCAATGGGAAAAGGTTGACATCACCATGTAGCAAGAGTGAAATAGAATCTTCAGTTAGCATAGTCTCCATAACAAGATGGTTCTTTTTTCCTTTGGAATGAAACAAGGAATGAAAAAAAACTATTTGTAATGTAACATATCCATGTGACCTAACTAAAATGCATATATACAAAAAAAAATATTCACATGAACATATGCCATGAGTCTAGTTATTGTTATTCATTATCTATTATAAATATTAAATGTGGACTGTCACAAACATAGAACCACACGTTATGGTTTTTCGAGCTTATAGATGATCTTTTAAACGTCATAAAATTGTTGGAAGAATAGCACAGGCCTTCTGGGCCAAGGTTTTAATCTATTTTCTCTGTGTTTTCTTGGGTGAAAGTTAGAAACTTGAAAGACAACCAAAATCTGTAAGAAAGAGTTGGACTTCTGATTTTCGAAGTCAAAAAGTCAGAATTCGGTAAATTAGAATAAGGGTAAGGTAGAAATCCAAATTTCCAATTCTTGAAGACGGAACGAGGAAGTAAGGAAGTTGGAAGTTGGAAAGCGGAGAAATAGCCGAAAGTGTTTAAGGAAAGTTGGATTTCTGATTCCCGAAGCCGAAAAATGGATATTGGGAGGTCGAAAATCGGAAAGTGAAAAAGTAGCCTAAAGTTCTAAGGAAAAATTGGATTTCCCATTCACGAAGATGGAAAGCGGAAGTTGGCAAGTTGAAAATCAGGAAACTGAGGATTTCCTATTCGAAAAAGTAGAAACCAGAAGTCAGGAGGTAGGGAAGTCTAAAATCTGGAAGTGGGGAGGTAGGAAATCGAAAAGCGAAAAAATAGTTGAAAGTTATAAGGAAAGATGGATTTTTAATTTATGAATTTGGAAAGAGGAAGTCAGAAGGATGAGAAACGAAGATCAAGTCGTGGCTTCATGGATTTCTGCATTCCGAAGTCGTAAAGCGGAAGCCGAAAAGATGGAAGTTGAAAATCATAAAAGTGATAGGTGAGCACCTTGCTTCGTTGATTTCCGCATTCAGAAGTTGGAAATCGAAAACTGGAAAGCCCGAGGTTGGAAATCGGAGAAGTGAGAGGTGAACTCGTCACTTCGTGGATTTCGACATTCTAAAGTGGGAAATTGGAAGGTAGAAAAGTGGAAGTTGGAAACCGAAAAGGTGACAAGTGAACAGTTTGCATTCTTGGATTTCTGCATTCCAAAGTCAGAAGTCAGAAGGTGGAAGTTGGAAAAGTTAGTTTAGCTTGGAAACGATTGCTCTTCTTATAGATTGGATCTGTAAGCTTTAGAATGACTGTTATAGTAATTTTTAAGATTGAGAATGATTGTAAGAGGTTATCAATTATTGATGGCCTTGCATCCTTAGGCTGATTTCCTTACCTAAAACAAGTGCATGCCCACGAAATTGATAGTCGGGTTTACTAGTCATTTTCCTAAGAAAACTACAGGTGAATTTTATAGCTTCAGCATTCATTTAAAGACTAATAGTATTATACATGGACCTCACTAAGCTGGAACGAAGAGAGGGTTAAAATATAACCAAATACAAGACTCACTGATTCAAAACATAGCATGAGTATTACACCATCATGAAGCCACAAAAACAATACAAATCACAGTCCTTATGCAACTGAGCAGGAGTCATAGTTAATTAAAACATAGCAAGGGTGTTTCACCATCTCATAAGAAACACTTTCATTTACCCTAAAAAATGATACCTATCATTTTATTGAAATTTAAAACACCTCATTAGACATATACATATATACCATGAGTTAAATAGATTTGTGGAAATTTAAAGACAGTAATAGAACCTGTTGGTATTAATTTGTCACAGTGGTTTAGGAACTGAAAACACAGTCTCACAAAGAATTCAGACAAATATGCATAAAATTGGCAAAATGGTGTTGCAATGGAAGTAGCAGCTCTGTATAATCAAATGAAAGAATGATAATACAATGCAATAACCATGCCAGATGCATGAATTCCAAGACAATTCGAATTCCCAAGGAGATCATTTGAATTGAATGAGTGAGTCTAGCTTAACTGAATGTAAGCCACAGTGAACACTTAAGTTAACCACTGATCAAAACCCTAATTGACTCAACTGAGTCCTAACTGAAGTCAAAGTGAAATAAATGACTGAGTCTAACTGAAAGTAGCTCAAACACATGTCACTGTAATCCAACCAACAAGTGGTAGCCCATCAATGACTCCAATGAACCCCGATGAGGTCAACTGAAGTGTAACTGACCATCATAAGTGGTTGGAGGCACCCCTGTTGACTCCAGTTCATTAAATAAACATTAAATAATCAATTTAATGAATGGAGGTGCCTTCACTACTCTGTTTAACTGATTGTAACCATCGGTTAGCAATAAAGTGCATTTATGACACTCGGATAACCCCCGGAGTGCTCCAGTTAGCCTCCTCGAACGAAGGAGAAGGCTTAGTTAGCCTCCTTGACTGAAGGTAGGCATGGGTGTGCTCATGCTGATGTCATACAATGCTCCTCTGATGTCAATTAAGTCAATAAAACTTAGGATAGTGGTTTAACTAGGTCAAATTGACCAAAATGAGTGTATATGGTGGTAAATGTCTCCAACACCCCCCCTTAAGCTATCCTTAGGAGAAGTAGAAAAAATAAAGTGCATAAGAATTCTAGGGCCCCAAAAAATAAGGCCATAGGTCACCTTGTACAATACTGAAACTCAGGCAATGCTCAAAACAAACTAAGTGAGGAAAAGAGGGAAAACCCAATGTGAACCCCCCCCCCCCCCCTCAAGATGAACACTGAAAGTAGTTGGATCACCCTGATGAACTCACCCCCAACAGTGAACGGAGGTAAGTGAACTTATTTTCTAAAAATATCTTGGTGAAGATGTCTGGAATTTGCTCATCAGTCGGGCACTATTGCAAAATGATGGTCCTGTCATGCATTAGCTCCCTGATATAGTGCATGTGTATCTCTACATGCTTGGTCCTCTGCCTGGTAACCGTATCTGTGGATATCTTAATAGCACTTTGATTGTCACAAAAGAGGACAGTGGACAAAGCACTACCAATATCAAACTCTGAAAGAATGCCTTCCAACCAAACAGCTTGGATGCAAGCATTCACCGCTCCTCGATACTCGGCCTCTGCTGAAGATAATGCTATGGCGACCTACTTTTTTCTAGACCAGAAAATGGGGCCACCACCAAACATGAAGACATATCTGGAAGTAGACTTCCAATCAATAGAATCACCCACCCAATCGAAATCTGTGTATCCAACCAGCGCTAGCTCGAAGTCTGCAGCATAGTGAATGCCGTAGGTCCTGGTTCCCTGGATGTACTGGAGGATCCTCTTAGCTGCCTTCTAATGAAGATCATGGAGCTAATGCATGTATCTTGATACAACATTCATGGCATAATATATATCAAGCCGAGAATGAGTCAAGTACAACAAGCTACCAATCAGTTGTCGATAAGAAGTGGAGTCCATGGGAGGTGTGCTTTTTCCTTCTTCAAGGCTGATCCCTGAAAGGAAAGGGAATGAAGAAGCTCTACATTCAGCCATGTTAAACTTGAATAACAGGTCTGATATGTATTTTGACTAAGTGACCATTATCCCATCAGAATTTTGCTCAATTTCGAGCCCCAAAAATTGTTTTAAGAGCCCCAAATCGTTCATTTCAAATGCATTGTGGAGAGCAGTTTTGATGACTGAAATAGAAGCCACTGTGCTACCTGTGATCAGTAAGTCATCAACATATAAAAAATAATAATCAAATGATCATCATACTACTGTATATACACATTTGGATCTGATCTACACCTTTGGAAGTTTTGTGAGAGAAGGAAGGCATCCATTTTGGAATACCACTCTCTTAGGGCCTGTTTTAACCCGTATAGTGACTTCTTTAGCTTGCAAACCAAAGATGGATCAGAAATGTAGCCCTCAAGCTGCTTCATGAATATCTCCATGGATAAATGTTTACTTAACATCCATATGATGCACTTCCCAGTGCTTAGATGCTGAAGTTGCCAAAACTAGGCGAATGGAGTCCATTTTTGCAACTGGTGCAAAAGTCTCATGGTAGTCCACACCTTGGACCTGGGAGAAATTTTTTTCCACCAGCATTGCCTTATATTTGTAGGTGCTTCCATCTGTAGTAACCTTATTCTGAAACACCCACTTGCATTGAACCAATTTCCTTCCCGGAGGAAGAGAAACTAGCTCCAAAGTAGTGTTTTTTTAAGAGAATTCATCTCTTCATCCATGGCAACTTGCCATCTCGGATCCTTCCAAGCATGATAGTAGGACTTTAGGTCTAAAATTATCATCAAATAACAATATTTGGACAGCAAATAATTAGGACAATAGAGCGCAATACCTTCTCTTTGGAAATCAGACCGGGTTCTCCTTGGATCATTTGGATTTTGAATGTCATCTCCTGCGGATGAGAGTGTCTTTCGGGCCCAAGTTGAGAGATGATTATGCACTTCAGGTTCTGATTCATCATATTATGTTTTCTGTACAATGATATCTTAAATCAGAGAATCCAAATCAGGGTCATCACCCCCAATTTCATCATCCAAATATTCAGTAGAATAGGAAGGAAATTTAGCAGTTTTCTCCATCACTAGTTCCACCTCCTGAAGAGGCTCATCAAACTTGACACTCCTTTCGATGATGATATATTTTTTTTTGATATCTAGTAGCTTGAATCCTTTTGATTAATCAGGGTACCCAATAAACAAACATTCTATGATTTGCGGTTGCAAAGCCCTCCTTTTATCAAGTGGAATTCGGGGCCATGCAGTGGACCCAAACACCCACAGATTCGACACATCCGACTTGTGTCCGAAGTATGGTTCGAAAGGGGTCTTCCCTTTCATGGATGAGTGTGGCACTCTATTCTAAATATATTCTGTAGCATGCATGGCTTCAGCCCACAAATTTGCAGCCAACTTCTTTGATTCCAACATACATGTGGTCATCTCCTTGAGAGACCGATTCTTCCTCTCTGCTACACCGTTCTGCTGGGGAGTGTAGGGAATTGAATGCTGGAACTGAATACTACTTTGGGAGCATATGTGTAGCATCTCATTAATTACATACTCTCTGCCATGATCATATCTTAATATCTTGATCTTTTGGCCAAATGCATTCTCAATCAAGGCCTTTAAATCAGTGAATTTTTCATAGACTTCAGACTTCTTTTTTATAAAGAAGACCCATGTATACTTAGAAAAATCATCAATAAAAGTTAGAACATACCTTGATCCATTCATGGATGTGATAGTCACGGGACCACTGATATCAGAATGTATCAGTCCCAAGATGCATGATGCTTTCCAACAACACAGCCCTTGCAAATTCTAGTGGTTTCCTTGATGACCGGGAGGCCTTCAACCATAGAATTTTTCTGTAATTGTTGCAAGTATTTGAAGTTGAGATGGCCGAACCTCTCATTCCACATTCTACTAACTTCATTTCCATGAGTCAGCAATGCGGTGGGATTTTCATCCGCCACAAAATGGGAGAGCTCATAGGCTTTTGCATGATGGTTTGCAAGGCCTTTAGCTACAAGTTTCTCGGATGCAAGTTCTGTGATCTCTACATCATTCGGGCTGAAGGATACTCTCTTTGGCACTTCCGTATGTGTCATTTGATAAAAACTAAGGAGGTTTGATGCCAGAGATGGTACATACAAAACATTTGAAAAAAATCCATTCTCAAGATCTACAGTACCTTGTCCTTCGGAAATGATGGTGGAGTCATCTCCCATGTGGATGGGGATGGATTTGCCGGTCTCCAAATATGAGAAGGAGTCTCTTTCAGCCATCATGTGGTTCGAAGCTACATAATCTATCAAGAGTGATTTGGACTTCGAAGTTCTTGCCATGAGGGCATGACCTCTTTCATGTTGTGGTTCCTGATCTTGCTAATCTCTCCTCTGAAAGCTTTCCGAAAGATTGATGTGGTTTCTCTCAAGGAGAGAGGTAGCTTCATCAAGTTTCTTCTTCATGAAGGCATGTTCAGTGTGGAATCCCTTCCCACAATATGAACACTTGACTTTTCCCTTTCCATGATGCCCTTTTCCTTTGTTCTTCTTTGAGTCGGAAGACTCTTCATGCTGTTGGTTTTCAACTGTAGGCTTAGGAGCTTAGAATTTTGTTTTTAGGTTCTTCTACTACTTTCTTTTACCCTTCAGATCTTTGGGCCCCAAGACATGGAGGGCTTGATCACAGGAGGATTTGATGATCCCCATCTAGACAAGCTTATCATGTTCACTTGTTAGGGACTCAATGAAGGCATTGAGTGAAGGCATCTTCCATCTAGGGGTTGTGAGCTTCCCCACACGGAATGTAGAGAAAAAAACTGAATAATCAGCTCCAAGTTTGGAGAGTATGGTGAGGATGATTTGATCATCCTCCTTCTCCACCTTACATTACTTCAACAGTAAGACAATGTTCTTGAACTTTGTAAAAAATTCATTCAGGGTTTCGAAATTGGAGGGCTGGAGAGACATCAACTCATTATAGAGCTGGTATACTCTCAAATCATCTTTCTTTCCATACAGGGTTTCCAATTTGTCCCAGCTTTCCTTTGGAGTCTTCAATCCCGAGAGATGGAAAAGAATATCTCGAGAAATAGAGAGGCACAAGAATCCAAATGCTTCATCTTTCTTGTTCAAGAATCTAGCTTTGTCTGTCGCAGAAGTAGGCTCTTCTTCAGTGTCCATAGTGACCCTATAGAGTCCTATGGCATGTAGCTGGATCTCCATGTCTCCTTTCCATGAGTGGAAATTGAACGGAGTCAAGAGTTCTACGTAAGAAGCCATTTGAAACTACTAGAGCGAATGCTTTCAGCTGATAAAAACCTGCAAATCACAATAAAAGGGGCATCGTAAGGTTGAACATCCTGCACATTTTAGGATTTCATCACACCCAGGATAGTTGATCAAGCAAGCTTGACCAACAATTTCCTTACTTGGGGTATTAAGTGGTAAGCCTTGGCTTCTGGTGTAGTGCTGGATTTTTGAGCTCTTGCTCAATTTTCATGCAAGATCTGTCAAAAACCTTGCTTTTGAGATATCTAAGCTTCGTCCCGCTGTGAGCTCTAATACCATATTAATTTGTCACAGTGGTCTAGGAACTGAAAACACAGTCTCACAAAGAATTCAGACAAATATGCATAAAATTGGCAAAATGGTGCTGCAATGGAAGTAGCAACTCTATATAATCAAATGAAAGAATGATAATACAATACAATAATCGTGCCAGATGCATGAATTCCAAGACAATTTGAATTCCCAAGGAGGTCATTCGAATTGAATGAGTGTGTCTAGCTTAACTGAATGTAAGCCACAGTGAACACTCAAGTTAACCACTGATCAAAACCCTAATTGACTCAACTGAGCCCTAACTGAAGTTGGAGTGCAATAAATGATTGAGTCTACCTGAAATTAGCTCATACACATGTCACTGCAAGCCAACCAACAAGTGGTAGCACATCAATGACTCCAATGAACCCCGATGAGGTTAATTGAATTGTAACTGACCATCAAAAGTGGTTGGAGGTGCCCCTATTGACTCCAATTCATTAAATAATTAATTTAATGAAGGGAGGCACCTTCATTGCTCTGTTTAAATAATTGTAACCATTAGTTAGCAATAAAATGCATTTATGACACTCAGATCACCTGCGAAGTGCTCCAGTTAGCCTCCCCGAATGAAGGAGAAGGCTTAGTTATCCTCCTTGACTGAAGGTAGGCGTGGGTGTGCTCATGCTGCTATCATACAGTGCTCCTCTAATGTCAATTAAGTCAATAAAACTTATGATAGTGGTTTAACTAGGCCAAATTGACCAAAATGAGTGTGTACGGTGGTAAATGTCTCCAACAGTTTGTAAGGTCAAATACGAAGCAAATAATTTTCTACCACAAAGAGTGTTCAAAACATTTAAGAAGATTGAAGGAATACCTGCAAATTTGACAAGGTGTGAAAACCTCTGTTGGAAAATCTCTAGTGTAAACAAAGCAGAACAAAATCAATATAAGCAAAGCAAAGGAAAACAATGAAAAATAGTGGTTACCTGAATCTTTGTATATATGTGCAAAGCAAAGGCGGCGCAACAACAAATTCAGTAAATTGAGTATTGTAACAAGATCTTGGAGATCGTCATAAGGTGATCCAAAATTAAGATATAGGCCCATCTCTGAATCAAATGACAAGTTTTCTTGCATTAATGGAGCAACAATGCATTGATGAAGCATTAATGTGGATGAAGGTACATGGTAAAAGTGTATTTCATTGCCCGAAGCGGTTTTTTGTTATGGAACCACGACCAAATTGACCCCACAAACTGTGAGCCTAAAGCCACAAAAGCCATCGAAAAAATATTAGCCTAAACCCACAAAAACTGCTGGACTGAAACTTTGACAAAATCTTGGGCGTAAAACATTGGTAAGGGCTATGCCGAATTGAAAGAAATGAACTCCAGTGAAGGACAACAAAACCTTGTACAAAAAAATCTGCCAGGACCGGTCATTTAGGGAAGCAGATAGAAGTGTAGTGAAAACACGGAAGCCACCTATTAGAAAAACATCGTTAAACACCAATTGGGAAGAATGATCCACAATAGGCAATCTGATACGAAAAAACTGTCCATGAGTCCATTAATACATTCACGCGCAGCACCGGTCATAACACAGAGGACACCTACAGTCTGCAGGAAAGAAGTTCTGGAATGGAGATTGCAGAATCACGTTGGGACTCAACTGAAGTGCAGTACAAAAAAAACCAAAATTGATCACCATACGTGCATGAAAAACAATGTCAGGACACAGCTCCATCAATCAATCCATTCATGTGCAACAACATCTGTAACACAAAAGACAACTGTCAAACTCCTATTCTCCCAACACGCGAGCCACCTGTCGCATCGCCATTAGAGAAGGAGACAAGGAATCTTCTGAGACTGCTTCTCCATTGTAGAAGGCCTCGGGGTAAAAAAATAATAATAATAAATAATATATATATATATATATATATATATATATATATATATATATANATTTCCTTTTTATCAAATAAATAAAATATTTAAAATTCATAATATAACAATATTTCTTTATTATAATATTTAAAATTTTCAATATAAAAATATTAGAACTCAAAAGCGGTTTATTACTTATAAACTTAAGATTAAGAGCAATATGCTTTATTCTATTTTCCTCTTAGAAGTGGGGCTCCCCCTATTGAAAGCATGGGTATGGTTAGATATCTATTATACAAACACAAATTAAATAATAGAGGAGACCAACGACTTCATAAAATTTCTCTTAACTCCAACCAAAACCACCTTCGCCTCAAGCGTGGATGGCTTAAAGATGCCATGCCTTGGTTAAATTATTGGGGGATTGACGAAGCTGCCACTTTCCAAACCATTGATAACATTAAATATATTATTATCTCCACATTCAAAGAGAAAATGTGGTGCAATGAAGATTTAGAGGATAAAAGAAAATTACGTTGTTGATGATGATGATGAAGATTAACGTCCACTGTAACCCATTTGGCCTATTAGACCTTAAGAAAAGAGAAACAAATCATTTGGATTTCTGTAAAATTTGATTCCTATGATTACAAAGTTAAGAAAGAAGTGAAACTAGGTCAACATAGTTTTCACAAGTTAGATGATCAAGGGATTTAGAATTGTAGCAAATATTAGGAAATTACGATCAAATGTGGGTGTATGCAAGGCACTCTAAAAGAAAGTGAGATTCGTCCTCAATGCTCATAGACTCATTGTTAAAGTGTTGTAACTTCGGAAGATATTCTATTGTATTCTCCTTTGGAGACATTATTCCTCCATTCGGAGATGTCCTCGATGTAATTGGTCATGTAAAAGTCATGAGGTAAACCCCGGGGCAATAGTACCCACATAAGTATTATATAAAATGTATTTTGAGTCTCCCAAGGTAGCTTGATCCTAATTAGGGAACCTAGTCGACCTATTTAGTTAGTTGAGGCACTCACCTAATGAATATAAATAAGTGAGGTGCATCTCTCATTTATACACATCTCACTCTCAAGTATTGCGTTGTAGAAAGAGAGAGAGAGAGAGACTCTACTATGGAAGATGAGAAACTATTCATATTACTGGGGTTTTATACTGTCTTGGTCGAATTTTATACTGAGGAAGTTTTGTGGGGTTTTCTCCCTTGTGGTTTCCCAGAGGAAAATCTCTTGTGTTCTCTTGTGTTGTTGCATTTGTCTTTCTTTCAGTGATCCTTTCCTTATGGTTATGATGTTATGATGCTAAATGTTTTAGATCTTGTATAACCATTAAGAATCTAACATGGTATCAAATCTACCATGAAAGAAGTCTTTGTGCAGCCAAAATAGTGCTACAGCTACAGTTATTGAAGATTAGGGTTTCATGCTTGAAAACCCTAGAATACCAAAACTAGTAATTTTGGGGATTTTGCTATATATCGATATTAGAGAAGGCTCAGGAGCTTAAACGTTAACAGTCCAAATATAAATTCTTAATGTACGTTTTGTAAATATTTCAGGCTCAGATTTGCTATAATATAGGAGATATGATTCCTCCAATTCAAGGTTCCATCCTCTCCCAGAATTCAACCTTAAACATGTGACCTAGGGAGAATATCTATATCTCGGGCTAGGAAGGTCCAAATTAAATTTTGTAAGATGTTCCAGTTAGGGAACGGACTGTAGTTTCTGTGGTAAAAGTTTCAGACCTCGAAGGTGAACCAGTGACACGTGTCAGTCCGTACAAGTTTGTTATTATGAACAGTCCTAAAATAAGTCACATTGGGAAAATTTACACAAGTACCAATTTGTGAAGCCAATTCTGCTCTAAACTATGGTGCTGGAAAGAGGACAGGCGAATCTACCTCAGTGCAAAGTTTTATACACAAAGGAGTAGTACTTTCAAATATATCATAGAAACAAGATCAGTCATTTCTACAGAAGAAACCAGAGAAAAACTAGGGCTTCCTGTTCCGGGCACCTCCCTCCACCAATCAGTTGAAGTAGGAGGATAATCAAATTATCCCTAGGAAGGCGCATCTCTCTATGTAAGAAGTTTCTCATTCTATGAACTTTCATTTTTTGACCTAACACTGCTGCCGGAGAAAGCTAGGGCATCAAATATTTTGTAGTTCTGTCCACAGTTTTGAGAAAATTTGTATGCTGCTCAGCTTTCCTTGAGGAGGTGCATCTTTCTATCCAATCAGATCTGAAAGATACCTAAGTTAAGAAATTAGGTTTTCTCTATCAAACCCTAGGTCCACTAGAAGCAGTCTTTCAAAAGATCCTTTAAGCAAGCATCAAGTTGAAACAATCTCAGTTGTAAGTTCCATCCTCTCTATTTCCATTTAAGGTTCTCATTTTTATCATGACGACAAATAGTACCAAGCTTGAGGACAAGATTGAAAAAGTCGAGAACTTCTAAGAATAAAATTATAAAGTACTTATCATACTTGAAGAAGGACCGAGTCAAAACAAAGATAAGTATTTCCGCCTCCATTGTATCTCACAGGAATCATCGTTGAAGACTCCCAAGGATATGTTCGATGCAATGAACAACATATGAATATGACCTTGAGGACTCAACTCTAGAATGTGAAGGTGCAATATCTCAAACATTCAATGATTACTTCACAAGAAGATCTCATCTCAAGGAGCAATTGGAAGCCACAGAAGCATAAATTACAACTTTGAATGGTCTTCCAAATTCAGTCAAAAGAGTTGTTCTAGTAGGAAGATCACACATGGAAGAATGAAGGATTGATTGATGGAAAAAGAAGAAGAGATGACAATCAACCCCTAACAACTCATACCAAGTAGAGAAAGAATAAAGAACGTTTCCACAAAGAGTAGAAGGACATCTCACAACTCAATAGTTCAGTTGTGATAAGAAAGGACACTTTGCGAAAGAATGTCCCAAGAAAGAAGAATGACAGGATGATATGATCTAGAAGTGACAGTCGATCATTTAGGGAAATTTTGAGGTAAAAAATGGGCATCCAAGCAAAAAAAGTACTATTAAAATCAACTTTTTAAGAACCAATCACAATCTAGAGAATGACATCATCTATAAGAGTTGAGTTGGAATTACTTGAGTTAAGGTTTCTTATTTGTCATATTCTAAAAGGTTGATAAAAAAATATGGTTAACCATGGTTGTCTACAAATACTTTTACACCCAGAGAAAAGTACTAATGTCTTTTCACACTTTTTCAATAAAATATATTATTGTCCTTTTATGTATTTTGAAAAAAAATAAAATATCACTTTTCACTTAATGTGCATGTTTCTACACAATTTTCAATATAAGTTATATTTATCCAATTTTTCTTAATGTTAAAAATATCTTTTATGTACACATTTTTACTATATGATATATTCATTTATTTTTCTTAATCCAAAAAAATTATATAAAATCATATAATTATATATTTTTCATTGAACTTTATTTTATTTTGTTATTTTTAAAAAGTATTAATAACTTTTCTAATACTTTTAAAATATTTTATTATTATATTTGTATAAATAAAATTACAATAAAAAACATAAAAAATAATATATTCATAAAAAAACCAATTTAAAAACAAACTTTCAAAAAATTAAATTCTAAACAAAACATCATATTAAAATGTAATATTTTATCAAATTATAATACAATCATTGATTAAAAACTACAAAACATTACACTATACAAAATATTAAAAATAAAGTTTAAAATATTATATATTAACGTATATAATTACATCAAAATACAATATATTACAAAATTATATTACAATTAATTAATTAAAAGCTAAGAAAACTCAAATTCTAAATTATTAAAATCAAATTTTAAAGATTAAATTTAAGTATAGAATATATGTGCTAATCTATATTAAAATCAATATTAAAATTTTTAAAATTTAGAATGTATAATAAATATATTAATAAGGGTCATGAATGTAGGTCGATTGGGAACTACACATTATGTTAAGGCATACAGGATGTTAAGCAACTCAGCGGTTCGAGTCTCGAAGAAATGTGCGTGAAGGTTGAGACCATAGTTGGTCATGCCTAGAGGTTATAATGGATTCGTCGAAATCGATCCCCTATCCCACGAATATGAAATTGACATTGTTGTTAATTCCTTTAGCTCTTTAACACACACATATAATTAATATTATATTATAAAATATTTCTATATATTTTAAAATGTAGAAAAAAAATTAAAAAAATAATATTAGGTGATTAATTTATTAATATAGAAAATAAAACATAAATTGGTTTAATGATTTTCTATACAAATCATAACAACATATTTTATGAGAATTTAACTAAATTAATTCTATAATAAAAACACATAAATTGGTTTAATAAGAAAATAAACAATTTAAATTTAAAAAATACATATATATTTATTATTTTAAATTTTATTTTTTGAATAATGGGTTAAGCATATTAGATGTAAATATTATTAAAAACCTTAAAACAATAAGTTATAATAAAAAATTAAAAAGATACCTGTTGTCTTAAATTTTAATTTTCAACCAGTAAATTAATTATATCATAAAAATACATAAATTATATAAAGAAACAAAAGAACATAATTTATAATAAAATTTAAGAATATATATATATTTAGTTTAAATTTTGATTTTCAATGTGCGGTTAGAGAAAATTTAAAAATTTTGATGTTTTTTCATTTTGTATTATTTGATTGTTTTTTCATTGTGTCTATATTTTATTATTAAAACATATTTGATTGTCTTTTCATTGTGTTTATATTTTATTATTAAAAATGATCTCTAAGTTCAAGGACATGAATGCATCCAAGTACTACACATTTTTTAGAAATTAAAATTAGCTTTTAGTCACTTCAATATAACATTTTTTTTTAATATAGCATGTAACTCGACCATGGTTATCTAAATTGTACATTTAATGTGGTGGAAAGGTGAGTTGTCAAGTATACATTCCCCATAAAATCCCTAGTTCATAATATTTTAATATATCCCTTGTGAGACCCATTTTTTACCTCAAAAGTCCCCTATTGTGATGTATGGATATGAGTTCCAAACATGAAGAAAAGTTTTGTAAAGTATTTCGAGTAATTCTACAAAACTAAGTATATCGCCAATCAAAGTATCAAAAGATACGAAGCAAGGTTCGTGGGTTCTATCAAAAGAGAGGTCGATTTTGGAAAGACATTGCTCTAGGTGCTAGACACACCTCTTCAGTAATGAATATTACACTAGACAATTGGTGTAATCAAAGTAAAAGAATATATCAAGCAAACTATATAGTTTGAGACTCTCTACAGAGAACCACCTATGCAAAGAAGGATTTGTACAAGCTCAGTAAGCACCCATGGAATAGCGCATACAGTCACATGAGAAACTTGAGGATCAACTAGAGTGATGGAGATCCCAACCTTTACTACAAGGTTGAAGATAGAATCCTATAAAGGACAAGATAAAACTTGAAACAAAGTTTGAGATGAAGGATCCTGATATCCAGTTATATAGATAGATACAGAGAAGACCAACAACAACGGAGACTACCTGTCACCACAATGTCCTAATACAAATACAGAGGGAGGATGGTGCTCCACCTAAGAGGGAGTGACAACGATAGATCTCAAAGTTCGAGCATATTGACATGATTCTTGAGATTAGAAGCATGATGAAATCTAGAAGACATTTTACTTATCCAAGTAAAATATACAGAGAAAATGGTGTGGTACCTAAAGGGTATTGCAAAGGTATGTTGACTTTGATTGAGTTGGTAGTACTATGTACTCCAACATATTGGAGAAAGCAAAATGTTTCTCTAAATGCAACCAAGGATGAATATATTGTAGATAAGAAGAAAGCAAGTAAATATTCCTCAAGTAATGAGGAATATGATCCAGAAGAATTATACCGATGAAGATGAAGATTATACTCTTATCCATTCCACCATTGGATAAGAGGAGATGCACTGGTAGGACACACAGACACAGTTCTATGTGATCTATGGGGTAAGAAGACTTGCTCATTATTTCTGATCATGAGCAAGATAGGAACAGGTCCTCGAAATCAGAGACGATGAAGTTGAAAACATTTGGTAGAGACTCCAGTAATTCAAGAAGACAGAGGTCAAGATGGATTCTACCAAACAAACAAAGATAAGTATTTGAATAGTCATTTCCTATATATTTATATGTTCAAAGATGTGTACATGATATGTTTCTAGATTTAGGAAATGTATAGTAGAATATTTGTAGTTTACTACTAATATGCAGGTGATGGGTAAGTGGCTTAGGTGATTGTTGCATTAGCAGAAATCATTGCATGATTATATATATCTTTATGTATGGGAAGTTGTCATTTTGAATACGTTATGAAATGTTTCTAATCATAAAATTTGTATTTTACTTGTAGGAAGGATTGTATGCAATCACCTACAAGAGAAGAAATGACGAAGTTATGAATATACAATACAATTGCGGATGTACAAGAGAAGAATGATGCAATTATAGATGCACAAAAGAAGAATGATGCAAGTTGTAAATGTATGATGTAGTTGCAGATGTACAAGAAGAGAATGTTAAAGAACAAGTGGCTGAAGGGACTTGTAAATCTCAAGTATGTTCCCTTTGAGGAACAATTAGCAGATGTATTGAATAAGCCTCTGGCTCGTGTAAAGTTTGAATACTTTCGAGACAATCTTGGCATAGTCCGAAAGGGCCTCTCTCGAAAGAGGGAGTGATAGTAGATGTTGGATGCAGTGGTGAGTAGGTTAGTCTAGAGGAGGGTACATCTGGCTAGGATTGTTTGGCCCAAAAGGGTTAGTAAGATAGACTAAAGGCCTATTGATCCTAGGGGGATTAGTATTTTTGGCTAGGCTTGTTTGGCCTGAAAGGGTTAGTAATCCAAACAAGGTTCGTTTGGTCCCCAGGGAGATCCATCTATCTAACTAGGATTGGTTGGATCGAAAGAGTGAGTATGTTAGACAAAATCCCCGGATGGATCTACCAAATAACTCACCATGATGTTGCTTCGAAGAAGATGAAGGGAATGTATTCTCAGTATTGCTATACTGCTGATTGTTGATGAATGCTAAGATGCTTGATGGTTGTCACAATATTTCTATATTGTTGATTATTGATGATTGATTGGGATGCTTGATGGTTGTTGTAGCATTACTATACTGTTAGTTGTTGATGTTTGATGATTGCTACAGTATTGTTATACTGTTGATTGTCAATGATTGCGGATGCTGGTTACTAATATGTTTTGATGATGGTTGAGTCGATTGCTTCAGTATTGTTATACTGATTGTTGAGATGTGTGCTTCAGTATTACTATACTTATGATTGTTGAGTTAGTTGCAGTGTTGTTACAACAATGATTGATGAATGTTGAAGTTTCAGTGTAACTACACTAATGACTATTAATAGTTGAGATGATTGTTGAGATAGTTCCAGTGTTGTTACATTGATGATTAATGATTGTTGATTGTTGAAATAATTGCTAAGGCAATTTCAATATTTCTATACTGATGCTGATAATGATGTTGCTTCAACACGTTGATGCTTATGAAGTGGTTATGGTCCCAACACCTTGTGTTGATGTTATTGATATGGTTGTGGTCTCAACACTCTGTGTTGTTAATGTTGATGTATTTGAAGTCACAATACTTTGTGTTGATGATGATGATGATGATTTTCCAGTATCTCTATGCTGGTAATGCAGATGATGATCTAGCATTACAAATGATTTATTTTTTAGCACTAACATGCTAAAGAAGTTGTCGATTGTTTCAATATTTATATAATGTTGATACAGATGATGATGTTTCAGTATTCCCATACTAAATATATAGATGATGTTTTAGTACTGAAGATGCAGATGATGATGCTTTCAGTATTCACATACTGGAGATACAGATGATGACAGTCTAGTATTCACATACTGAAGATGTAGATGATGATGTTACAAGATGATGATTCAACACTGATGTTGGAAAGTAGATGATTCAGAAGATGTTGATGTTAAAGACGATGGTTCAATGTTTACACACTGATGTTGGCAAGTAGATGATTCAGAAGAATATTCGGTATTCACATACTGACGTGAGAGAAGAAGATTCAATGTTCACATACTGATGTTACAGAATAAGGTTCAGAAGATGATTCAGTATTCACATATTGATGTTATAGAGGAAGGTTCAGTATTTAGAAGAGGAATCGGATGATTCAATACTTATATACTGATATAAGATGATTCAACACATACAAAAGATGATTCAGTATTTACATACTGAAATTGTGGAATATGATCCAATTGAGATCGATGATGAAGATGTATGATGATGTTTCAAAACTTCCTATGAAATATAGAGATTCACCAGTCAGTTGTACAGTTGTAATGAGGGTTGTTGTTGATGTAGAATACCTTCCTAGTTAAGAGGGAGTGTTAAAGTATTGTAACTTCAGAAGATATTCTATTGTATTCTCCTTTGGAGATGTTATTCCTCCATTTGTAGATGTCCTTTATGTAATTGGTCATTTAAAAGTCATGAGGTAAACCCTCCATTGTAAGTGGGGGAAATAGTACCCACAAAGGTATTATATAAAATGTATTTTGAGTCTCCCAAGGTAGGTTGTCCCTAATTAGAGAACATGACCGACCTAGTTAGTTAGTTGAGGCACTCACCTAATGAATATAAATAAGTGAGGCGCCTCTATCATTTATACACATCTCACACTCAAGTATTGCGCTGGAGAAAGAGAGAGAGAAAGAGTCTATTGTGGAAGATGAGCAACTATTCTTGTTGCTGGGGTTTTACACTGTCTTGGTCGAATTCTATACTGAGGAAGTTTTGTGAGGTTTTCTCCCTTGTGGTTTCCTCGAGGAAAATCTCTTGTGTTCTCTTGTGTTGCTGCATTTGTATTTCTTTCAGTGATCCTTTCCTTATGGTTATGATGTTATGATGCTAAATGTTTTATATCTTGTATAACCATTAAAATCTAACACTCATAGAGATGGAAAAAGGCTTTCCACCCAAGGTGTTTTAGGAATTTACCAACAACCAGTGTCACTATGAAGCTCATGGGAGTTTATTCTTATCTTGGCTATATTAATATTCTTCTTTGAACTAGTTATGATACAAAGATACTTTTGATCTTCCAAATTATGATTAATGACCTCCTTGTGATATCTTAATTTTTGTTTTAACCTCAAAATCTTTCTCGTCTTACATTATCTCTTTGAACTTAGAAGTGAAAGTATTTTTGAGGTTGTTGATATTTTGAAAAGGGGTATTTTCATCAATCCCCAAACGATTTAACCAAGTCATGGCATCCTTATAATTTAAAACAATTTTAGGGAGCCTCTGGTCTTCCATGTTATTTATCTTACTCCTATACATTAGGTACCTAGTCATAGCAATGTTTTTGATGGGGGGAAGACCTAGTTCTATGAGGAGATAGGGCATATTGCTCATAATTTTGAGGTTATACATGATAAAATGTTTTTGAGTTTGCTCGATATTTCTCTACGATTCTAGAGAGATGTTGGAACCAAAAACTTCACAACCATACAAGATAGCTAGAGTGAAAATAGTTTCAAAAGAAACTTCCTTTTATCCCACATCACATTATTTGCTGATTTACAATTGTTTTCTATGCCAAAATAAGCTTTCCACCCTCCATTAACCCTAATATTGAACCTAATCTTAAGGATCAAAACTATCTTTCTATCCTTATGAGCTCAAATAAAAAAATTAATATTACCAAGATGAGAATGCACTCTCACGAGCTTCATAGTGAAATAGGGTGATGGACAACCCTTAAAACATCGTGGGCTAAGAGGATTTGTCATCTTTGTGAGTCTATGAGCATCAAAGATTAAAAACATTTTCACTTAGAATGCCTTGCCTACACTTACATTAGATCTCAGTTCCAAAATCTTTGCTTCAATAGTGACCTTTCTAACCTTCTAGCTCCTCTAAACTATCACGAGTTAGAGGTCCTCCTCCTTAAGATTTTCGAACATATGAATAATATTTTAAAACCAATCAAATAATTTATATATTGTCTTTTCTTTTAAGGTTCGATAAACCAAACTTGGTCTTAGTGTACGTGAAAAAACCAACACCATCATCATTATAATTTTAAATATAAATTTTTTTTTCTTAATTTAAAAAATACTTATTATAATAATTTTAACTATTAAATTTTTTGTATTTTTTTCTTTATGCTTAACACATTTAAGATTAAGAAAATTATAACATTTAAGATTAAGAAGATTATACGTTAAGTTTAGTAATCAAATATTAATATTAATAAATAATCAAACTAATTTAATGTGAAAAATAAACAAATATTTAAATTATATATCCATGCAAAATAATAATTATAACTATCATTGAAGGGTAAAATGTTAAGAAAGAAAAAAATATAAACATAGTTTTTTTAGTAATTATAAATATTATAAAAATATTTATTATTTATAATAAATATTAATTATATAATTATATTAAAAATAGGAAAGTGCGTCTAAATAAATTAAATTGAAATTTATTAAAATGAAAATAAAATATAATGAATCATAATAATAATTTTTTTATATTAACCATCATAAATTTATAATAAAATAAATCTTAAATTTTTTAATTATAAAAAAATTGTATTTATATTTTTAATTTTTGATTGCTTATTAGATATGGAATTAAGTTAGAATAATAAACGTTCATAAAAGCAATTATTAATATCATCATTCTAAAAATATAAAGATACAATATATATTAGTTATATTTTAAATGTTTTACAAATTTGTGTTTTTTTTTCAAGATTTGGAATTATATTAAACTAGAAAAAAGAATTGTATATGGCAGAACCAGAATTTCCAACAACATGGTGTGTTTAGACCTCAAAGTTAGAACAAATATTTCGAAACTGGTAAGGACTCAGCATCATGTATAACTCTTCTATGGCAGTTAGGTCTAACAATCATAACTAAGTTTGGAAATCGGTTTTATTAGAGCCCCCCCCACAAGCCGAGGGGTTATGACTTGTGAAATTGAGGTTAATGGATGACAAATAAACTTCCTACTAAACATGAAACTAGACAAAATAGAGCTAGAATTAATCTTCATCATAAATGATAAAAAGGGATGGGCCTTCACCTATGTTCTCTTGCTTAGCGACTCACTTGACAACCTCCAGACATCGACGAAACACCAGCTACGTGGCTGAGGGGAAAGCAAGAGGTAGCTTGCTAAATCTCTTCCTAGTAAGCTCCCTAGCCAAAGCATCCAGTTTACCATTGACATGCTCATCCATAATGACTTGATTGCAGGCCAGTTTACGCATGCCCTCCTCCAAACTTAAAAGTCTAGAATGAACAAAAGGGTTTCTCACATCCTCCTGGAATTTCACTTCAAGCAAGATTCCATGGCCATACCAAACAAAGATTTCAGGCTCTAGAACGGTCCTAGATTCTGTGTGTACCTCATCTCTCTGGTTTAGGTAGAGACAAAATCCTCAACTAGGCCCTCGAATTCATCAACCAGCTCTTGAGCTCCATGGTGCTTCCTCTCCTTGCTTAACCGTTTCTCTAGACACTATGTGCGTTCGTTAGCCTATTGTCCAACCTTGGTTTTGAAGAAACTCTTTTCATTTTGCATGTCCTTTAGAGCCCACACCATATGAGAGTGCCTAGGACCATTCCTAGTTCTTCTCCTTGTGTTTTTTGTTCTCACCATTCTGTATCCCACGGAAATAACAAGTTGAGATGAAGGCCACTGATCACAAAGGAGGAGAGGATAAATATGCCTTGCGGGGGGGATTTCTGTCCGAGAATGACAATGTTTTCCAAACCCAATATCTTGAATATGAGAAGAGAACCAACAAGGGTGCCTCCTTAATACTAGTGTCATCCCTTAACAAGTATCCCTCTCATCGTAGAGGCCCCCCCACAAGCCGAGGGTTATGACTTGTGAAATTGAGGTTAATGGATGACAAATAAACTTCCTACTAAACATGAAACTAGACAAAATAGAGCTAGAATTAATCTTCATCATAAATGATAAGAAAGGATGGGCCTGCACCTATGTTCTCCTGCTTAGCGACTCACTTGACAACCTCCAAACATCGACGAAACACCAGCTGTATGGCTGAGGGGAAAGTAGGAGGTAGCTTGCTAAATCTCTTCCTAGTAAGCTCCCTAGCCAAAGCATCCATTTTACCATTAACATGCTCATCCATAATGACTTGATTGCAGGCTAGTTTGCACATGCCCTCCTCCAAACTTGAAAGTCTAGCATGAACACAAGGGTTTCTCACATCCTCTTGAAATTTCCCTTCAAGCAATCTTCCATGGCCATACCAAACAAAGATTTCATGCTCTAGAACGGTCCTGGATTTTGTGTGTACATCATCTCCCTGGTTTAGGTAGAGACAAAATCCTCAACCAAGCCCTCAAATTCATCAACCTGCTCTTGAGCTCCATGGTGCTTCCTCTCCTTGCTTAACTGTTTCTCTAGACGCTATGTGCGTTCCCTAGCCTATTGTCCAACCTTGGTTTTGAAGAAACCCTCTTCATTTTGCATGTCCTTTAGAGCCCACACCATATGAGAGTGCCTAGGACCATTCCCAGTTCTTTTCCTTATGGTTTTTGTTCTCACCATTCTGTATCCCACGTAACTAAGAAGCCGAGACAAAGGCCATTGATCACAAAGGAGGAGAGGATAAATATGCCTTGGGGGGGAATTTCTGTCCGAGAATGACAATGTTTTCCAAATCCAATATCTTGAATACGAGAAGAGAACAAACAATGGTTCCTCCTTAATACTAGTGTCATCCCTTAACAAGCCTCCTTGTCATCGTAGATTGAGCCATCTCGAATAGCCACGAAATCCCGCACAAGAGAATGATTAGATATTCAGATTTCTCTCAAAGTTGTTATGCTAAAACAAAAGGATTAATGAAAGAACAACAAGCACAACAGAAAAGAGTAAAAATATTTATCATAGGAAACCCTCTTGGGGGAGAAAACCCAACAAAATTTCCTCGATATAGACTTTTACCAAGTACAGTGTAAGACCCAAGAAATAAGACTAGACTGCTTCCTTCTCCTCAGATGGTTTGTTTCTCCTCTCTAGCGAACTTGCTTGAGTGCATAGTGTGTCCAAATGAGGGATGCACCTCACCTATTTATACACATCAACTGAGAATCCTAGTAACCCAACTGGGCCAACTTCTCCTCACTTCTAGGGCTGACTTGCATTGGGAGACTCAAAAATACATTTTAATAATACGTGTGTGGGTACTACTGACCCAAATTACAACATAGGTTTTACCTCAATACTTTACATGAACAAATACAACAATAACATCCATAACCGGAGGAACAACATCTTCGGAAGGGGAAATAATAATAATATTACAAAATATAATATCTTCCACTTTAAATCCTGGAAAGCATTGAGAAGGATCCAATTTCTTGAGGTGTAGTTTACATCTCAAGAAATTTGATCCCTCTCCATGCTTGACAGATCCGTGTTTAAGATTGATTTATGCTTTTTATTTTTATTTTATTTTATGAGCGAATATGAATTTATTTAATAACTTTTTATTTGATTTAAATTTTTTATTTTATTTTATTTGGTTTAAAGTAAGTGGATCCCACGTGAGACTAATCTATTTGCACTTGTGAGTCACAAGGATGGTGTGTATTTGGTTTGAGGTGTGGTGCACCACAACTTCCTTTTTAACAATGATGAGAAGCTTCATGTGTGTGGCGTTTTTGAGATACGCTTTAGAAGAATATTCCTCACAAATGGAATCCAGATGTATGATGGTGGATGTGAGATGAACATTGGAACATGGCAAATACACAAAACGTGGATGACATTGGTGAGTGAGTATTTAAAATTTGGTAAAAATAATTTTAATTTGATAGAATTATAAATATTAATTATTATAAAATTAAGTTGTAATATAGTAATACATTTTTTTTTAATATTTTTAATAAAATTATAATAATTCAAAATTACAATTTTGAATGGTTGAATGTAATGGGTAAACTTGAAAAATCTTGAACATTTAACTTTTTTTCTTACAAAATGAACATAAAATTTGTGAGCTTATTTTTTTTGGTTATAATAACCTTTAAAAATGGAAAATGCATATTCATTTAAACTCGTAAATGTATTGTGATGTTTAATAGTTATAAATTTAACAGTATTACTTTAGTTTTTATAATATTATTGTATCAAGAGAAGACAAGTCTACTATATTTTAATATAAATTATACAATATATGATTTTATAAACTCTTTTCATGAAGTTTATAAATTTAAATGAATATTAATTATTTTTATGTTTTTTTTATAATGGAAATGGATTAAAAAATTATATCAAAAGAAGTTGCTATAGAGCTAAATAATGTTTGAGTAAAAAAAAAAATAGAAACTGTTGACATTTATGTTCAAAGTTTGCAACATGTTGAGGTCAATGGGATGGATTTCTTATCTGGTATATCTAGTCCTATTATATTTAACCATGTAGATTTGACAAAAGGTGTCGAGAAACATTTTTTTTAAACAAGATTAAGAATGAGCATAAATGTTCATGGGATATTCATGGGCTTGGTTCGAGGGCAGTGAATTTTGCTTGTCTATTTCCATTACCTCTTGAAGTTGATGAACATTATCTTTTTCCTTGAATTGTAGTGGATACAAACCCGCCGAAGTGTTCTTGCAGGATGTGTTGAAGTTGAATCTTTGCTTAGTTAGATGATCATGGATCTTAATTTAACACATTCTTCTTCAAGGTCCTGCATTTGCCTTTTTTTCTTGACCATCAAGTCCATTATTAACACATTTTGAGTAGTTTGTTAATGTTCCAAGTCTTAAGTCATGGTAGTGATAGAAAATTTTGAGGTCTTGTTTCCTTAATGAGGTCTTCCTATCTCCTTAGGAACCTCCTAATTTCTTGAATGTCCCTTTGATGAGGCTATGTATCCATCTTATCCAAATATTAAAAAAACAAGTTAAACTGTATACAGTTTGGACCCAAAATACAAATCTCTATGTTAAGTTTGTTAAAGATTTCATAAAAAAACCAACCATTTTCATTTAGCTTTAACACACAAACGACCTAATGGGAATTGATTCCCTCATACAAATGCCCATTATTGTTTGCAGATAATGGACACGAATAGGAATTCAAGCACTTAGAATTACAAATGTTGAGACGATAGGATCCAACTTACCAGAGACTGTGCTTTATGTCTAGAAAGAGCTCTCTTATCATGACCACTCTTGTTCATGCATATAAAGGACATATCATTGTCTTATCCAAACATGTTGAGCTGAGACCTTTAGCACAAAGGTACCCATAAACAAGAACCGAGAATAATAGGAAGACCCAGCCTTTGTAGGCCATTGCCATTGATTCCCATATACAAAGCCCCATTGATTCCTCATGACTTCATAACCATGAAGTGGGACATACAAAAGTATATGTGAGGTTGGGGTGATGTTTAATGTTGTGTCCTTCAATGCACGTGGAGATTATGACTTGCTCTGAGTGTCCTTCTAATTAAAATCAAGGTTTAGTGGGTGATTAATCTTAAGGGATTGGATTGAATATTATCTCCATTATTATTATTATTATAATTATTTAACATATACCCCTCATTATGCCTTTTTTTTACATATAACCTTCATTAAGCCTTGTTGTCTTAGTTTACAAGGCAATTTTTTTTTGACATATACTCCTCATTAAGCCGTGTTGCTTATTATTATTATTATTATTATTATTTAACATATACCTCTCATTAAACCTTTTTTTTGACATATACCCTTCATTAAGCCTTAGTTTAGAAGGCATTTTTTTTTACATATAGCCCTCATTAAGCGTTGTTGCTTAGTTTACAAGGAAATTGATGTCCGAAACAAAGCTTTTAAAATGATGTGGGGAAAGGCGTTATTTCTTATGTTTTGCATGATGATCATTGAGTATTTGAAAACTATAATAGTTTCTAAGTTGGTTGTTGATACCTTCTTCATTTTTTGTAAAAGAGCATAGGTTTCAGTCTAATTGTTTGATGTCATTCTTAATCCCCATACAGGGTTGATTACTTGATTTCCTATGGTATCAAATATGACCCCCCACACCTGTCACTTTTATGATATTATTGGAGCCATTTGTTTTTGACATATACCCCTCATTAAGCCTTGTTTCTTAGTTTACAAGGCAATTTGTTTTTGACATATACCCCTCATTAAGCCTTGTTGAGTAGTTTATAAGCCAATTGATGTCTGAAACAAAGCTTTTAAAATGATGTGGGGAAAGACGCTATTTCTTATGTTTTAAATGATGATCATTGAGTATTTGGAAACTATAATAGTTTCTATGTTGGTTGTTGATACCTTCTTCATTTTTTTGTAAAAGAGCATAGGTTTTTGTCTGATTGTTTGATGCCATTCCTAATCCCCATACAAGGTTGATTACTTGATTTCCTCTGGTATCAAATATGACGCCCCACACCTGTCACTTTTATGATATTATTGGAACAATAACCTCATGATAACAAATAAATCTACAACGAGTCTTCCAAAAACTTAACATCCTAACCTTCTAACATGTCAAAACTATGGCAACCTAGGAACACTAATTTCTAAGTTTTTTTATCATAGGAATAAAATTTTACAGCAATCCAAATAATTCCTTTCACTTCTCTTAAAGTTCAATAGACCAAATTAAAAATTATTCATCACCATCACCATCACCATCATCATCATCAATACCTAACTATAATGAAAAACAAAATAACCAAATAACTTTAAAGAAACATTAATCTTAAATATACTTCTAAACTAACCAATATATATATATATGTAATGCATTTCATCCCAAATGAAATATATATATTAGAAAAAATTGAACATTAATCTTAAATGTACTTCCAATCCACTAAAGAGAAAAAAAAAGAGCGCATAGTGTACATTTCATTATGAATAATGAAATATAGAGAAAAAAAGACTATGAAAAAAAGAGAGAGTAGGGTACATTTCATTATGAATAATGAAACAAAGAGAGAAAAAAAGTATAGTGTACATTTCATTATGAATAATGAAATATATGTGTTTACATTATGTAAAGTAACATAAACATTAATCTTAAATGTACTTCAAACCGGCCAAAGAGAAAAAAATAAGTACTGTACATTTCATTATGGATGAAATATATGTGTTTACATAGTATTAATAAATAAAAATAAGAAATATATAAATTTCATATAATATACGTGTTACATTAGGTAAAGTAACACAATATTAATAAATACAAATAAACAATATTTAAATTTTATATAAAGAAAAGCTTATTATAATATTTATTTATTTATAAATATATATTTTTTAAATAAAAGTTTGTATTTTTTATTATTAAATAAATTAAAATAAAAAAATATTTAGAATTTATAATATATAGATAAATAAATATTTAGAATTCATAATATATAAATAAATAAATATTTAGAATTCATAATATGCAAATAAATAAATATGTGTACTTTGTATTTTTTTTTATTAACTTTAAATAAAAGATATAAAATTCATAATATACGAATATTTTTTATTATAATATTGAAAATTTTCAATATAAAAATATTAGAATTTAAAAACGATTTATTACTTATAATCTTAAAATTAAGATAAATACACTTTATCCTATTTTCTTCTTAGAAGTGAGGCTCCTCTATTGAAAACATGGCTATGGTTAAATATCTATTGTATAAACACAAATTAAATAATATATGAGATCAATGACTTCATAAAATTGTTCTTAACTCCAACCAAAACCACCTTTGCCTCAAGCGTGGATGGCTTAAAGATGCCACAACTTGGTTAAATTATTGGGCGAATGACAAAACTGCCACTTTGCAAAACATTATAACATTCAAGATATTATTACCTCCACATCCAAAGAGAAAATGTGGTGTGAGGAAGATTTAGACGCTGAAAGAAAATTACATTATCGATGATGATGATGAAGATTAACGTCCACTGAGACCATTTGGTCTATCAGACCTTAAGAAAAGAGAAACAAATCATTTGGATTTATGTAAAATTTGATTCCTATGATTAAAAAGTTAAGAAAGAAGCGAACCTAGGTCACCATAGTTAGATGATCACAGGATTTAAAATTGTATCAAATATTAGGAAATTGCGATCGAATGTGGGTGTATGCAGGCCACTCTAAAAGAAAGCGAGTTTCGTCCTCAACGCTCGTAGATTCACAGAGATGGAAAATCCTTTCCTCCCAAGGTGTTTTAGGAATTTACCAATACCCAATGTCACTATGAAGCTCATGGGAGTTTATTCTTATCTTGGCTATATTAATATTCTTCTTTGAACTGGTTAAGATACAAAGATACTTTTGATCTTCCAGATTAGCATTAATGACCTCCTTATAATATTTTAATTTTTGTTTTAACTTCTAAATCTTTCTCGTCCTACATTATCGCTTTGAACTAGAAGTGAAAGTATTTTTGAGGTTGTTGCTATTTTGCAAAGTGGTATTTTTCGTCAATACCCAAATAACTTAACCAAGTCACGGCGTCCTTATACCACCCTCTCTTGAGGCGAAGATGGTCTTGACTATAATTTAAAACAATTTTAGGGAGTCTCTGGTCTTCCATGTTATTTATCTTACTCATGTACATTAGGTACCTAGTCATAGCAATGCTTTCGATGGGGGGAGACCTAGTTCTACGAGGAGAATAGGATATGGCACATTCCTCATAATTTTGAGGTTAGACATGATAAAATGTTTTTGAATTTGCTTGATCTTTCTTTACTATTCTTGAGAGGTGTTGCAACCACAAACTTCACAATCATACAAGATAACGAGAGTGAAAATAGTTTAAAAAAGAAACTTCTTTTTATCCCACATCACGATATTTGCTGATTTACAATTGTTTTCTAGGCCAAAATAAGCTTTCCACCCTCCATTAACCCTAATATTAAGCCTAATCTTGAGGATCAAAACTATCTTTCTATCCTTACAAGCTCAAATATTTTTTTTTATTACCAAGATGAGAACGCACTCTCATAAGCTTCATAGTGAAACAGGGCAATGGACAACCCCTAAAACATTGTGGGCCAAAAGGATTTGTCATCTTTGTGAGTCTATGAGCGTTGAAGATGAAAACGACTTTCACTTAGAATTCCCTGCCTATACTTACATTAGATCTCAGTTCCAAAATCTTTGCTTCAATAGTGACCTTTCTAACCTTCTAGCTCCTCTAAACTATTGCAATCTAGGGACCCCCTTCTTAAGATTTTTGAACATATGAATAATATTTTAAAGCTAATCAAATAATTTATATCTCGTCTTTTCTTTTAAGGTTCAATAAACCAAACTTGAACTCAATGAACGTTAAAAACCATCATTATAATTTTAAATATAAAAAAAATATTATTATTTTTTAATTTAAAAAATACTTAGTATAATAATTTTAACTATTAAAATTTTTGTATTTTTTCTTTTTTTTTTATGCTTGACACATTTAAGATTAAGAAGATTATATATTAAGTTAGTTAATAAATAATCAAATTGATTTAATGTGAAAAATAAACAAATATTTAAAATTATATATACACACAAAATAATAATTATAATTATCATTAAAGGGTAAAAAGTTAATAAAAAGTTAAGAAAGAAAAAAAATATAAACATAATTGTTTTAATAATTATAAATATTATAAAAATATTTATTATTAATAATACATATTACTTATATAATTGTATAAAAATAGGAATGTGCGTGTAAATAAATTAAATTGAAATTTATTGAAATGAAATTAAAAAAAATAATGAATCATAATAATAATGTTTTTTATAAAGACCATAATAAAATAAATCTTAATTTTTTTTAATTATATAAAGAATTGTATTTTTATTTTTTTGGATTGCTTATTAGACATGGATGGAGTTAAGATGGAATAATACACGTTCATTAAAAAAAATCATTAACATCATCATTCTAAAAACATAAAAATACTATATTAGTTATATTCTAAATGTTTTACAAATTTGTTTTTTTTTTAAGATTTGGAATTATATTAAACTAGAAAAAAGAACTATACATGGTAGAACTAGAACTTCCAACAACATGGTGTGTTTAGATGTCAAAGTTAGAACAACTGTTCCAAAACTTGGAAGAACTGAGCATCATGTATCACTCTTCTATGATTAGTTAGGTCTAACAATCATAACTAAGTTTGGAAACTTGTTTTATTAGAGGTTCCCCCACAAACCGGGGGTTATGACTTGCGAAATTGAGGTTAATTGACAACAAATAAACTTCCAACTAAACATAAAATGAGACAAAATAGAGCTAGAATTAATCTTCATCATAAATGATAAGAAAGGATGGGCCTACACCCATGTTCTCTTGCTTAGCGACTCAGTTAACAACCTCCGAACATTGACGAAACACCAGTTGCGTGGCTCAGGGGAAAGCAAGAGGTAGCTTGTTGAATCTCTTCCTAGTAATCTCCCTAGCCAAAGCATCCAGTTTACAATTGACATAATCATCCATAATGACTTGATTGCAAGCCAGTTTGCGCATGCCCTCCTCCAAACTCGAAAGTCTAGCATGAACATAAGGGTTGCTCATATCCTCCTGAAATTTCCCTTCAAGCAACCTTCCATGGCCATACAAAACAGGGATTCCATCCTATAGAACAATCCTATATTCCATGTGTGCCTTGTCTCCCTGTTTTGGGTAGAGACAGAATCCTCAACCAGGCCCTCAAATTCATCAACTAGCTCTTGAGCTCCATGGTGCTTCCTCTCCTTGCTTAACTATTTCTCTAGACGCTATGTGCATTCCCTCGCCTATTGTCCAACCATAGATTTGAAGAAACCCTTTGCATTTTCCATGTATTAGAGCCCACACCATATGAGAGTGCCTAGGACCATTCTCAGTTCTCCTCGTTGTGTTTTTGGTTCTCACCATTGTGTATCCCACGTAACTAAGAAGCTGAGATGAAGGCCACTGATCACAAAGGAGGAGAGGATAAATCCGCCTTGCAGGTGAAATTTTTGTCCAAGAATGGAAATGTTTTACAAACCCAATATATTGAATACAGGAAGAGCACCAACAAAGGTGCCTCCTTAATACTAGTGTCATCCCTTCACAAGCCTCCCTCTCATTGTAGTTTGAGCCATCTTGAATAGCCATGAAATCCTGCCCAAGATAATGATCAGATATTAAGATTTCTCTCAAAGTTGTTATGCCAAAACAAAAGGATCACTGAAAGAACAACAAGCACAACAAAAAAGAGAACACAAATATTTATCACAGGAAACCCTCCTGGGGGAGAAAACCCAACAAAACTTCCTCGATATAGAATTTTACCAAGTACAGTGTAAGACCCAAGAAATAAGACTAGACTGCTTCCTTCTCCTTAGATGAATTGTTTCTCCTCTCTCTAGCGAACTTTCTTGAGTGCATAGTGTGTCCAAATGAGGGAGGCACCTCGCCTATTTATACACATCAACTGAGAATCCTAATAACCCAACAGGGCCAACTTCTCCTCACTTCTAGGTCTGACTTGCATTGGGAGACTCAAAAATACATTTTAATAATACTTTTGTGGGTACTACTCACCCAACTTACAATGGACGTTTTACCTCAAGACTTTACATGAACAAATACAACAATAACATCCTTAATCATAGGAACAACATCTTAAGAAGGGGAAATAATAATAATAATACAAAATATAATACCTTCCATAATTACATTTCTTTAACACTCCCTCTTAACATGGAAGGTTTTCTATAACACAATAATACATCTGTACAATTGACTCGTAAGTCTATATGTCATAGGAATTTTTCACAACTACATCAACATCATCATCATCCATGGAACATCATCATCACAGAGCATCACATCTCAATCATCATATCATGAGCACACCACCACGAGCATTGCATCTCATCACATCATCATGAGCATATATCATGAGCATCACATCTTGACACATCATAACGAGCATCACATCTCAACACATCATCATGAGCATTGCATCTCGACACATCTTCAGGAGCATCTCATCTCGACACATCATCACGAGCATAATGTTTTGTCACATCATCATCTCAAGCATTACCTGCAATTCCACACATGCAAAACACAACACAACACCCACAAATTAATGCAGAATCACCCACAACATAAATAATATTGGAATCTTGTCATCTGCAAATGAATGCAGGACCACAACGTCCACAAATGAATACAGGACCACAGGACCACAACGTCTACAAATGAATGCAGGACCAAAACATCCGCAAATGAATGTCAGACCACAACGTTTGCAAATGAATGCTAGAACACAATGCCCACAAATGAATGCCAGAACACAACGTTTGTAGATGAATGCTAGACCACAATATCCACAAATCAATGTCAGACCACAACGTTTGGAAATGAATGCCATGCCACATCAACATTTGTAGGCACATTGATAAACTCTACTGGCATTCTCTGTACTGGAATACGACAGCCTTCTCATCATTGATAACGATCTCATCATCACTCGCTATTTCTAGGGAGGTCCTTTCATACTACACCAAGCTTGTCTAGAAAATATTCAAACTTCACACAAGACAAAGGCTTACTCAACACATCAACAACTTGTTCCTTTGTAGGAACATACTAGAGCTTCACAGCTCCTCTCTAAACCATATCTCGGATGTAATGATACTTTATCTATATATTATTTGACTTATCATGAAACACTAGGTTCTCTATCATTTTGATGCAACTCTGGTTATCACAATGAATATCACTTGCATCCATCTCAATATTAAACAAACTTGCCAATAACTTGCAAATCCATACCGCTTCACTATAGGAAGAGCATGTTGCAATATATTCAGCCTCCGTTGTACTGATCGCAACACTGGTGTGATTTCTACTAAGCCATGAGATCACACCCAATCGCAAACTGAAAAAACATCCTTAAGTTCTCTTTATGTCTTCAACACTTCCTATAGCCACACAATTTGAACTCACTATCGACTGGATATCTAAGGCCACAATTCAGTGTACCCTTTAGGTACCTCATAGCATGTTTTGCTGCAACTAGGTGAACATATTTGGGCTCCACCATATACTGAATCAATGTGTTTACAACAAAACATATATCTAGTCTTATTTGTCAAATACATCAATGACCCAATAATCTGTCTGCATAGTGTGCCATATACGCTTTCTGAAGAGTCATAATTCAAGAAATTTAAGTTTGTCACCATCAGTGTTCATTTCCTTACAATCCAACATCCCAAATATCTTTAGGATATCAACTGCATATTTTCCTTGGTTTAGGAAAATATCATTTGGGAACTACCATACTTCGAGACCTAGGAAGTAATGCATCATACCAAGTTCTTTCTTCTCAAATTCTTCCGCAAGCTTCTTCTTACCTTCACTGATGAGCTTCTCCTCTCTTGTAAAAAATAGATCATCTACATACAATAGTAATATCATGATCCCATCATTTACAACCTTGTAGTAAAGGTTGAAATTTGCTTTACTTTGGTAAATCCCAAGCTCATAAGGAAGCCATCAATTTTTTCGTACCATGATCTGAGTGCTTGCTTCAATCCATATAGTGCTTTTTTCAGTCGACACACAAGTGTTTTCTTGTCATGTGTCTCAAAACCTGAAGGTTGTTCAATATACACTTCCTCTTCTATTTCACCATTTAATAAGGTTGTCTTTAAATCCATTTGATGTAACTTCCATTTCATCTTGGCTTCCAAGGAAATAATAATTCTGATTGAAGTATAATTTCTACTGGTGCAAAAGTATCTTCATAATCAATCCCTTTATGAGAGAATCCTCATGTGAAAAATCTTGCTTTGAAATTTTCAATACTGCCATCTACTGAGAGCCATGTCTTGAAAATCCATTTTGAAGAGACCACTAATTTATCCTTTGGTCTTGCCACCATTTCCCAAACATCATTCTTTAATATAGATTGGTATTCTTAGATCACAGAATCCATCCATTCCTTCTTCTTTGAATCTTCTTCAAAACACGTGGGTTCCTCATCTACATTATTGCACATCAATGCTACACAGTTGGAGTAGAGTCTTGATATCTTGATTCCTTCTAGTACACCATATATTTCTGCTTCTCAAATTATACCACGATCCCAAGCTGGTCTTCTCTTTGTTGAAATCATCTCATGGGTACTTGAGGTTCTACCATGTCATGATATTCTAGTATAGGTTCTTCTTCGACATCTCTAATTAGTAGTTTATTGGTTTCTACAATTCTCGTAGCTTCTTGCTCTTCTTCTTGATCTTCATCCACATGTGCCTTTCTGGATTTGCTGAAAGCGACATATTCATCAAATGTGACATCTCTAACGTTCTCAATCTGATAGAAACCTAGAATATATATTGTGTAAGCTTTTTGACTAGTCATTGTGTCGAACAAATATTCCCTTATTACCTGGAGGGTCCGACTTTGATCTTTTCTCCTTTGAGAACATCTAAATAGACAGGACAACACAATATCTTCAGGTGGTTGACTTCAAGATTCTCATTGGTAAACATCTCTTCTGGAGTTTTGTTCCCAAGAGAATTGTGGGATATTCCGTTATGCACATAGGCTATGACCCTTGCTGCTTCAACCCATAAATGCATAACATTAGGGGAATTTTGAGGTAAAAAATCGGCTTCAAAACAAAGAAAATGTACTATCAAAATTCACTTTAAAATAACCAATCACATTCTAGAGGATGACATCATTTATAATAGTTGAGATGGCATTGATTTAGTTAAGGATGTTTATTTGTCAAATTGTAAATGGTGAGTGAAAACTCATAGTTAACTATATCAATGTTATAAGTAAAGTACTCATTATAAAAATAATACTCATAAATTATTTTTGAATATAATATAAATATACTAAAGTACTTAGAAAAAAAGTACTCTTTATATAATATAAAATAAATTACAAATACTAAAAAACTAAATGTTTTATTCAAATGTAATTACTTTTTTATATTTCAATATAAACTAAATTACAAATATAAATAAGTAAATGTTCTATTCAAAATTAAAATTACGTAATTACTTTTTCAATATATAAAATATATATGTGAAATATTTTTTTAAATCAAAATCACTTAACATCTTATAATAAAAACAATTTGATGATTAATAATTTTTTGTTTTTTAAATACTTATTATATATAATAATCTATTATATTATTATTTAAATATAAAAACATATATTTATTTATTTTATAAAAATAAATAATTATATTATAATAAATTACTATATATATATTTTTATCGTGTTGAATTTTGATATTAATACTTTTTTAAAATTTAGGTATTATTCAAGGTTCATAGTTTGCTATCACTTTTTAACCCTTAAAACATCTACATCTCTAACAACATAAATTAGACATATACATTCAAGTTACAAAACCAAATACATGCATACAATCTTAATGTAGCAATTTGAATGAATTATTATATCATAATAAGATATTATATTTATATAATTTTAATTACATATAATAATATTGTTTATTACATATGATCTCATTTGCTTAACATTGGCTCAACTTTTTAGTGGTAGAAATTTATGTACTATTCCTTTATCCCAATATTAACATTTTTTTTTTAAATTTATTTAATGATGTTATCAATTATTACATTAAAAATGATATATAATATACATAATATATATCACAAGAAACTATTAAAAATGAGTTTACACGTGATTTTGAAGGTGTATTAAAAAGATGAAAAATAATTTTTTTTTTTTTTTTAATTTATAGTTTTATATTTATATTTTAAAATTAATTTTTTTTTTTTTTTTAATTTATAGTTTTATATTTATATTTTAAAATTAATTTTTTTTTTTAATATATATATATATGAAATGACAATTTATTCATTTAAATTTAACTTTATGTTTAAAATTCAAAATTATAAATACATAGTTTATAAACATATTTTGAATATTGAAAAAGTAACTTGTGTTTCAAATTTTAAAATTAATATATTTTATTTTATGAATACATTACTTTATATGTATATTCATCATATTATATTCAAAAGTAATTTATGTACTCAAAAGTACTTTACTTTTAGTTATATCAATCATATTATATTTAAAAGTAATTTGTGTACTCAAAAGTACTTTAATTTTAATCATATCAAAGATGTTTTTTTATTGGTTTTATTTTAGACATATTTTCAATTTAAATTTACCATATTTGCATTGGTTATAATGTAAGGGATGAGTTGTAAATATACCTTCTTCACAAAATCCCTAACTCATAATATTTTATTATATCTCTTATGAGGTCCATTTTAGACCTCAAAATTTCCTAATGGGTAGATATTGATCATGGAGCATGGCTTCAATTTCTTCCATGATAGATTTATTCTTCCTTTATACCACTCATTTTTGTTGAGGATTATAGGGTGTACTAAGATCCCTATTAATCCCAGCTTCTTTACAGAAGTCCTTGAATTATTTTGAAGTGAATTCTCCTCCATTATCCGATCTCAAGGTCTTGATCTTCTTTTCAAAGAGATTCTCCATAAAATTCTTGAACTCTTTGAACTTTTCAAATACTTAATCTTTTCCTTTCAAAAAATATATCCAAGTCTTACGAGAGTATTCATCAATAAAAGAGACATAATAGACATACCCACTTAAGGAAGTAGTTGACATTGGTCCGCACACATTAACCTCTACTGCGGATTCTCAGACAAAACTAAAGTAGTTGACATTGGTCCTCACACATATGAGTAAACAATATATAAGATCCATTTTTCTATACTATTATTTCTTGGAAATGTATTCTTGATATTCTTTCCTTGAGGACATCCTTTTCATACTAGTTCATGGTTGATCAGGATTTCTCGTAGAGCTGTCACTAACTTGCTCACAATTGGTAATGCTTTGTAGTTCACATGAGAAAGTATTCTATGTCATAGTTCACATGGAATAATGGTACTAGCTATGAAAATTGAATCTATGTGCCCCTTTAGTTTGTAGATTCCTTCTTCTTCAACACCTATTACAACTTCATCATATATTGTCCTTCCTTTTGGCCAAATAAGAACTTCACCATCTACAAAGGCAGATATAAAACTTTTCTTGTCTAAAGCTAATATAGAAAGAAGATTATTATTTAAACTTGGAACATATAATACTTCTTTCATCTTCATGGACTTACCAGATTTTAGCTTGTAAGAGGATTCTCCGATTCCTTTGATGGGATATTGATAATCATCTCCAACCTGCACCTTGGGTGGATAATATTTCTGAGTGAGACATGAGAGAGAGTATTTGTGACCTGTCATATTTTTAGAAGCACCACTATCTATGAGTAAAGTGTCACTTCCATGAGAGACTGGTCCTGTGAGGGCTGAAATTAAGAAATACTCTTCACTAGGGTCTTCATTTTCTCTATCCTTCTGTTCATCTGATTCATTCTCTTCGACTGCACGGGAATGGAACTTTTGGTTCTTCTTCATGAACTTGTCTTTATTAAGTGGATAATGTCAGGAGACATTTCCTAACTTATGGCATGATTAACATTCATAATATGAGTAATCCTTTTTAAAATTCTTACCACTTTTTAAGTCTTGTGATATTCTAGGAGGTGATCCTCAATCCTTTCTTTTGTTTCTTCCATTCTTTGTATGAGCATCTAGAGCTTGATATTCATTTTCATTTAGCTTTTCTTCTCTATTTGCTATCCTTCCTTCTTCTTATACACACTCTTCCCATATTTTTTTTAACTTGGTTAGATTTCTTATAACACATTTTCCTTTGATGAAGGGATCCCATTATCTTGGAAGATCATTTAAGGTGGTCATCACAACTTCCTCTGGAACACCAATGGATTCTAAATGTTCTTTGATATGAGATAGTCTTACGAAGTATGATAACACAGTTTCTACCTTTTGTATCTTTGGACCATTGAGTTGGTTTCTCAAGGTCATTCTTCAATTGTTGTTCTTTCCTTTAAATAGACTGGTCAGTGCATCAAACATTTCCTTTGGAGTATTCTTTGAATACACTTGAGGGATTAAATGATCCTTGGTAGAATCAAATATGATCCTCTTTGATTTGAACATATCCTTCTTATTCTTATCCTTTGCTTAATCTCCCTTTTGATCCTTGACCTCATCTTTGATGTAGGCTTCTAGGTCATGTTCTTCAAGGATGAAAATGGATTTATACTTCTATGCTATGAAATTTTTTGCTCCCTCAATATTTTCATCAATATTGATACTATTTGTCATCTTTAATGAATGAGAAACTCAAATGGAAATATAGGAGATAATACTTACAGATTTGAGGACTAATTTTGAAACCTACTTTAGGATGACCTAGGTTTGATAGGAAAACCCTAATTTTCCAACTGTGGTCACTTATAAAACTGATTGGAGGAAAATATGTGCCTCCCCAAGATGAGCTAGATTGTATCTTTATTTTCTCGAATCTGTGGACAAAAGCTTGAAAAATATGATGCCCTAGTTTTTCTGGCAGTAGTGGTAGGTCAAAAATTGAAAATCCATAGAATTGAAATATGTTTTGACAGAAATATGTGCCCTCCTAGGGAGAATTGAATGGTACTAATTCTTTTCCGGCTGATCCATGGATGAAGGTGTTCGCAGTAGTGAACCCTAACTTGTTGAACTGCAGGAAAAAGTTGTTGCACAATGTCTTCTTCTAGGTTGGCTCTAATACCATGTTAAGATTTATTTCAAAGTTATTATTCCAAAACAAAAGGATCACTGAAAGTGTTAGTGCCAGAAATTGTTCTCAGAATACTAAAGAACAAGCCGACACAATCTCAATAAATCAAATTAAGAAAAACAAGTTTTTTAGGGTTTTGGTTGTGCAGTTTGTAAACAAGAGGGTAAAAACTCATAAGGCTAAAACAATAACTAAATCATGCAACAATGAAATACTGAGATGTATCATATATGAAGCATAGGCCATAACAACATAAACATATTACTGAATTTCATCCACAGCTCACAAGAATTTCATGAGAAATAACATTAAACAGGAAATGAATTTATAAACTGAGTGATTAAACCAATCAGAAATGAAACCAACAGATAAGATAAACGGGGCTTATAGTTTGCATATATATCATAATTAGTAATTAAAAATACACAAGAGTTTCTAAAACTTAGCTCTGAATAGTAGCTAACAGCCTCCCCTTTACAAAAATTTGAACCCTCAGTCTTTCTTTAGTCTTACTTTTATCTTTGTTACCCAAAAACAGTTACATAACTGAAAAACTACTCTTTAGGTCATACTACCGAATTACTTAACAAAAATAGAGTCATACATATTAAACTAACTTTTTACAAAGACTAACTAATAACCACTATCATTTCAAGCATTTTACAAATCTTTAGCACCCTTTGCCAAAAGAGCTATCCCTTCCAATGCTTGAGTCTTCTTTCTTGTTTTCTGATGGTCAGCTTCTAGGTCTTCGACTCTTTTTGAAAGCTCCTAATTTTGCTGTGTTAAGTCTTGGACAATTTGCTTCAATTCTGCATACAGACTTCGTGTCTGTCTTTTCCTTTTCAAAGCTTCCTTAGTGACTGCAATTAACTTTTGATAATGGCTATTGACCTCCTCTAAATCCTCTCTTAATATTCTGTTAGCAGCTGCTAACCCCTCATTTGTTTCATGCAGGTATTCTATTTGATATTTATATTGTTTAATACTTCTGTGCAAATTTTCATTATCTGAATCAATACACTTTCCTTCTGAGACTTGATTCATTCCTTTTGGCATCCAAGGGATCTTCGGTTTCTTAAAGATATCTTCATCCTCCTGCTGCTGCTCTGTCATAGCTATAGGAGCCCCTGGAGACTCATTAACTTCAAATATGCATTGGGTTGATGGTTCTGCAATAGTTTCTTTCTCTGCACAAAAACTTGTTATGACTGAATGCTTCTTCATTGAATCATCTTGATGATGGTCTAAGACTACTTTCCTTCGAACTTCTTTTAACATTTCTGAAATTTTACTTTCAGTTAAGGTTAACTTATCCTCTGAAATAACCTATTTCTTACCCTTCATCTATTTTACATTTAAACCTTCATTCTCTTCTAACTCTTCTTAGGATGAAGAGTTTTCTATCACTGTGATTTTCTTTTGATCTAACTTAAGGTTTAGCAATTTTTTCATATTCAATCTCAATTTATTCTTGGGTCTCGTCTTAGGCCTCCAACCTACCCCAATCTCCCCTAGCATGCTCAAAGTTTTTCTTTGGTGTTTTATAGATGCTAGCTGAACTACCTTTCTTTTGATTCTTCATGACATTACCCCTTCTTCAGACTGTTCCTGTAAATCTTGTTCAGTGTCAGACCTAGCTTCATCAATCAATGGACTTTTCTTATCTTCTGATTGTACTACCGTAGGGACTTGTTCTTGTTCTATCAAACTTTCATCTACTCCCTGGTTTACTTCTTCATGAAGGCTGTCTTCTACATGCTCCAAATCCTGCATTTGACCCTTCGATATTTCATCTTCCTCAACCTTATTCTGCTATTCATTTTCAACATTTTCATCCCTTTGGGTCACAAACTTTCCTTGCACACTATCTTCTTCTATCTCAACTATGACCTTTTTCTTCAATTTCTTGACTAAATTCTATCCTTTGTTCAGTTGCCTTTTCTTTGATTGGTATTCTTTCTTAGATTGAAACCCAGACCAGAATAGAAAATAGTCCTAGGTTTTTTCCTTCTTTTGGATCACAGTCCTTATGATTAGCTTTATCAGACCATGATGAAATATGGACTGTTTAGTATGGTCTTGATGATCTTTTACTCTGCTGGACATCTTTTGCAGACTCTTTAGGAAAAAGAAAGGAAGGTTCATCTTTGCCTCATGATTTAGATGCTGCAAAAACCTGAAATGATACTTAAATACAAATGCATATCTTCCTTCACAAGTTACATAACTTTGTAGAATTTTAATTGGTTCTCTCCACTCTGGTTTGAACTTATGAATATGCACTCATTTACCCCAGTCTGCAACAACATTTGGAAGCAAGTAATTCTGTGAATCAAAGGTAAAAGGCACCTTCTTGAACCAATATTCACCTTCATGAGGGATCCCTATAGGCTCTGCTATTAGCTCTCTAGTCAGCTCAATATTTAGGGTGTCAAAAGTAACTATGTCATTATCCAATCCCTGAGCAAACTTATATGGAACTTCTGTGTGATGTCCATCAATATTCTCAAAATAGTTTAACCATCCTGCTTCTGAAAATAACCTTGCATAGTCAGGAAAATCTTGAACCCAAGACATATCTGAGGGTTCATCTCTGCTTGTTTTCCCACTCCTCTTCATTCTGGATATTTGATATTAAAAATTCTTCCTTCAGTAAAGAACTTAACTCTATTCGAATATTTGCAATTTTAACAGTCAATTATATGTTGAGAAAACTAAACCCTTGAGCTGAATTTTACTTCTCAAACTGATAATTATTTTGACTCGACTGACAGAGAAAATTCAACATTGAGTAGAAATTGAGTTTATGCACTAGCATTCTTAGTTAATATCAATAACTAATCTTCTGTCAGTATGAACCTGAATACATGGAATATGACAATAATTCGCTTCATACCTGTTTGAATAATGGATTCGGTTGCTATAAATTTGTTTTGCTATCTTCATAGGTATCCAATTTCATTCTTAAGTCTATCTCTGAATTCCACGACAGTGCTAAACAGTTACCCTGCAAAACCCTAAATTTGTCGACCTCCTTCAATCTTCAATCACAAATTGCCAGGTCTTGCCACGACTTCTATGGTCTTCATGCATTCAGGAAATGCATAGCTAATGGTGAATTTTCCTCATCATGCATAATCATTATGGTTCCACCACTATGTATCTCATAACTTCCAAACAACCGCAACTCCCCCAAATGATTCCTTGCCCGATCTCATAACACTTGTCACAATGATTACTGTGGCTGAAAACACATATCAAACTCATCGACAGGTGTGAAAGACTTCTCCTATGCGCGAATTTCAAAAATTTCGAGCCAAAATCATGATTTTTCATATAGCACGATTTTCTTGTAGCACGTGTGTTTACCTTTTCTGAGCTTGCGCTACAAGAATATCTGTTTTAATAATTTTTAAAACAAAACACACAGCAAAGGGTTAAACTTTGGTTAAATGACTTTAAATAAAACCTTATGATATTTTTTAGAGACTTTAAGTCATATATACATTCTACAAGCCCCTAGAAACCATAAATTTCACTAAGTAAAATCAAAATTGGAAGAAACCTATTAAATCAACTATAAGTATAAGCATAAAATCAAAGAAAAATTTAAAGGAAACTAAAGTCAAAACTTAAAAATGAAAGAAAGACCATGCTTTAAAAATAATCAAATGCTTTAAAATGAGAAACAAAAACAGGCTATAACATCTGGCTCCTGCTGCGGGATGAAGTCCTCCCTGTGAGGCTTCAAGAACCTGTAGATCAGTGCCTTCTATGCTGTAGCTGGAACTGCCTGCTACTTTGCAAAATTTCCATCGGGCCATTGAGTCTTTATTCTAATATTCACACCGTTATATACAATGAAGATCCAATCTCTTTCCTCAAAAGCTGTAAAAATGTTTGAGGAAACGTCCATTAACTGGACTAGACAATTCCTCACCATCCAAGGTCTGTAACACAAAAGTATTATTCTCCAGAATATTTGATACTATGAAAGGACCAAACCATAGATTATCAAACTTGCCATGCTTTCCTTTCTGCTCCTTTCTAGCATCCCATCTCAAAACCATATCTCCATTAAAAAAGGTGTTCTTTTTTATCTTTCTATCAAGACTTTCTTTGATCTTTGTTTTGTACAGCTGAGCTTTTTCTTCTACTAATTCATGCTACTGCTGTAATTCTATCAGTGCATAAATTCTTCTTTGAATGTCATTGGGTTCTTCTTGACTATCTTGAAGCAATTTCATCACTAGAATACCAAGATGAACCGGAAACACTACATCAGTACCATATACCAGTTGAAAAGGAGAAGTTCCAATTGCCTTTTTAATTGTTATCCTGTCTGCCCACAATGCATATTTTAACATTGAGTCCCATGACCTTTTATTCTACTTCAACAACTTCTTGATACTTTGAATAATGCTCTTATTGGTTGACTCAGCTAACCCATTTCCCTGAGGATAATAAGGTGTTGAGTATTTCAAAACAATCCCATTCTTCTCACAAAATGTCACCATAGATTTGGACTTAAAAGCTTGAGCATTATCAGTTAATAACTTCTTGGGACATCCAAATCTGCTAAGAATATTTTCCTGAATAAAATCAATGATTACCTTGTCTGTTGCATTTCTTGTGGGGATAGCTTCTACCCATTTAGTGAAGAAATCTGTAGCTATCAAAATCCATTTATGTTGCCCTAAAGAAGAAGGATTTATCTCCCCTATGAAGTCCAAACCCCACTGCTGAAAAGGAGCATTCACTGCAATAGACTTCAATGGTAAAGACACTAACTTTTGCTTGCCAGCAAAATTTTGACATGGGATACAAGCTCTTACCTGATGATATACATCAGAGAATAAAGAAGGCCAATAGTAACCGGCTCTCAAGATTTTATAAGCTGTTGCCTTCCAATACTTATGTCCCCCACAAGCACCTTCATGTGATTCAGAGATTACCTCTTTAATTTCTGGCTTGTCCAAACATCTAAGTAGAATTCCCCTTAGATCTTTCCAAAATAGCTGCTATTCTATCAAACAATATTTAGTAGTTCTCAACTTCAATGACCTAGCAGCTTTCTTATCTAGATGTTCTGGACATTATAAATACAAAAGAAAGTGTACAATGTCTTCATACCATGTGGATTCTGCATACTGGTCCATAATCCTTTCCTTCTCTTGCTTTGCTTGCAATTCTTCTTATACGGGTTGTCCTGCCATGAGATGAGGACCTAAAACTTGATAGTTTGAATCAGCTAACAATTTAGCCAAACCCTATCCCTTCAATAGCTTTGTAGGCTTAATGTCTACGTAATATTCCATTATCTTTGCAATCCATTTCCCCCTTTTCCCTTCACTGTCAGGTTGAGTTAATACATCCTTAATGATAGCATTAGGAACATAAGCAATGACTTTAGAATGTAGAACATAAATTCTAAAAAAATTTAATGCTTTTACCAATGAGTAAGCTTGCTTCTCCAAAGTGCTATACTTCAACTTTGAGTCTCTGAGGGTCTTGCTAAAAAATGCAATTGTCTGTTCAAGTCCATCATTATTCTTCTGTAATAAAACAACAGCTAAAATATTCTTTGATGCAAAAGAAAAAGTCAAAAATTCCTTTGAAAAATTAGGACTTACTAGCAATGGTGCTTCTGTAAGAGCTATCCTAATCTTTTCAAATGAATTCTTAGCTTTTGCAGTCCACCTAACTTCCTGATCTTTTTTCAACATGGCTGTAATTTGTTTAATGGTTTCAGCAAAATTTGGTATGAACCAATGCAGAAAATTTATTTTTCCAATAAAAGATTGCACATCCTTCTTACTTCTTGGTAAACTAATTTTTAGAATAGATTTTACCCTTTCTGGATCTATCCTTATGCTATCAGCTGAAACAAATGACCCAACAACTTACCCTCTTGTACAACAAAATGTGACTTTTTAGGATTGAGAGAGAGTCCATATTTTCTGCATTTCAAGAAAGTTTGTTTTAGGTTTTTTAAGTGCTCATCATCAAACTGTGAGAAGACTGTAATGCCATATAAATAGATCACCACAAACTTATCCCTCTCTCCTGCAAAGGCTATGTCCATAGCTCTTTGAAAAGTAGCTCCAGCATTCATTAATCGAAAAGGCATTTTGTCGTACATAAAAGCACCCCAAGGGGTAGTAAAAGCTGTCTTTTCTCTGTCATCAGGGTGCATTGCAATTTGGTTATACTCTGAAAAACCATCTACCATTGAGATTCTTTGTTCACCCACCACCTTCTGCAATATTTGTTCAATATTTGGTAAAGGATAATTATCTTTAAGTGAAGACCTATTCAACTTTCGAAAATCAACACACAATCTTATCTCACCATTCTTTTTTCTGACAGGTACTAGATTTTCTACCCATGAAGAATATCGGAGGGGAACAATAATCTTAGCATCTAACCATTTTTTTACCTCCTTTTCTATAATGGGAAATAAAGCAGGATTGATTCTCCTTAATTTCTGTCTAAAAGGTTTAACATTTGGTTTTAAAGGCACTTTATGCTGTATAATACTAGTATCATACGTCTTCAAATCCTTGTATGACCAAGCAAAAATATCAACATACTCTTTTAATAACTTGATGTACTTGTTTCTTTGCTCTGTTGTGAGTGCCTTTGAGATCTTCACTATTGTGGGGTGCTCCTTGGTGTCAATATTACAATCCATTACATTTTCTTCTGAAGACTACATAGCTGGTTTTAAAGGGGTATCATCCTTTGAAAAAATCCTCTCTAAAGGCACCAAACCCTTGGGAATGAAATTGCTTTTCAGCTCAATGATTTTGTGACCTGCAATTTCATTTTCTACAACACCCTCAATATATTCAGTTTCATCATCCTGTTCTTGGTCAATTAAGGAATTAGAGAACTCACTGGTCAGCTCTAAAAACCTTTTAATCTCAAAATAATCCTCAAAAACTCTCCATTGCTTTATATTATTAGGCACAGAAGGTCTGTACCTAACTTCAATAGGATACTTTAGCTGAGTTGTTTTAGGAATCCTAAAATGTGTGGTTGCTAGGGAAAGAGAATCAGCAGTTTGGTTATGATCCCTAGGAATATAAGAGATATTAAAAGCCACAAAGAAATTGTCTATCATATTCCATACTTCATTCCTGTACACTTTCAACAAATCTTGCTTTACTTGATAGTTATTCCTTACTTGTTGAACAACCAACTCGGAGTCGCCATAAACAGAGATTTGCCGCATACCTAAATCTTTTGCAGATCTCAAACCTAACAACAGAGCTTCGTACTCTGCTGTATTATTAGTGGTAATAAATTATAACTTGTACATTAATCTTACCACTTCACCACCAGGAGATATTAGGACAACTCCTGCTCCAGCACCTTCTTTAGATGATGATCCATCAAAATACATTTTCCAAAGTTCATCCTCCTGCTCCCTAGTGCATTTGACTGATTTTTCTTTTTCAACCTGTAATATACCAACACCATCATTATCATCGCTAAAGTGCAACATACGAGTACCCAAATCCTTTTCAACAGCATATAATGGATGATTTGTAGGATTCCTATCATCAGTTACAATATAAGCAAATTGTAACTCTCTATAAAACCTTCTATTCTCACCTCCAAAGACAGGAATGGTTGCATATGTTAAGTCTATCTGCAAAGTTCCACCTACCTTCTTAGCACAAGATCTAGAAAGGAGAATTCCAAATTTAGGTGTGATATCCACCACTACTACATCCATAATATCACTTTTCATTGGTAGCTGAGCTAAGCTAACCACCATATCCTTTATCACTCCTAAACATTTTACAGCTCGAGAATCAAAAGCATACAAGTCATGATAAGGTTTTGTTATGCTCAACCCTAAAGCTTCCATGACTGCTTTTGACATTAGATTATGAGATGCTCCTGAATCCAAAAGGAAATTATGTATCATCTGCTCATGAATGGTTAATGTGATGTAAAAAGTTGGAGATGCACTTGCATCATTTTCAGTTTTCTCTGCCAAAGCTGATCCAATGAAAATTTTGGGATTTTCGTCTTGTAAATTTACTGTGTCAGAAGGTACTTGACTGCTTGTTGAACCTATCATTTTCAAAACTGAATTTTTGTAAAAAGGATTTTTTATCAACTTAGTGAAAGGCATGGGGATTTTAATTTTGAACAATTCATTTTCGAGATTAAAATTCTGCATACTCTTATTCACTTCTTCAACTTCAGTAACCTTCTCTGGTTTATCCTGATTCTATTTTTTTCTAATACCAGATCAGACTACTGTTTAGGAGGAGGAATTGCCTTCTTTTTAGGGTTTTGAACCACCTGTTTTGGCCATGATCTTAAATTTAGGGTTTTCTTTGGATTAGACTGATATATATCAGCAGTTACTTTGAGGTTTAAATCATTTTCTGTTTGAAAAACATTTGCATCACAATACTCAAAGTTTAAAAAATCTTCCTCAGTCACAAAACCTTCAGTCAACTGTTCTCCAAAATAATTCATGTCTTGATCTGGATCCTCAAAAAGCTCTTCTTCTTCTATTTATCCTTCATCAGTGACATTATTTTGAAGTGGGGGTGGCACCTTTTGATCTTCAGCTTCTCTCCTCTCTCGTTGTATGTCAGTATTTCTTCTCTCTCTATGAATGAAACGAAGTGCAAACTGTCTTTTGAACTGATTTGGATTATTAGGGTTTATGTCCCCCTATTGAACAGGCCTATTGGATTTTTTCTCTAATTCCAATTTGTTTAGTTTTGTTGTTAGGATTTTCACTAGTTTTTCCATCTCATCAATCTTACCATCTGCAGAGTGTGATGTTGAAACTACTGGAGCTGCCTCTTTCTTACCCTTTATGTCATAAAATTGTTGAGATGAATTTCCCTTCAGTCTATTAGAAGCAAGAATATTAGATTCCACCTCTAATGTTGCCTCTTGCATATTAAGTAAAGTAACAGGTCTTCTTTCTCTCAAGAGTACAGAAAAATCATGGTCAAAAGCATTACATTAAGTGAGTTTCACAGAAGTTTCAGAGGGTTTAATCTCTACAGGGATTCTACCATACTTTTTATTGAACCTCTTAGAGAAATCAACTATAGTTTCATCTTTCTTCCTTCTTAGGGCTCCAAACTCTGTAATGTAATATGTGTGATCCTTAGTATCACCCCATTGTCTCTTGAAGCTCTGATATTAAAGTAATAGAGCTTTCTAGTAACACTTTGAACCATCTTCTGACCTCTCCATCCAGACTCTGTACGAACATCCTTGTCCACACATCTTTTGCCTCGATATTCTGATTATCTACATAGCTGAGAAATGCATCACAATGCTCCTCAGCTATTGTCTCACCCTGTCCATTAAACCTAGGTAAGTACTTTTGGTAGTCTCCACCAAGAAGAGCATTTAAGGGATAAGGTAAAACTAGAGGTGCATACCTAGCTGCTACCATTTGATCCATCATATCTAATGGTTGATTTTGGGCTACCATATTTAAATTCACTGGTTTATATGAGGGAAAAATTTGACTGGAACTTGGCTGAAAAGGAATCTTACCAACTTTGAGGTGAAATAAAGGGATTTTTCCAGGAGATAAGGTCTTTTCTTTCTTGAAAGACCGAGGATCAATAAAAATCTGAAAATTGCTAACAGGAATTGTAGGTTTCAACCAGGATGAATCTTGTTCCTCTTCCTTTGAAATAGAAAAGGGTGACAATAAGTCTATTTGATCAGGGTTACATAAGACTGGAGATGACTGAGACCTTTTGATTTTCCTAGCTGTTTTCAAAATTTTCTCTAGGTCTGAGACACCCAGTTGTAAAGGTGAACTAGGTCTACTTCTTGTCCCAACTCCTTTAGCAGCCACTGTGAACTATTTGGTGAAATGTAGTCTTTAAAATTTGATGGTTTAAGTCCACCTCTCAAAACCAGTTGAATGATAAGTAACCCAGGGAAAGTATGCTTCAGCTTCGTCCTCAGCAATGGTGCCAAAGATGTTAGTGCCAAAAATTGTTCTCAGACTACTAAAGAACAAGGCAACACAATCTCAATAAATCAAATTAAGAAAAACATGTTTTTAGGGTTTTGGTTGTGCAGTTTGTAAACAAGAGGGTAAAAAATCATAAGGCTAAGTCAAACACTAAATCATGAAACAATGAAATACTGAGATGTATCATATATGAAGCATAGGCCATAACAACATAAACATATTACTAAATTTCATCCATAGCTCACAAGCATTTAATGAGAAATAACATTAAACAGGAAATGAATTTATAAACTGAGTGATTAAACCAATCAGAAATGAAACCAGCAGATAAGATAAATAGGTCTTATAGTTTGCATATATACCATAATCAGTAATTCAAAATACATAAGAGTTTCTAAAACTTAGCTCTGAATAGTAGCTAACAGCCTCCCCTTGTACAAAAATTTGAACCCTTAGTCTTTCTTCAGTCTTACTTTTATCTTAGTTACCCAAAAATAGTTACATAACTGAAAAACTGCTTTTTAGGTCATACTACTGAATTACTTAATAAAAATAGAGTCATACATATTAAACTAACTTTTTACAAAGACTAACTAATAACCACTATCATTTCAAGCATTTTACAAATCTTTAGCACCCTCTGCCAAAAGAGCTATCCCTTCCAATGCTTGAGTCTTCTTTCTTGTTTTCTGATGGTCAGCTTCTAGGTATTCGACTCTTTTTGAAAGTTCCTGATTTTGCTGTGTTAAGTCTTCAACAGTTTGCTTCAATTCTGCATACAGACTTTGTGTCTGTCTTTTCCTTTTCAAAGCTTCCTTAGAGACTACAATTAACTCTTGACAATGGCTATTGACCTCCTCTAAACCCTCTCTTAATATTCTGTTAGCAACTACTAACCCCTCATTTGTTTCATGCAGGTATTCTATCTGATATTTATATTGTTTAATACTTCTCTGCAAATTTTCATTCTCTAAATCAATACACTTTCCTTCTGAGACTGGATGCATTCCTTCTGGCATCGAAAGGATCTTCAATTTCTTAAATATCTCTTCATCCTCCTCTTGCTGCTTTGTCATAGCTATTGGAGCCCCTGGAGATTCATTAAATTCAAAATTGCATTGGGTTGATGGTTCTGCAATCTTTTCTTTCTCTGCACAAAAACTTGTTGTGACTAAATCCTTCTTCATTGAATCATCTTGATGATGGTCTAAGACTACTTTCCTTCGAACTTCTTTTAACATTTCTAAAATTTTAGTTTCATTTAAGGCTGACTTATCCTCTGAAATAACCTGTTTCTTACCCTTCATCTCTTTTACATTTAAACCTTCATTCTATTCTAACTCTTCTTGGGATGAAGAGTCTTCTATCACTGTGATTTTCTTCTGAGCTAACTTAGCGTTTAGAAATTTTTTCATATTCAATCTCAATTTATTCTTGGGTCTGGTCTTAGGCCTCCAACCTTCCCCAATCTCCCCCAGCATGCTCAAAGTTTTTCCTTGGTGTTTTATAGATGCTAGCTGAACTACCTTTCTTTTGATTCCTCGTGACATTACCCATTCTTTAGAGCGTTCCTGTAAATCTTGTTCAGTGTCAGCCCTAGCTTCATCAATCAATGGAATTTTCTTATCTTCTGACTGTACTCCCATAGGGACTTGTTCCTATTCTATCAAACTCCCATCTACTCCCTGGTTTACTTCTTCATGAAGGCTGTCTTCTACATGCTCCAAATCTTGCATTTGACCCTTTGATATTTCATCTTCCTCAACCTTATTCTGCTGTTCATTTTCAACATTTTCATCCCTTTGGGTCACAGACTTTCCTTGCACACTATCTTCTTCTATCTCGACTATGACCTTTTTCTTCAATTTATTTACTAAATTCTGTCCTTTGTTCAGCTGCCTTTTCTTTGATTGGTCTTCTTTCTCAGATTGAAACCCAAACCAGAATAGAAAATAGTCCCAGGTTTTTTCCTTCTTTTGGAGCATAGTACTTATGATTAGCTTTATCAGACCATGATGAAGTATGGTCTGTTTAGTATGGTTTTGATGCTTGTTTACTCTGCTGGACATATTTTGCAGACTCTTTAGGAAAAAGAAAGGAAGGTTCATCTTTGCCTCATGATTTAGATGTTGCAAAAACCTGAAATGACACTTAAATACAAATGCATATCTTCCTTCACAAGTTACATAACTTTGTAGAATTTTAATTGGTTCTCTCCACTCTGGTTTGAACTTCTGAATATGCACTCCTTTACCCCAGTTTGCAACAACATTTGGAAGCAAGTAATTCTATGAATCAAAGGTAAAAGGTACCTTCTTGAACCAATATTCACCTTCATCAGGGATCCCTGTAGCCTTTTCTATTAGCTCTTTGGTCAGCTCAATCTTTAGGCTGTCAAAAGTAACTATGTCATTATCCAATCCCTGAGCAAACTTATATGAAACTTCTGTGTGATGTCCATCAATCTTCTCAAAATATTTTAACCATCATGCTTCTGAAAATAACCTTGCACAGTCAGGAAAATCTTGAACCCAAGACATATCTGAGGGTTCAGCTCTGTTTGTTTTCCCACTCCTCTTCATTCTGGATAATTGATCTTAAAAATGCTTCCTTCAGTAAAGAACTTAACTCTATTCGAATATTTGCAATTTTAATAGTTAATTATATGTTGAGAAAACCAAACCCTTGAGCTAAATTTTACTTCTCAAACTGATAATTATTTTGACTCTATTGACAGAGAAAATTCAACATTGAGCAGAAATTGAGTTTATGCACTAGCATTCTTAGTTAATCTCAATAACTAATATTCTAACAGTATGAACCCGCATACATTGAATATGAAAATAATTCACTTCATACCTGTTTGAAAAATGGATTCGATTGCTAGAAATCTTCTTTCCTGTCTTCCCAGGTGTCCAATTTCATTCTTAAGTCTATCTCTGACTGCCACGATAGTGCTAAATAGTTACCTTGCAAAACCCTAAATTTGCCGACCTCCTTCAATCTTCAATCACAAACTTCCAGGTCTTGCCACGACTTCTATGGTCTTCATGCATTCAGGAAATGCGTAGCTAATGGTGAATTTTCCTCATCGTGCATAATCATTATGGTTCCACCACTCTGTATCTCATAACTTCCAAACAACGACAACTCCCCCAAATGATTCCTTGCCTGATCTCATAACACTTGTCACAATGATTACTATGGCTGAAAACACGTATCAAACTCATCGACAGGTGTGAAAAACTAAACGTATGCACAAATTTTGAAAATTTCGAGCCAAAATCATGATTTTTCAGTTAGCACGATTTTCTTGTAGCGTGCGTGTTTACCTTTTCTGAGCTTGCACTACAAGAATATCTGTTTTAATAATTTTTAAAACAAAATTCACAGCAAAGGGTTAAACTTTGGTTAAATGACTTTAAATAAAACCTTATGATATTTTTTAGAACCTTTAAGTCATATATACATTCTACAAGCCCCTAGAAACCATAAATTTCACTAAGTAAAATCAAAATTGAAAGAAACCTATTAAATCAACTATAAGTATAAGCATAAAATCAAAGAAAAATTTAAAGGAAACTAAAGTCAAAACTTAAAAATGAAAGAAAGACCATGCTTTAAAAACAAGCAAATGCTCTAAAATGAGAAACAAAAGTAGGCTATAACAGAAAGAACAACAAACAAATCATAAAATAGAACACAAAGATTTATCCTGGGAAACCCTTGTTGGGGAGAAAACCTAACAAAACCTCCTCGATCTAGACTTCAACCAAGTATAGTGTAAGACCCAAGAAATAATACTAGGATTCTTCCTTCCCCTCGGATTTTATGTTTCTCCTCTCTCTAGCGAACTTGCTTGAGTGCACAGTGTGCACAAATGAAGGAGGAGTCTCACCTATTTATACACAGTAAATGATAAACCTAATAACCCAATAGGGACAATTTCTCCTCACTGGCATGGCCGAATTTCGTTGGGAGACTAAAAAATAGGTTTTAATAATATTTTTGTGCGTACTACTGACCTAACTTACAACATAGGTTTTACCTCAAGACTTTATACGACCAAATATAACAATAACATCCCTAATCAGAGGAACAACATCTAAGGAAGGGGAAATAATAATAATAATAATAATAATAAATAGAATATCTTATGTAGTTACATTTCTTTAACATCAGAGACCTGTACTAGAAGCTATTCATGGAGCAGGAGAACACACACAACACTTAAGAGTTTTATCATACTAGGATCACATTCATGGATGCAGATTAAATGAGGGATACCACCTTCCTACTCGCATTCCCTCTCACCCTTGGTGTTATTACTTGTGTTCATGACCCTCTTGCATGTCGTTAGTACAATGGAACCCATCGTAGGGGTACAAATTGGCCCTTTTCAAAATGGTGTAGTTTAGATATTCTATGTTTTCAAATTTTTCCAATTATATTTTTTGTCTTGTTTTATTTGGAGTCTAGCTGGAAACCTGTAGAAATCCTTAGAATCACATATATTAGCGATAGAAATCACATAATATCGATGCCATCAATTATTTGAGAGTGTTGAATCTATTTATGGATTCAAAAACACAATTTGAACACTTCTAAATTTTGAACTTTACCCAAAAAATATTACTGGATTCTGACCAAAACTCACTCGAAAGTCCATAACGTAGAATAAATAGACTATTCCTTTCAAAATAAAGAGAAGGGAAGTTAACATTTTTTGTCACTTTGTTTTGATCTCTCCTAACATCCAATGTGCTTCTTTTTTTTTATTATATGTGCCTCTATAAAGAAGATGGAACATTTTTTAATATATGCATGGTATCTATCACATGGACAATATTAAGATGCTCCAAATTTGGAAGCTCATAAAATACAATTTCCCTTTTCATCCCAATTGACATTTTCTCAACATAGGTTTCAAAAATCTAGGATAATCAAACATATGTTTCCTATTTGAAACAATAATTCTACAATTTTCTTCTTCTATGTTTTATATGCCCTAAGCTGGTTTACCAATGCCTTTATTTAGGGTCTCCAAGTTCTCTTGGTTTTCTATTGAAGAATATTTTTTTCTTCTATAAGGGTGCATTCAAGTAGTCATACATTTCCTTTCATAGATTGTTGTACCGCCTAACCTTTATAGAAGGTCCACAACATTTACATTTATAATACCCTTTTGTTACAAGGCCTACGATGTTATTGTATATGGAACATGTTAGCACCAAAGAGGGAACTTGCACTAAATTATGTCAAGTAATGTTATGGATATAAACAAATCATTCAACATTCTTTCTAGAAAACATTGATAGTCTTGGATAATACCGTGTGGCACACACACATATGCCATACAATATAAAATATCTCTCTGTCATTATGGGTCTTGATACATTGTACACTTATATCCTTTTCCATAGTTTCTTTAATTCATCGATCAATGGATCAAGGTAGAGATCCAATCTCTTTACTTGTTTTTTGCTAGGAACCATAAGAACCAACATAAGATACTCATTTTTCCCGAACGATCATAGGGTTTTATTATTATTATTTATGATTACCACTAGCCAAATAGAATAGTTGGTGTTTTGGAGGGAATATAGATTAACTCCATCCATGGATATGCTCAATTGAAGGTTTCTTAAGTTCATCCTTAAAATTTATTAGCCCATTTATCCTCTATATGCTTAAGGGTCCTATTGAATTGACTAGGATGTGTATAACTCCTTGCTTACTTACGTGCAAGACATGTCACCATGACAACACAAATAATTATGTGCAACAAAAGATACTTTTAATCCTTGGGATTATAGGTGTATGCCTCAATATATTATTAGGAGGATCATGCGTCTTATCCTTTAAATTCTATTTTTTTATTTGCATGGTACCTATCATGCCCACTTTTTGGATATATATCTTTGTTCGAGTTACCTCTGTAAAGTCTTTAATCACTTGGATAAGTGTGATATGACAAGTACTTAGCACCCAACATTTTTAGTAGTTTCTTTTCCTCTTCATAGTTGTTGAGGAGGGAATTATCACTTGGAAGTACCTTATGTTTGAATAATTTGCAAATAGTGGGTAGTATACTTGTGCTTATGCACACAAAAATTACCTTTTCATTGTTGATTATGTGACAAAATTTATTAAAATATAGGAGACTTAATGCTTAAGTAATAAATTTGCATTAATTCCATATAAAATCCAAAAATACAATTACTTAATGTACAATTTCTTAATCCCCAAGGGGATGTCCAGAGGTAGTACAGTGCAAGTTGTCTTTGATGAATAGTTGGTGGTCTATGAAATTTATAGTTTATAAACAACTCGACTCCAAGAGACAAACCATGCATTGTATGCACAACAACAAATTTGGATTCCTTCCTTTTCATAAATAACTCTTTGTCATTTAAGTGTTCTTAAAACAATAATTTGCATTGTACAATGAGCATCTACAACTATTTATGAACCTTGAAAGGTTGCAATGAGTGCATTGAAAACCATCAATATATACTAGGTTCTTCCTATTAAAGTTTTTGGAAACATAATCATTCATGCACATACTATACATGTGAATGATATGTTTTTATTTATTAGATACAGTACAAATAAGACCACAAAGTGACATAATTGCTACTAGACATTTGGAAGGAATGAACACATGTGAAGGAATATACAACTCAATATTTGCAAGTACATCTATGTTAGACTTGGAAATCATGCAATTATTACCACAAAATATAATTTACTCCCAAAATCAAGCACATGCAGGGAAGACAACCAAGTTCCATACAACATGCAGTTGTTATAGATTTGGAATTTGCTTTGTAGATGGATAGGAAGAGAGAAGTATTCATTACCCTCCAACAATTGAATCAACTTTGGTGTGTACTTGGACATGGTTTCTCTCAACTCATAGTGACTTTTTGGATCTACTAGTAAATATGTCTCAAGTAGTATTGATATCATACTTAATTGGCTCGCTAGAAGTCTTAGTTGACTCAACATAAGTAGATGGGTTGTTCAATTTCGAATGAAATACAATGGATTTGGATTCTATATTTTCAAAAAAGGACCATATTGAATTTGTTCATACACGTCTTTTACTATATCGCCTATTGTATCCTTGACCATAGTGGGAATTATCAAATCGTCAACTTTGGGTAGTTGGTTGTTAACATAATGGGATAATGTGGCATTCCAAGGGTTCATGTTGAATCCTTTACATCTTGAATATCCACATACTACCGAGTTCTCATAAAAGAGATTCAATTCACAGTGAAGTACCATTGGCCTAGGATGGTTGTGTGAAGATGACATGTTACAATTGGAGGGGTAAAGAGGATGCTCATTTTCATCTATCAAATTCTTGTGGTATCTGGATCTTGAAAAGAGATTATGACTTTTTGCAACTAGTGGAGTATCTTATCCATATGGATTCCAAAATTGATCCTGAATCAAGATCCCACAATATAGAATACATTGATATTCAAATTCACGCGGATAAGTAACATAAATTAAAATAGATAATCAAAATATAAATAAAATATGGACTTACTACAAAGGGAAAGGGAGAACTTAGTGAACTTGGAATGATACATAATAAGGACTTTGAAGAATGGACCATTTGATATTATCGCTTTTATTTCCTTTACATTTGATCCAAAATCACAATCAATATGTGTTTTCATTTGTATAAGATGTTTGGGAAGCATATAATATTCTAATTTCAAACGAAGTTTTGAAGTTTTTGTTTTTTTAATTACATGATGCAGACAGTGTTTATTTTCACATTGGTGCACTTGAATTTTAAGAGCACTAATGTTTCTAGGATATTTTGGAGCATTGAATACATTAAATTTTTATTGTTGTGTATTATTTCCCAATTGGTTGAAGATGTCATATTGTCAAGATCATTATTGTAGAAGAATAGACATGAGTTATTTTTTCTCTATGTCTTGCTTGCATCATTGCCTTGAAGGATATAATATAATCATCCATTGGATTGTGACAGTGAACTTATAAATTCTATTTAAAAATGGGTACCTTTGATATGGTTTTGAAAAGGATGTAAGAAACACATGATTGTCTACATGCAAATATTGTTTCCTTGCTAAATATTGTTGCCCGTTTTTGGAAAAGAAATGGAGGTTTCAAGAAGAAGACTGTTGGATTGAAGCAAGCCAATACTAGATAGAGAATGAGGTTTCCTTCTTGCATACCTCTATTGACGAGATTCATGAATATTCTACCACCCTTTAGGTAGACAATGTTTGATTATTCGATGATCATTAATATTTAAAGAAATACTATGATATGTTATTGTTACATATGGTTGAGAAAGGTGAGACTATTTAGGCTTTGTAAGATCACAAACATGGCGTTGAGGATGAAGGTAATTGTATACATATTATTATGAAGAAGTATAATGTTGAGAAGATTGATGGTGTGTCTTATACTTCTTCTTATATTATTGTTGTTGATGTTGCATTCGATGATATTTCTTGTAGCCTTTTTTATTGTAAGAAGGATGATGCTGATCGATTTGCATCTTATCATGCCTTATTGACTACTATTATTGTGATTTCTCCTAGATTTAAGAAACACACAATTGATATTAGGTCCCGATTATTGAGTACGATGGGATATATAGAAGGTGAGCTTGGGGAGAGTGGACATGGTTTCATTGTTTCAAATATTCCCAAGTTGAGACTACATAGAGTAGGTCTTAGATATATTGGGATTTCATCGATAAAAAGAGTGACTCTACATCAACTATAGGATTATTTGTTGTAGGTGGATATCATTAGATCAAGTTGCAAGAAGAGAAATTGATTGGTGATGGTTTTGATGGCTACCTGAATAATTTGTTGATAATACTATCCCATATCTAGAAAATGTTATTTTAGATCACATTATAATTATTGATGTCGATTGATTTCTTGAACCTTCGGTTGAGAAGTAATCTAAGACTGCAACTTTTGTTCAAAATAAACAAATATATTTTCCATACTAATATCTTCATCATATTGAATTAAGGAATGTGTTTAGGAATCAACATTCTTGCAATGATGGAAATTGTTTTTATAGGGACTCACATAAGAGGTGTGAGAGATCAAGTTTTGGCCAACTGTCAACTACGAGGGTTATGTGTGGTTGGATTGATGATTTTTCATGGAAACATTTGAATAGGTGTTTGTGGACTCCTTACATATGTATACCATTGATTGTACAATAATACAATTCTCCTCTCTATGTTATTAATCCATTGGAGTGGTTGACTGAGATTCAAATGCACATTTTGTTCACAACTATATTGCTTGACATGTTACTTCATGTCTGTACTTGACAATTGATGTTACCGACTTGTCATGTGCCTTATAAAATGTTATTTGCTCCCTTATTTGTGTTTAAGGAGTGATTCTATTAAGTGGTGATATTGATGAAGTAAATCCTACTTGAGTGATTGTGTGTTGGGGTATGCAGAAGATTTGTTTAACTTGTTGTAGACCGATGATTGAATTCTAGTGCTAAAGACTAGTGTACATGAGCACTGACTACTAATTATAGAGGATACTATATAAATATGTCTATTGAGTACTATTGTGTACCCTTGAGGGTAGCATGCTTGATTATTATTGGATTCCTAAAACATCCTTCTTTGACAAAAGCTGTGTTTACAAGATAATTATTGGTTTTTATTGATATATAATTCTCTAGACGATTCATAAATTGGGACTATGTTGTATTTTTCTCAAATTGATTGATTGATTGGGACTCTTTGAACAACAATTTGGAAACCTTATTGTTAAAATAATGTTACTTGTATTTTCCCTTTCTTCTCAACATGGTGCACAAATTATTTCACTAATATTTCATAATAGATCGAGTGAATAATCTTGTTGAGATGAGAATTGTTTAAACTTCCTTTTGGAGAGTATTATTGTACCTTGGATTGATCAAAATGATGTTTGTTAGCAGGATCGTCGATTGTATGTGCCGTTGTTTCTTTACTATACCTAGTTAGATCAATTTGTTTTGTTAGCATTTGTAGACCCTGTCAAATTAAGGGGGGATTGATTATGTGCCTGTTATAATTTGATTTGTCCTCCAAGCTAAGTTTAAGGGGGGATGTTGGAACAATAGGTTCTTATTGTAAACTCACCTTGTTTAAATGTATAATCAACCATGAAGAGGGAGCCAACTGTTAAAACAATTGATGGAGGAATGGACTAGGATATGTAAAAAGGTTATTGCTAAGATGAAATATACTAACAAGTGGTCAATGGACATGAATTCTAATATTGCCATTAAACAAGGATTTCCTCCCACCCTTCTTGGCATCTATATTGATAAAATTAAGTAATGTTTAGAAAAACGAAGGATGTATTGGTGTTAACACTGTAGGTCTCATTTTTCTTCTCTTCTTGTAAATTTATGGTATTGTTGTTCTTCAAAAAAACTATTAAATATATTCCTAATCCACTTAAAGTTCTTTAACAATTCTGCAAAAATTATGAACTTACTGTTAATATAGCAAAAGCTAATATTATGATAATTAAATCTAAAAAAAGAACTTATCCTCGAACTTGGTACAATGATAACACATTTGAAGAGGTGTGATATTACAAGTAATTTGGTATTGGTTTCAATTACCATCTGAATTGGAAACATTATTGAGAAGAGAACCATTGGTGGTTGAAAATCACTTTCTTAAAAAAATGTAGAAATCTAAGGTTTGTATAAGACAACAATAATTTTCAACACTTATGTTATCCTGATGATACTTTATGGCTTTGGTGTTTGGGCTTGCTGCATCGTTTGACAGACTTGGAATAAAACTGATTAAATAAAAAATATTTTGTAACCTACAATTTTAAAATTAAATGCAACACTCCTTACCCCATTCTATTGAGTGAATATGGATGTACTTCCATGGAGTTTAAATCCATGATAAAGTATTTAGACTAGACATCGATTGATCAAGTTGGACAAAGGAAGGCTCCTTGTTATCTCTTCTAATATTAGCATTAGCCACTATGTGCTTAAAAAATGTTAGGCTAGATATTATAAAGTTTTGATGAACTATTGGAACAAAAATCAAGAAAATCAAATTATTAATATTGATAATATTAAATCCTACATTTTGATAAAGTTCAATTATAAGACTTGGAATGACAATGAAATCATTAATAGAGGAGAACTTGAGATTTAACAAAGATTCTATAAATCCTAATTCGGTTGATCAAAATGATTTTTTCAACATTTTAAGCTTAAAGAACAAAATAAATATTGTGAGAATTAAGGCAATGCTCATAACCTCTATAATGAAATCGATTGTTAGGCTAACCCAAAAACTCCTTGGGATATGCATATCTATAAAATTTAGAATACAAAGGAGATTGATGATGGAATAATTTCCTTTTAACCTACCTCACCTTTAATAATATAAGACATAACATTACATAATTTCATAACTTAATTATCTTCAAGGTCGATATTCTTATGTAAATATTAATGACCTTGTTATTTTCATTTCTACCATGTTCAAATATTGAAATATCATTAAAAAAAAAATACAATGTAATGCCCTTTATTTTTATAATATACTTTATTAATCTTAAGTATGATAATCATCATCATTATCAATATATTTTTTATTCTTATTCAATATCTGTAAAACCCATATAAATTTGGAAGTATTTACTAAAGTCAAGAAGAAACATGCTTTGATTTGTAGAAATACTTTGACATAATATTTCTTTTAAGAAGTTTAAAGGGCTTGAGAATCACTAAAGGTGAGTAAATGTAACAAAAAAATCATTCAATGAATATTGTAATGTTTATGTCTTGCAAATCCTTAACTAGATCAGTAGAACAACAAAGTTCAAGTTCTTTCATTATATAAATACTCTTATATTCACCATTTTTGAATTATAAACTATATTAGTTGAAAGCAAAAGTTCAAGTTCTTTGATTAGATGAATTCTCTTATATTCACCATTTTTGAATTTTGAATGATTAGTTATAAGGACTTTGTCCATGTTCCTAAATAAAATAGGACTAAGCTAGACACTAAATGCATATTGATTTCCTAAAAAAAAATATGAGATATTTGTTGAATTTATAAGACCTTGTTTGTAATATAACTAAATGATTTGTTAAACATTAATTAATATATTCATTTACTAGGTCGAAGGTCACCAATTCATGATCCTAACTATGTGTGTTGGTGTATACCTGTGTGTCACATATATCACACATTAAAAAAAAAGGAGGCACGTCAAGTGCTCTATAGTGTATAAAAACTAGCATACCCTCAAAGAGGGGGAAATGAAACATCGAAAATAACCGGGGTATGTTTAAAATGAATGAAAGGTATGTTTCGTTTCTTTGTTTTTTTGTTTTTGGAGGTGTTTCACAAAATAGAGGTTGAGAAAGTGGCTAGATCTAAATGTGTATACAAATTGTAAGGTTTTAAACTAATAACATTTATATTTTCCAAAATGACAAAAAAAACATTTTCCTCTTTACTTGAAATAGATTAAAAATAAAATAAAATACATGATTAACAACAAAAACTGTATCAAGATATTAATTCACTATATCAAAAAATAAAAAAATAAAAAAATTTAGAATACTCAACATTGAAGATTGCTTTTGATTTTATGTAAAATCCAATCCCTCAAAACCTTTACAAACATAGATCAATCCAAACAAGATTTTAGAGTGCTAAACAATATACCCTCACTAAACGATACTATTCATGAACACATTTATTTAGCTAAATTGTTGTTGAGAGTTAATATAAAAACATGACCATCTTGACTTAGCTACATGGTAATATAGATCACCTTTACAATAATTGAAAGTCAATTTTGTTGAGAGATCTAATACTATTGATTTTTTAAGATAAAATATTATTATTCTATAATTAAAATATTTAATTGTTATTAATTTTTAATTTTAATTGATTTAAATATAATTTTTGTTTTAAGTATATTTGAGTTATAAATTATTTTTATTTAATATTTTTTAAATACTATATATCACTCCAAATTGAATACATAATTATATTTTTAAATATTATTTAAAAGATTCAAAAAATTAAATATACATTATATTTTTGTAGTCCATGTTTATTATATATTTATCTATCCATTTTAATAAACCTAAAAATTACTACAATTTACTTTTTCCAAAATGATGAAAAACATAAATCTTAATGACTAATTTTTTTGTTGTTGTAAATATCTATAGAAAAAGGTTATAAATTGTGGTGAGAAGGAGAATCTGAAAATCTAAATCCGGCGTCCAGTGAGAAGGCTACTTGGATTCTTTCATAATTTTGAATTGTGATAAACACATAAATATTTGTATATTATTTTGTAAATGTGATATTATTTAATTTAGTTTAACAAAATTACTATGTCATTTTGTAAATAATAATTTGATTATACAAACTATAATATAATTTATAAATTGTCTAAATAATGTAGTTTCAAATTTATTTATGTTAAAAAGTATTTTATTTATGTTATTTTGTTAATAATAATTTTATTATACAAACTATAATATAATTTATACATTGTATAAATAATGTAGTTTCAAATTTATTTAGGTTAAAAGTATTTTATTATTTTTAATATGATATAAAATAATGTTATTTTAATTATAAATAAGTTAATCATTTTACAAGAAAATGTGTTATATTTAAATAAAAATTAATAAAAATTAAAATTATAAGTATCTTTTAATTATTATTAAATTATTTATTTTTATTTAAATATTTAATTGAGATTTTTTTATAATATTTAGGTTCAAGTCAATGTACACTAATTCAAATTCAAGATTGCCAACTGCTGTATTTTCTATTATGTATCAGATCGTTCTTCAAGAGAAGCTATGAATTCATCTTACGCTCGTCACTTTACATCAGGGCATGAACATGCTTTGCATTCTCCTCCTTCGACTTCTCAGAAGGATGTAAGATCATGGCCGTCAATGCTTTATTCTTCCATAATTAACTGTAATCGACCTTAAATAAGTTGTTTTTGTGAAGCCTGCATGTTCTGCGTTGTGTGATCCAAGTTTGTTAAGCGAAAGGAGGAGCAGAAGATCCCAAGTCTGTTAATCGAAAGGAGGAACAGAAGAAGCTTCGAGTCATGAAGATACACGATTTTCCGACTCTGGTCAAGAACTTATGTCCTTAGCGAAGTTCCTCGTGCTGCGTTTTGTAATTCAAGCCAGTTAAGTGAAAGGAGGAACATACGAAGGTTAGAGTTGTGGAGCCGTAATATTTTCATGGGATTGGCAACAGAAGATCTCAGCAAGATAAAGAAATTGTGTCCAAAGCGAAGCTCTTCAAACCGCAAGGCCTTAATATTTTCACAGACTAGGCAGCGGAAGATCTTGAGAAAATCAAGAACTTGTGTATTTAGCAAAGCTTCTCGTCCTGCATTTTTTTAGTGTGAAGAATCAAGTTCAAATATATTCCTCCTCATTAGAGACAAATAAGGATAATAATAGGTGCTTTAGATGTAATGCTCCAAGTTGGAGTCTAGGAAATAGATGTAATGACAAAAGGTTATACCTATGTGAGAGAAATAATCAGAGTGATAGAGACAAAGATGAGGAAGTTGGGGATATATCTTATTCTGAGGAAGAAACAAAAGAGGAATCAAGGAAATAGAAGACCACTACAATACTCTTTATCACCATAGTTACAAACATCTCGCATCCCCAAACTCTTAAGGTGTTTGGATACATCAAGAAAACAAAACTAAATGTTCTTATATATAATGGAAGCTCAAATAATTTTATAGATACAAGAATACCGAGACAATTAAACATGTTCATCTACCTTACCTATGACTTCCAAATCATTGTACCAAGGGATAAGACTAGTTCTTATGATGGAAAGAGCCAAAAAGTAGATTTATCTATCAATGAATACAAACTAAAGCACCCCATGCATGCCGTGAGGATTGGTGGAGTAGATGTGGTCTTACAATCCAATGGTTGGCCCCACTTGGAACAATGGGATTAAATTACAAAACAATTTCTAATATTATTTGAGAATAGGAAAAAATATAAGTTTAATGGAATTGAATGCCCACCTCCCTATATAGTCTTGTATAATAAGATGGGTACATTGACTAAGAAGGTATTCCAAGATTATATTTTACATTGCTATTCGATGGAAGAATATCTTGATGATGCAGTTGATCCAAGAGGAATATATAAGATGATTGGGATATTTAATACCATTTTTCAAGAACCACCTGATTGTGAATGAACTATTGGACGAGATTCACAATGCTAAGTATATTTCCAAACTAGATTTGAAGTCAGGGTATTAGATATAAGCATGCATGAAGAGAACATTTATAAAACTACTTTTTTTTACTCATGAGGAAATGCATAAATTCCACGTCATGTCATTTAGTTTATCCAATTCCCATTCTACCTTCCAAGCAGTGATCAATTCCCTATTTCCTCCATACAAGTGGAATTTATTCTTTGATGATATCCTTATTTACTACACGAATTGGAACCAACACCTTAAGCATGTCAAGGAAATATTAAATCTATTACAATAAAATAAGTTCTATGCGAACATGTCCAAATGTAGTTTTGGAAAGGAAGAGATAGAATTCTTAGGTCGCGTGGTATTAACCAAAGGAGTTAAGGTAGTAAAAAAATATTGTGGCAGTTTCTAATTGGTCTAACCCAAAAATAATCAGATCCTTATGAGGGTTCCTATGATTGACATGTTGTTTAAAAATATTTGTTAACATCTATGTGAAGATTGTTGGGCCATTAAAAACACTATTGAAAAAAATATTCCTATAGATGGGATGACAAGGTCGAGGCCTATTTTAAGAAGATGAAGTCGCTAATAACTTCTGCTCATGTTCTGGCTACCCCTAGTTTCACCAAACCATTTGAACTTTAATGCAATGAATTTGGCATAGGTATATAAGTTGTACTCCTGTAGGATGACCACCCCATTGCTTTATATAATAAAAAACTAAAACCAAGGGAGGAGGAGAAATATACATATGACAAAGAGATGTTGGCAATCATCCATGCTTTGGTAAATAGAAGCAAAACTTGTTGGGAATTCCTGGTCAAATAGACCATAGTTTGAAATATTTCCTAAACAAAAAAATCCTCTAATGAGAAAAACAAAAATGGGTGAGAAAAATCCATGTTTTTTTAATTTCAAGATTCTTTATAAAAAGGGAAAGGAAAATTTGGTTGTCGATAGCTTATCAAGGAAGCATGAGGGAAATTCTACACTGCTCTATTTCAATATTTATTCTTGAATGGATCATAGATGTTCAAGATGAAAATGTGAAAACTCCATAGATATAAAAACTAATCAAGGAAGTTAGAAGTAATAATTCAACAAGCTCAAATTTTATTTCAAAAAATGATATAATATTGTACTAAGGAATAATATATTTACATAACTATTCCAAATTCAAGATCTAAATATTAAAAGATAATCATAATTCCTGCATGCCATGTTGGATTCTTCAAAACATACTACAACATTCGACAATCCTTATTTTGGAAAGAATGAATATATAAAGTCAAAAATATGTGACAGAGTGTGACATATGTCAGAGCCAAATGTTTGAATCAGTTGTGCTGTCAGGTTTCCTCTTACTCCTTTATTTTCCAAATAAAAAAATGGTTAGAGGTATCGATGGAATTTATTATTGGTCTCCCCAGCTATGATGGGAAGGATAGAATATTTGTAATTGTATACATAATAACCAAATATTCTCACTTCATTGGAATATCATCCAAATCTAAATCCAATCAAGTTGTTGATATTTATGTAAAAATATCTATAGGACCCATGGGTTACAAATGATTATCATTAGTGACAGGGATCCCAAGTTTACTAGAAATGTTTGGAAGGAGTTATTCCACTAGGTTGGGACTACCTTAACAATGAGTGCTTCATACTATCCCTCTAAAAATGGAAAAACCAAAGTGGTAAGTAATTTCCTGGAAGGGTACTTGAGGAATTTTGTAAATGCTTGGTAATACACAATTGTATAATTGGCTACATCTTGAAGAATGGTGGTATAATATGACATATCATACTTTAGAAAAAATGAGTCCATTTGAATCCTTATATGGTTATACACCAGCACCGGTTAAGGACTATGTTGTCAACAATTTCAAAATTCATGCTGTGAAAAACTACTTAGATACTTTTGATGAAAACCCTACATATCCCCAAGAATCATCTCGAAATAATAAGGAATTGAATCAAACAACAAGACACCACAAAGATGAATGATCATGAATTTGATATTTGGGATTGGATATATGTGTGACTCCAAACATACAAACAAAACTCGCTAAAAAAATATAAGAAAAATAAGCTTGCACTCAAGTTTTTTGTTCCTTACCAAATTAGAGGACGAGTAGGCCAAGTAGATTATGCCTTAGATATTCCTAACAATGGGAGGCTACATGGTGTTTTCCATGTTTCATGTTTGTAGAAGAAAATGGGTCCAACAACTAAAATACAAACATAACTACCCATTTTGGATGAAGAAGGAGAGATAATGGTGATTCCTGAAGGTATCTTAGAAGTCCTTCATTCATGAAGTGTCAATGAGTTTCTTATCAGCTGGAAGAAGCTCTAAGAATATGAAGTCACCTAGGGGAATGAGGATTTGAGATCAAAATGTTTGTCTTTATCTATTCTTTAAGGAAAAATCATTTTAGGAAGCGATGGCTTGTAATATAACTAAATTATGTGTTAAACATTAATTAATATATTCATTTATTGGGTCGGGGGTCACCAATTCATGAGAGAAGGGTTTAACCTCTTGTGCTCCATTGTATTCATCCAAGGGATACTCTTTGTAATGAAATCATTGAATGAATAATAATATACATATTTTATATTCATTTCCACCATGTTCAAATATATAAATGTCATTCTAGTAAATATTTAGTCTAATTCCTTTTACTTTTATGATATACCTTATTGATATATTAGGATATGATAAACATCAATATCATCAATATATTTTTTATTCTTATTCAATTTCTATAGATCCAATCTAAATTTGAAATTATTTATTGAAGTCAAGAAGAAACCTGGCTTTTATTTGTATAAATACTTTGGTACAAGACTTCTTAGGAAATGTTTAAGGGTCTTGAGATTCATTGAGTGATAGTAAATGTAACAAAAAATCATTATGTGCATGTTGTGATGTTGTGATGTTTATATCATGTACACTTACATAACTAGACTAGTTGAAAGCACATGTTTGAGTTGTTTGATCAGATAATTAGACTTATATTCAACATTTTTGAATTGTTGGTTATAAGGACTTTGTCCATCATTTCCTAAAGAAAAGAGGACCAAGTTGGACACTAAAGGAATATTGATTTGCTATGGAAATATATCATATTCATAGAAGTTATAGGACCTTGTTAAGAAGAATATAATTGGTAGGAGGGTGTGGCTTTTGAGAATATGAAGCTAAAAAACAATAGGCTAGTGAATGGGGACAATAGTGGGACTTATATTTATTTGGGGTATGTAGAGGTTGTTGTGGGAAAGTTAGTGATTTCCTATTGGACAAGGGAAAAAATAGTGCTGTAAATACACCTAGAAAAATGATGATAAGATCAATAGTAGCAAGGCAAAGGGGAATATGAAAAGTCATCAATACCCATAAGATATACTATAATTACAACAAAGAATATCATGAGATAAGGAAGCAAACTATGTGAATTCATATTTACGAGATAAATGACAATTTTTTCTTCATATAAACCCAATAATGTCAATGAATCTAAAAAAGTTAAGGAATAGAACATTGCATTGGTTCAAAGTTTTCAACATTACAAAAAAATTAAGACCTAGAGGTTGGAAATACTTTTGGAAGGGAATAAGTCCATTGATTGCAAATAGGTCTTCTAAAGGAAGTATAAGAAGTTTGACAAGTATAAGGATAGGTTGGTATCAAAGGGGTATCAAATTTTAACTGTTCTCTGACAGTCCATACTATAAATATTCTTGAGTATCAATAATATCTAAGACTTTGACCATGTATATGCTCATGTGGATTCTCTCCACAAGGTATCACAACCCCTGGATGCCTGAGTCATGTACCATGGCTAACTGGTGGGGACTTTATCTACTGTCGCCTGTGAAGACACATCAATACTCCCTCTTCAACTAGAGGAGTTTTTCTGTACTATACCAAGCTTGTACTAGATAGAGGCTTAGTAAGAATGTTGACAATGTCGCTCATCTATGGATATGTACTATGTCTCAAATATAGCTAACTAGGAACCTCATAAAGGTTTACGTCTTTACAACATGCTTTCTTTAGAGCAACATAAGTGATGTTTCCTCGATAACTATACTAGTCATATTTCATATATCTTTAAAACTCTATTTCACTGATCAAGGCATTTCCAAGTCCACATACACTTGTACCAAGTAGGTACCACAAGACATGTTATGTTGTACATGTTTATGTATATATTGCAAAGAATATAAAAAATCTTGGGACCTGTGACTAACTAAATACATCTCAACTAGCTTGAGATCCTCCAAATACGAAATAAGAATTATAAACTTTCAGGTTTATCTTCATATGTGTGGCCAATGGATTTATATCCCATCATCCTAAAACTCTTTAGGCTCTTTTACTGCACATTTTCCTTAACTAAAGAAAATCATTGTCTGGTGACTGCCACACCACTAATCATAAGAATCATAACAAGATTCTTGAATATAGTTCCCAACTTCCTTTTGAATATGAGAATCATGTAGGTCTCCTTTTAATAGAAGATACATCAACCGATTTTACTAGTTATTCAGGGGGTAGAGAATCTAGCTACTCCCTCTCACCATAAGGATGTGAGAATCATAATATGGGTTCTCCATCATGGAGACTCATGCTCATCTATGTTTGAAGCTCTTCTTGACACATGAATGTAAATACTATAGTTTAATTATCTTCAAGAGTCTTTACATATCTGTGAATAGGATTAGAGCTTCTATCCAGACTTCTTCCTAATACATAGGAACCTCTGGATTTGCTACCAGAAGCTTCTTGCTTCACAACATCCCAATCTCTTTTAAGATAATCCATCAAAATTACTCCTCATTCAATATATATATATATATATATATAAGAGTTAAAATAACTTAAACAAATCAAGTTAATAAAATTAATTAATAAATATTCTCATAAAAGTAATGAACAAATATTCCGATATAAAAGTTATCTCTAAATAGTATATATTATCATTTTATATGATATAATCATAATTTTGACAACCGACATCATTCTCTCAAATTATTGTTTTATTATTTATCATTCTAAACCTTTACTTTTTCTATACCCCATCATGATATGGATGTGGTTGTTGTTTTTTGTTTTTTTCCAACTGGTCCTTTATTGCTCATCGTGTTATAAATCCAACCTGTGGAATTCCACACATTCTTTTGCTAGGGTTCCACTTGCCATACATTATAAAAAGAAAACTTCATATCGTTGTACTTGGTTATGAAATTTAGATTGTTGTATATAAATATTTATTTTTAATTTTTTTATGAAATTTAAATTATTGTATATAAATTTTCGTGGAAAAAATTATTGTATATTATTATTTAGTTTTATACTTTTTAAATTTCCATAAATAAATATAAAATTTAATTCCATAAAAAAAAAATTGGATTTGCACCTTTAATGCCCCTTACCAAAAGCATTGTTGAAAAAGGGTTTGCTCACAACCCTTAAAGGACAATTAGTAACATCACTTATAATGACAATCTTTGATGGCTGGTCACCATAATCTTATTTGGTTATGCCTTCGAGGTCCCTCACAAACATGATTATCATGGAATGATTTTTATAGTATTGTATGCGTAATAAACAATTCATAATTTTCCATCCCACATCATAATTTCTTATAAATAGAGTCACTTTCTTATAATTGATATATAGGTTCCACCACAAGGTTTTATGCATAATGAATGGGTATGCTCAAATGGTCCATGGATTAAAACAAGGTTCTTAAAAACTAAACAACACTTTTAAAAGTCAAAAATAGGGAATAAGGTCGGATTACACTCAAACCTTTAAATGATTGTAATCTAGTGAAGATATTTTACAAGAGTTATTGACAAATGTCTCGTGTTTAGTCAATAAATTTGGATATGTGGTAGAGGACATATGTCCATACATTTTCTCAATGTTTCATAAAAATATCGAGTCTAAAGGTTTCGAAAAGACTTCGAACTAAGCGTAAGAAAATTTCATTTTTCAAGTCCAAAAACTCATTTTTCCGTGTATCTTTTTGTTTTTGTAGCTTGGCTTTGAATTTTCATACCCTCTAGGCTTATGTTGCACATGGAAGTTGAGGAGGTGATTATTAGCTCCATGAAATAGGAATAACTAAATCAAATCTTTGGTTAATCTCAAGAAATGAAAAATAACTCAAGATTGAAAAATTGTGATTGTTACCCATCCACATACTTTTTTGTAATCAAGGCTTTCATCCTTGGAAGAGAGGAGCTATGTAGTTTGTAAGAGGATTCGATTCTTAGGAGAAACATAGAGAAAGATGCATTTTTTTTTTCAGAAGAAAAAATCATGTCCTTCATATTCATGGAGAATCAAAGGGCATTTTACATACCGGTGTGATACCAATACAGGCATCAACAATACATGTGCTATCGGACCCAACAAGGAGCACAAAGAGAAATTGACCTATGGTCAGTACTCATCCTAAAAGAGAGAACCCCAGAAGGTACTCTATGACATCCTGACATATTGCCAGAGAGCACAAAAGGCGAACAGAGGACACCTCCGAGGAGGTCCATGATACAAATCATCCATAGTCTGATCAGAAATACAATAGTGCCAAGAAAAAGAGGGAGCCTAGCTCCAACACAAGCTCAAAAGAGCTGAAATTTACCAAACTCGATGACAAAGTCATCAAAGAACTCGGAAATATAACAGATCCCCGGGGCCAAAGACAGGGCCTCCTTAGAGAGGCCATCTACACACTGATTGTGCTCTCTATAAATATGTTGCATGTCTATACCGAGAAAAAGTGGCATCATATGCCTAATGGCCTCACACCAGTAGTCGAGAGAGAGGCATGATAGGGATGCCTTCCCCAATGCCCAGTTGATGATGACAGAAGAATCTCCAAAGATTTGTAGTCTCGGGAGTCCCAGAGTCAAAGCCCAGTGCATAAGAGCCCACATAGCTAATAATTATGCTCTTGTGTTTGTACTGTCTCCGCATCCCATCTTGATGTGGAAGTAATGATTACTATTGAGAGCAAGATAGATACCAGCCCCACCGATGCCTTCAGTGGCAGCTCCATCAAAAAAACCTACAGGGTAGACAAGTGTAGGTGCATGACCAATGATTTGGGTTTTTTCCTTTTTTCCAAATATAGGGAAGCTCTGGAGAAGCAAATCGATCTTGTTGGCAAGTGAGGCCAAGGGAACACTAGATCCTTCAAAAATGCCTTTGTTCCAGATATTCCAGACACACCAGTAAACAAAAAACTAATGTGCTAGGTGGTGGGATTGTGTTTCAGCTAGAAGTTGAGGAGGTCAAGCAGGGATCCAGGGGTGGGTGGAAGAGTAAAGTGATAAATATTCTTTAATACATTAAAAAAGGTAATAATAAAGCTGCGCTCTAAGAACATATGCTGGACAGTTTCCTCCTCTGCATGACAAAACCAACAACAGCTCGGACCGGACCATCCTTTTTTAACCAAATTGTCCCAGGTTAAGATTATGTTCATTAATAAAAGCCAGGCAAAACATTTGATCTTTAGAGGAATGTTAAGATTCCAAAGGTCACAAAAAATCTGATCCTTCAAGGTAGAAGAATGCTAGGCTGTAATCTGATCATAGACCAAAGAAGCTGTAGCAATTCCATTTTTTTTATTATTGGACCAGAGGAGGGAGTCAGCCTTCTTAGACAAACGGATGCCACTCTGTTGAATACTTGTGATGTAAGAGTTCCATACGAATTTCCAAACACCCCCCAGCTCAGGGTCATCAGCTGACAGCCAATAGGCTTGTACGTCATTCTGCAAATTCCTGGCATACTGAAGAGTAGTAATCCCGTAATCACAAAGGTAATCTCTCAAATCTGATGGAAAGAAGTGGATGTCATAAATGCTAGCAATAGGGTCTGTGCCAATTTGTACATCCCTTCCATCACCAACCTTCCAACATAAACAACTTCCCAGCCAGGATATGGTTTTTAAAAACCATTCCATATTATGGAGGTACTGCTAGTGCCAAAAATTTTCTTTCTCAGCCATGCTGCTAGAGTCTGATGTTTTAAGTATTTGGTAGAAATGCCCTGATTCCATATGCCAATACCTTTCAAGGCCCACCAAAGACTTATCAGTCTTAAAGAGATGTTGAACCAGTGGAGATTTTTGATGCCCCATCCCCCATAGGCAAAAGGCATTGCCAGAGTCTGGCAGTCCACTAGATGGAAACGAAACTTATTTTTGTTGGATCCCCAAAGGAAGGCAAAGATCAGTTGCCTCATTTTTTTAAGGATGGATATAGGAATCGGGGCAAGTGCAAACCAATAAACGGGACGGCTTGTGAGAACTGCACGAATAAGAACCAATCTGCCTCCCAGTGATAGGAACCTGTGTGACCACTTATCAATTCTTTTATCGAACCTTTTTAAGAGCCAAAACCAGTCTTTTACTTGATACCCTAGTGGCTTTATGAAGTATCCCAGATACTTGAAGCCCTCATATAGAGGCTTCGTACAGTAGGGAAGAAAATGTCTGATATTATTCAGCACCCCCATATCCATCTCATTAAATAAAAACCCAGATTTTTCAATGCCAATACACATGCCAGATGCGTGACAGAAAGTCTCCAGAATGACATCGAAAGCAACCCATTCTTCATATGTGCCAAGACCAAACAGCACAACATCATCCACGAAAAGTAAGTGGGTGAGGGTAAGCGAGGTAGAGATTTTGATTCCTCTTATCCTGCCACTTCCTTTGGCCTCGTTGATGAGTAAATTGAGTCCCTCTATGGACAGAATAAAGAGTATGGGAGACAGGGGGCATCCTTGGCGAATGCCTCTCGAAGGAGTGAAAAATATTGAGGGGGATCCATTGATGAGTACAACAAAGTTTGCATAAGTGATGCAGCCCATAATCGAGCTCACCCATTTTAAGGGAATTCCAATTTGCAGAAGAATGAGTCTTAAATATGTCCAGTTGACCCTGTCAAAGGCTTTGACCAGATCCAGCTTGAGTACCAGGGCACATCTCTTTTTGGTCTTGATAGAGTGCAGGGATTCTTGAGTAATCCCTATAGGTTCCATAATTTGCCGGTTCATAAGGAATCCAAACTTTTCGAGGGAGATGTGCTTAACAAGGAAAGGTTTTAACCTGAGAGCAATGACTTTGGAGATAAGCTTGTAAGTTAAATTACATAAGGAGATGGGTCTAAATTCTACAAAGGAAGAGCACTTTTCTAGCCTGGGTATTAGCGTCAGGAATGTAGCATTCAGAGAGGGCACCACCATTCAAGAGACCCTAGAGTGTTCAACTACCCCCAAGAGGTCATCCTTTACCAAGTCAAAAAAACTTAAGTAGAAATCGGCCAGCCATCTGGGCCAGGGCTTTTGTCCTTCTCGAAAGTTTTTAAAGCACCTTCAATCTCACCCAGAGTGGTTTCGGAATCAAAACATGCAACCTCTTCAAGAGATAAAAAAGTAGGGAAAAGTTGAACTACTTTTAACTGATCAACAATATTTGTCTGATTGTCATCTTTAAAAATTCCAGAGAAGTGTTTTACACTAAGGTCTTTTAATAGTTCATCACTGTCAACCCAAGACAAATCCGCATCATGGAGGGCCCAAATGGAGTTGTGGTTTCTGCGAGCAGAGGCAACAGAGAAAGAGGCATTGCCTCCGCATATTATATATGATTGTGACCTCATTGAATAATGAACTAATTTATTTGTTTCTCTTGAAATGTGTTAGTTCTATAATAATTTAAATTCGCTTTTATTATCTGTCATGCATTCTAAAAAACATAATTTGTAGTTACATTAGATTTTCACCTAAACTAATGTTATTTTATTGAGTCATAACATTCAAATTAACACTTATCAAATCTTCTTCCAACATCTTTAAGGTTGTGATATTTTGTCATAAATAGTGTTTTTTTAATGACACTCTTAGCCCTAGAACATTAATGAAAAGTCAACAACTCCTCCTTAAATGTTTCTTCTTTGGATAACATTCAACAAAACTAAGTTTGTGAAATTAAGCATGATACTATCCATTTATATTTATATATCATTCAACTTTTTTTTTCTCTATTATTGATATTCTTTACTTAAGACCTTTCATTATACCAGGATACTCTAAGCTGTGTACTTTGACTTGACTTAAAACATGGATGCCGACTAATACATTGTAGATCCATGCATAAATGGACAGGTCATGGTTACCGACATACACTTTAGATCCATGATGAACAAGAATCAAATTTGGACATAGCTTCCAAACATACACTGTATATTTATGTTATCATGACTCAAACTTGAGCATAACCACTAGACATACATTGTTTACCGAGAAAATGTGGTTAGTGCGGACAAAAACCATTTCCCTAGTTTAATGGTTTAGATATAGAACAAAACAAAAACAAACATGAAATCCTTTCCCTAGATTTAATAAGATTACTTAATCGTAATGAAGCCTTACCTTGTTTCTAAAGGTTGTCCTTGCTAGATAGAAATCCTCAACTCAATTGACGTTGAAAAATTTGCACAAATCAATGTTACTGTTTTGAGAAATAATGGAGATTCTTGAAATTTAAAACTTTTATCAATGTTATGCAGAGGACCTATAGCAATTCACAATATAATCACACACAATAATTCATCCACAACACGAGATGTACCTTAGGGAAAATCCTCATAATAGAGAGGATGAAAAATCCTAGCAATTCTATAGAGTATAATAGATAGATTGCAGAGAATGACTTTTACAACATAAGAAGATTTCTCGATAAAAGATAATACTGAGCAATAGATAAGAGAGATCCATTGTTACAACTGTTATGAACTTTACATATTCCTAACATATTAATAACAATCCATAATGGCTGCCATGCAAAACCTAGAGATGGTTGCATGAGAATTATCTGCACATGCATTACAATTTCCAATTTCCCTTTTTTGAATAATCAATTCATTCATTGAATTTCTATCATGCACAACTAATGTTCCATACCTTCAATCATGGATATCAACTGATAGTTAAATGACATTGGAGTGAAATCAATCTCTAACTAAATATTGATCACTTAGTTAACATGCTAACGTAAGTGTCATAGTGCAATAACTCAAGTGTCACATGAAATACACTTTCTTTAATTGAAGTATCATCCTTTGATTAACTAAAGTGTCTTCTCTTAGTCTAACTAAAGTGTAAACACTTTATTTAACTAGTCCATATTTATTTTATTTCATAGTTAACCATTATTAACTAAATCTTACTGATTAACAAACATTGAGCTCATATTTACTTAACCGAATGTTGATCATTAATAGTTCAACTGATGCTTTAACTAAATCACTGATTGGGGCATTCATATTTAACTAAAGCTTTATAACTTGAGTTCACTTCAAATTCTCTTTCTCTCATAATCTCTTTATAATACTACATCGTCTATGTTTAATCATTTATCATATCATATAATACTCAGAAGAATTGTCACACATACTAATAACCATATGTATTACCCTGAACCATGTAGTCATATGCTAAAGTAATTCACTCTAGAGGTGGCCAGTCTCTAGAGGAGACTTAATAGATTTATCCATCTTGAATAACCATGATTAGTAATACATCACATAGTATAACCTCATGACTTGATACAACACAATTCATATATTGATACACCACAAGCTATATGGTCTTGATACAACACACGACTCCATAACTTAATACAACATAAGTTCCTAAACATAATACAACATATGTTCCAAACTTGATACACCACAAGTCTCTGACCTTGATACAACACAAGGTCCCGATCTTAATAAAATGTAATATACTGATCTTAATACAACACAAGATCATAGTATAGGAATCTCTCATGACCTCAACATCATAGTATAATACAACACAAGCTCTTAACTTAATACACCATAAGTCGATGAACTTAATACAAAATAAGTTCCAAACTTGATACAACAAAAGTCTCATGGAAAGGTTTCTAAACTTAATACAACATAAGTTCTGGACTTGATACAACACAAGTCTCATGGAGAGTGTTTCCTGATGCTGTACATTTAACACTCCCTCTCAGTGAGGGAGGAATTCTCTGCTTTACTAGGAATTTCCTGCCATACCAAGATCATCTCAGAAGTAACTCAATTTCGTCACTGGAAACAACTTGTCCATACATTTGCAATCTTCTCATTAGTAGCTATGTAGTAAAATTTATTTTACATGACCATGACTCCGATGAAGTAAAACTTCATCTCAATGTGTTTTATCATAACACACATATGGTTATTCATAAATCTTAACTATTAACACCTAATAACTGTAGGCTCAAGTATTTCACTCTCGCAGGTAGCTTCTTAAGCTACACGACTCCTTAGCATGTAGTACTATTCACAAAACACATTTGGTTTTGTATTACTCTCTAACATACATCTTGCTTTTGTAGTACTAACCGAAATACACTTAGCTTTTGTAGTAATAGCCACAATTTACATCTCTTATCTCAGGATAAAATAATAGCTGAATAACACAATCATATAATAGGTATGCCATGTATCAAAATACAATAAAGAGCTTATTCTAATGTACCTTAAAGGTACTCAAACATATGATTATTAGTAAGCATAAAATACAACAGGTCTACTCAAAGACCAACCAACTACTTACGTATAAAAGCATCATTTGGATCAGATCCAGAATATAGTTTCTAAAAAATGGAAACCATGGATTTTAAATCCATCATATACAACATTATACAACAAATGTGTAATATCATGCAGAAATAAAGTCTCATCTTTTCTTTCATTCAACATTTGTAGACTTCTTTAATCTTCTCGTATCTAAAGAAGTTCTTTATGAGCTTTCCATTCTCTATGATGTTTTTTAAGGCATAATAGGCTTTGTCAGTGATTCTTCTCTTTATACTGCAACACCCCAACTACCTATCCGAGAGGTTTAACTGTTCTCTAATAGTCCAGACTATAACTCTTCTTGAGTATCAATAATCTCTAAGAATTTGAACATGTATCTGCTCATGTGGATTCTCTCCACAAGGTATCACAACCCCTAGATGACTGAGTCATGTACCATGGCTAATCGGTGGGGACTTTATCTGCAATCTCCTTTGAAGACACATAAATACTCCCTGTTGGAGCAGGGCCCATAGCTACAGGAAAAGCTGCTATATCGGGACAAGTAAGCCAAAAGAAACAGTACAGGAAGTGGCCGAGAAGAGAAAGCTCAACCACTGCACTTAAGGCAGCGGCAAATACAGGAGGGCTCAGCTATCCTCATAAAGGAAAAGGAGCAACGGGCTGAGGTATTGAAGACAAAGGACAGAAGGGGAGCAACCGAGGAAGTGGCGCCCATACCCACGATCAGCGCTGGGAAGCGTGGAAGACTGCAGAGAGCTACAGCATGACCAGTAAGCGGCAGTTCGAAGTACTGATACGCCGACTGTCACAGTTAGGATTTTTGGGTTACTGTTGGGATAGGCCCACAGTGTTGTATCAGGGTGAGACCTTCGGGCCACCTATTTAAGCATATATTTTGTATTATGAAGGGTTAGACAGTTAGACGGTCAGTTGGTCAGTTAGTTAGTCAGTTAGATATTCTTTGAGTCGAGCTCTGGTTCTGTTATTCAGTCTGTATTATCTTACTGCAACCAGTAGCTGGTTCCTTGAGTATGAATATAAAAATCTACAGGGATTGAGAGAGAGAGAGAAAGAATAGAGTGTAAGAAGAAAGCATAATAGAAAGAGAAGAGATCTAAGAGAGAAGGGCTCCAGCTGCGAATGTGGAGTTGCCCAGAAGATCTCGAGCTGCATAATAGGTTGCAGCGGAACTATGTGTACTCTCTCCAGATATAATATAAACACAAGTTCCTGTAGACGTAGCTTCCTCGCTAGAAGTGAACCACGTAAAATCGGTGTGTTGTGCAACTATTTCATGTGATTGTGTTTACTTGTTTGCTATCTGTTACCTGTTACATGAGCTTAGTTAACAGTTAATGAATGTGTGTATGTTATCCTTTAGTTTATAGTAACGTAGAAGGTTGAATGTCAGTTGGATGTGTTAAGTATTCTGCATATAAGTTTATCAGTGTTTGATTCAGACTGTAACAGTCACAGTGTTAAGTGATTCCTATATATTCAGTTCAGCAAGTTAAGCGCAATAGATGTCAAGCATGTCAGACTGTAGAGCTTAAGTGAAGTTGTTTAACACCCTTGTGAAAGTAACTGAGCTAGTATAAACAGAAAGAGAGCCATTGATCTTGAGAGTTGGGGAGTCCTATTGAGTCTTACCATAGAAGCTATCGCAGCGTAGAAAGGCGATATCGCACTGTCGGAGGAGCTGCGGTGTGGGATATCGTAGGTAAGGAGTCAAGTAGAAGAGAAGTGTTGCACATCATCGGGGAAGTCGCGATGCGATAGGAGTCAATCTCGTAGCAGAGTCTGCTCGGGAGAGAGATACAGTGTTTCTAAAGAGACTCAACTGGTTAAGTAGAGCAAGGAGAACGTAGGATGCTACAGAACCTGGTTGAGGACACGTGAGTCTTCATCCACCCCATCTAGGATCACTTTGGGTGAGACTTCAGGCCGTTCTGCGGTCTGTCATCGAAAGGGCCAGTGAGCTAGGGGTTTTGTTGGTACATTATAATAAACCCGGGTCTACCCAGAGAAAAACCAACAAATGGTTTCGTTGTCGGTTTTGAACAAATTGAAGAGCTAATGTTCTGTTGGCAGCCTACTAAGGAAGAACTTAACCACTGGGTTGAGTCTATGGAAAAAATATTCACTGAAAAAGAAAACAAGAGTCCTAAACTGAGTATAGAGGACTGGTTACAAAAACATATCTACACAGACCTGCATGCGATACTTTTTGTAACTTATGCAAATGAGTTGTACGATTGGTTTTCAAAGTTGACTGACAAGCACATATTCAAGAAGAAAATGAACATTGTCTGGACACCGGAGCTGATTCACACCGTGAAGAGCGTTGATAATCCCATTTCGCGGGTAGTAGACTTCTGGCTTGCGAGTTTGCTAGAAGGTTTCGTTACAGAGTTTGCAGTTGATCAAAGAAAGAGTTTCAACGAAGCGGAGAGGTACTTCTTCAAAGGATATCATGGTAAGTACTTGAAATATTTAAATTTGTCCCTTAAGATGTTATTACATGAAAAAAGAGTATTGGATATATTCTCAGATGAATAAATTAAGTAAGTGTAATGTCCCAAGAGTTTGAGAGCGATTTTGAAAAAATTGGATGTACACGTAGCGGTAAGAAATATAAAGTAGATTTCAGATCTTCCTTCTTTGAAGACAGTTCAGACAGTACTAGAGAACAGAGTCAAAATAATAGAGAAAGAACAGTAGGGGGTATCCCTTACCACCCTTATACCCCACAGAAAGCAACCGGGACTCAAACTAATCCCGCGGGAACTCCATCTAGTAGTTCACACACAGTACATACTACAGTTACACCACCGGCTGGTAGTAACACAGCAAATCAGAATCCACCACATAGAAACAGAATGGGGGATGATATGAAATTACCTACCTTTAAGGGTACAGGGGCAGAAGACCCAAAACAACATTGGTTCCTATGTGAAGCCATATGGACCATTAAATAGATCCAAGATGATAATATTAAACGTGTCCAGTTGGCTACTACACTTAGAGAAAGAGCTTTAACATGGTATATGAAGTATACGATAGCACAGCCCAGAACGCTCGTATAGGTCAGGACTGCCATGATTAAGGAATTTAAGAAACCTAAGTCTGAGTCACAATGTATTACAGAACTTAAAGACATCAAACAATTACCCACAGAGTCAGTATGGGATTTTGATCAGAAATTTAAAGCCCTTATAGACCAAGTTAGCTTTGAGTTTGCGCCGGAGCAGCATAAAGAATGGTTCATCGCAGCACTGCTCCCTCACATCAGACTTCCACTAATGCAACAGAGACTCCATACGCAGGATGAAGCGTTGGATATGGCAATGAAACTAGAGGCTTCACCTCTAGCTGAGACTAGTACAGGTATGACAAACTTATAGAATCAGTTAGTCAATCTCACTTTACAGCTACACGAGATTAAGAAAGGAAAAGAGGTTGCACAAGAGTTATGGTGTACAAAGTGTAAAGGACAGGGCCATACTAAAGATAATTGTCCAGTATTTGTTGAGTATCTAGCAAGTGGGGCTCCTAACCCCTTAGTACAGACTCAAGGGCCGTGGTGTGAAATCTATAAAACAAGAGGACATAGACCGCAAGAATGCCCTTTACTTCAAAAGTATGTACAAACTCCTAAGAACTTATACTGTAACTTCTGTAAGTCAGTAGGACATGATGAAAATAATTGCAGAGCTTATGATCTCATGATAGACAGAAAACACGACCTCTACAGAGTCCAGTCAGAGACATCAGGTCCAGCAGTAGGACAACAGCATGAACCGACTCATGTTGGCTGTGGAGGAGGATTCAGAGGACGAGGCCGTGGTGGAGGATTTGGCCGTGGTGGAGACTTTGGCCGTGGCCGTGGACCGATTATTTGTTACAACTGTGGAGCCATAGGACGTTATGCTAGGGATTGTCAGAACCCTACTACGACATGTAAATATTGCAAGTCCTATGATCATACTATAGAAGAATGTCCTATCTTGATAGCGAAGATTAGGGACACGAAGCCAGCAGTAAACCAGAATATTCAGCTTATTCCTGCTAAGTAGAAAGAACCAAAACCAAGAGTCAATATTGTGACTCGCAGCGGTGCTTCTACTAGTAAGACATCGTAGGATGCCGAAAAGAATACAGGTCTGGAGTGGGTGCGTAAAGCCAGTGATAAATCAACATCACTTGACCTGCAGAAGAATAAAGAAACGTTTCAGCAAGCTAGAACTTTCTTTATTGAACCTACACCATCAGGATCGCAGGTTTTGCCTTGTAGGGGCGTACCGCAGTAGCAACATTGTGGGGTTAGTCCTGTGCAGACATCGCAGGCTACCACATCGGGAAGGTGCGAAGAAGATGAGTTGACAGGAAGTGTCCAATCCTTCCTGCGGAGCTGTTTGAAACTCGTCAGAAATGAGAAAGCTATCGGAGAGCTTTAGCGCATCATAGACCAGTACCAGCAACCTTCTTCCATGAGTAATACGCAACGTGTTGTTCATAATATTATGGGCCATACAAGAACAGGAAGAGAAATGAGACTCACAGCGCAAATTGGAGAATTTGAAATGGATGAGGTAATCCTAGATTTAGGATCAGAGGTAAATGTTCTGACTAAGAACACATGGGAATAGATGGGTAGCCCTAAGTTAGCCAGATCACCTATCCATTTGGGACTAGCCAATCAGCAGAGGGTATCGCCATTGGGTCGATTACCACAAGTACCAGTTGATATTGATGGAGTTAGCAGCTTTGAAGACTTTGAAGTCATAGAAATCATTGGCGATAACAGACCGTATCCAGCTTTACTAGGTATTGATTGGGCAATTGATAACATGGCTATTATCGATTTAAAGAAAAGACAAATGACCTTTGAGGACAATCAGATTCGAGTCATCGCACCATTGGATCCTTTCCAGGGTCCTCGTTATATTGAACCTATCAAAGCGGAGGAAGAGGTGCGTAATATGGAAAGCCTCTATCAGATGACTGCTAACCAGAGTGATTATATCAACCCCACCGTAGAAGGAAATATTAGTTGGCGATGCGACAACTCATGCACATCAGATTCAGATGTTGGCTTAGAAAATTGGCAGAATAGACTTTACGAAGTCTCAGCTCGCAGATGTGCATTTATGACTAAGTCACTGCGATGGATTGGCGCAGAGGTTAAGGATATTCCGTCATTTCATGGCTTAGCGGATGTCAATGAATTTTTACATCAGTTTGAGCAGGAAATTCCTCATGAGCAGAGGATGGCAGCTATTGACCTTACAGTCAAAGCCACACCTGCAAGATGGTGGCATGCACATAAAGAACATATCGCATCATGGGATGATTTTAAGAGACTGATGGTGATCATATTCTCTAATAACAAGGAGCCTCTACAGCAGAAATATACAGGAGAAAGTGACCCCAGGTCACATATTAAGATTTGCGAACAAAGTTGGTTGGACATTCCAGAGGATGAATGGGTTCACCTATTCATTCACACTTTAGACACAGTCCCAAGGAACTGGTACACTGAGACAGAGTTGCGCAGAGGAATGATTACATGGCCAGTTATGATAGACAGCTTTCTGCTCACTTTCACTTTTGAATCTGAGTATCCAAGCATTGATCAGGCTCTAGGTATTATAAAGACTAAGATATTTGAAGATTGTACCCTACCAGTGTATACTCAGTCTGATTGGGCCATCCATTTAGAACATGCGCTCGAGTGTTACAACTTCACAGAAGAGCCAGGTGATGAGGATAAGAATCCTCGTAGTATCAACATTCCGGAGTCTGAAGGGACTCGTGAAGTTGATGGACCAAAGCTAGAGATTCCAGCTATCACAGAGCCTATTAAGATTAAAAAGATCAATATTGGCACAGAAACAGAACCTAAGTTTGCCTCTATTGGAGACTATTGGGATGATGAAATAGTAGGACACATCACAGATCTGTTACATGACTATCAGGACCTATTTCCCACTAAGTTCACAGAGATGAAGGGAATAGTAGGAGATTTGGGAGTCATGCGCATACCTTTGAAAGTGGATTCTAGGCCAGTTAAGCAGCGTCCATACAGATTGAATCCTCGTTATAAAGAAAAAGTTAAAGATGAGATTGATAAGATGCTAGCAGCAGGCATCATCGAGCCAGTAGAAGAGAGCGAATGGGTTAGTCCCATGGTGGTACAGGAAAAGAAAAATAAAGGAGAAATCAGGATTTGTGTCGACTTGCGCAAACTCACTTCATGACCCATTTTCGACACCTTTCACTGATGAAGTTTTAGACAATGTGGGCGGACAGGAGATCTACTCATCCACTGATGGCTTTTCAGGCTATCACTAGATCAGAATCCATCTAGAGGATTGACATAAGACCACCTTTGCGATAGAATGGGGCTCATTCCAGTATACGGTAATGCCCTTTGGTCTTAAAAATGCATCAACTATCTTTTCTAGAGTAGTAGTTGCTATATTTAACGAATACATTCATAAATTCTTAGAAGTCTATTTTGATGACTGGACTGTATTTGGATTAATCGAAAAGCATATAGGAGATTTAAGGCTCATGTTAGAGAAATATAATCAATATCAGATTTCTCTTAACTTGAAGAAATGTATATTATGTGCGCCATTTGGTATTTTGTTGGGTCATATTGTTTGCAAACAAGGCTTGATGGTAGATCCTGCAAAGATTGCCATCATTGTAAATCTTCCAGCACCCAACTCAGTCAAGCAATTGAGGACAGTGCTTGGCCATACCAGCTACTATAGAAAATTCATTGAAGGTTATGCAAAGATCACAGCACCGATGGAAAAGCTGTTAAAGAAAGACGTGAAATTCCTATGGAATGAAGAATGCCAGCAAAGTTTAGACACTCTTAAAGAAAAGATGGTTATAGCACCTATCTTAGTATTCTTAGATTGGAACAAGCCATTTCATGTACATGTGGATGCGTCTGGCATCGCACTAGGGATTGTCTTAACACAACCAAGAGAAGGGGGTATTGATCACCCTATCGCGTACTCCAGCAGAAAATTATCTACCGTGGAAAATAAATACACCACTATAGAAAGAGAAGGATTAGCTATGGTGTATGCTCTACAGAAGCTCAGGCACTAATTGCTGGGTGCCCCATTCAAGATGTTCATTGACCATTCCGTTTTAAAGTATTTGGTCAATAAACCAGTGTTAGGGGGAAGGATCTGCAGATGGTTACTCTTATCTCAGGAGTATGATTTTGAAATTATTGTAAAACCAGGAAAATTAAATGCCGGACCTGATCATCTATCGCGAATAGACTCAGGAGAAGAACCAAGTAATCTAGGGGATAATTTGCCAGATGCGCAATTGTTTTCTATCCAGATCGCAGATGAGTATTATGAAGATATTATCCACTTTCTCACTACAGGGTGGGCACCAGTTGAGTTTACTAAGCAGCAGAAGAAACAGTTAGTTGTGAAAGCAGCATATTTCACTTTGATCGCAGGACAATTATACAAGTTAGGTCCAGATGAAGTCCTACGTAGATGCGTGATGCCGCACAAGAAAGAGGCCATTATCAGAGAAGCACATTCAGGTACCGCGGGAGGTCATTTCACAGGAAATCCGACTGCGCAGAAAATTGTAGCTGCAGGATTATAGTGGCCTACATTGCACAAAGACACTAAGGAGTTTTGCAGATGCTATGATATCTGCCAGAGGGTAGGAAAACCTTCGCGGAGAGATGAAATGCCGCTGCGACCACAGATTACGTTGCGGGCATTTGACAAGTGGGCTATAGATTTTGTGGGTCCTATCAACCCACCAGGAAAATGATCTGGTGCAAGATACATCATCACAGGAACATAATACCTCACCAGATGGGCAGAGGCCAAAGCAGTAAGGAATTGTGATGCTGCTACAACTGCACAGTTCATTTTTGAAAACATCATAAGTAGATTTGGATGTCCAGTAATTTTGATGAGTGATCAAGGCACACATTTTCTGAATCGCACTATTAAGGCCTTGACGAAGGAATTTCAGATATAGCACCATAAGAGCACTCCCTACCACCCGCAAGCTAATGGTACGATGGAGGATTTTAACAAGATTCTAGAAAATGCTCTTACTAAGATCTGTAATAGTCAAAGAAATGATTGGGACCTCAGGGTTAATGCTGTATTATGGGCTTATAGAACTACATGCAAGAAACTTACAGGACACACACCTTTCAGCTTGGTGTATGGACAAGAGGCTGTTATGCCTATGGAATATATTATTCCTAGTTTAAGAATTGCTCAAATTACCGAGATGGCTGATGCAGATACGATGAATGACAGGTTAGCGCAGCTGCTTGCCTTAGAAGAAGACAGATTCATCGCAGGATTTCATCAAAAAGTGCAAAAGGCACGAGAAAAAGCTTGGCATGACAGGCACATCAAGAGCAAGATTTTTCAGACAGGAGACCTAGTGCTCCTTTATGACAGCAAGTTTGTTAAGTTTCCAGGAAAATTCAAGATGCATTGGTTGGGGCCATATCAGATTCAGCAAGTTACAGAAGGAGGTGCCGTTCAACTCAGTAAACTGAATGGGGAGCTTGTTCCTACTTTCATTAATGGTAGTAGGCTTAAGCTTTATAGTGATAGCCACTCCACCTCCCAGTCTTAACGCAGGGAACTAGCTGTGCATATGTCCAGTGTAGTTGAAAGGAGACATCGCACCTATAGCTAGTCTACACTTTAAAAAAAAATGTGTTTATTTTATGCAAGTTTTGAACGTTGCGGAGTTTCAACAACTTGGCGGGAAACTTTTTGATTCAGGATGATGCGGTGTGACATCGCAACAATGCGATGTTTCCCGTGCCACGTAGACGATTTTGAAAAGAGACAGAGGGCCAATCACGTCGCCTTCTGCCAAGCAGTTAATCCGGATACAATAGCTATCCGTTGCCCTAGATTTGGAAATAGTACAGTGATTTTCCCAGATTTGGTAAATCTTGGTCAAGATCGGCGCCTGTGCACAATTTTCAAAGGAAATTTGATCGGATTTTCAGCAATTAATGAGGATAGAAACGACGGGTGTTGTCTTGTCCATGCAATAAATGCTGCCGACGGGTCCAGCCTGAGTGACCGTTGCTTCAGAGAGTATAGCCTTCGTTAGAAGTACATAGATCATTCACACAGAAGGGTTACTTGCGATTTTTGAGAGTTATAGAGCAATTTGTAAGAGTTTTCCTGAGCAGAGATACTTCAGTTACAGATTACTAGTTTCCCCAATTTCGTAGCCATTACCAGTCCAGAGTATTGCACCAGGTGGTGTATGTCTGAGAAGGAACCTTTAGAAGACATTGTGTGACGATTCCAGAGTGGTGGCCTCCTGTCTGTTATGACGACGCCGCCCAAGGTTGTGAAATTAGGTGCACCATAGGTCAGACAGACGCCAAGGATGAGGAGTCAAGCTCAGATAGTAGAAGAGTCTAGCTCAAAGCAGAGAAAAAGAAAGTAGAGGAGAAGAAAAGTGAGACTAAAAAAGAGAAGGGCTCCTGGCTGTATGCGTGGAGTTTCCCAGAAGATCTCACGGAAAGAAAAAAGGACCAAGAAACAGGCATCCGAGACTCAGAAAAACAGAAGGAAACGGGAAAGGAACGAAGCAGAGATGTTGAAAATGAGAGAGATACAGAAAATGTCAAAGAAGGTAGTTACATTAAAGCTGGAAAAGGACATATCTCCTCATGGAAGTTTTACCAATGTGCATATATCCATGTAAAGTCAAATTATCGGAATGAAGATCAACTTAGATGTATGCTGAAAGACATCTACTTTCCCCATATTCAGAATCATGAGGGCTTTGATGAATCTGTTCGGACAAGCGCTCCAGTAGAATTTGAGGTGAATGGTACAAACCTGACCGAGGTAGTAGGAGGAGAGATCATTCCAAGAAATTTTGCAGCCTATAAATGGTCCGCCATTTATTCTGAAGCTCACTTAAGGAAAGTGTTGATACTATTTTAGAGAAAGCGGCACAAGACTGTGTCGAAGCTATGGAAAAAGAAGTCACAGGACTTCGAGAAAGATTTACAAGGACTTCGCAGGAAGCCAAGGAAAAGCTATAGCAAAAGAAGCCAGCTGTTAGTGGCTCGGGGACGAGCCACAAGTAAGTGTTAGGGGACTGTTGGAGAAGGGCCCGCAGCTACAGGAAAAGCTGCTATATCGGGACAAGAAAGTCAAAAGAAACAGTACAGGAAACGGCTGAGAAGAGAGAGCTCAACCACTGCACTTAAAGCAGTGGCGAAGATAGGAGGGCTCAGCTACCCTCATAAAGGAAAAGGAGCAACGGGCCGAGGTATTGAAGACAAAGGACAGAAGGGGAGTGACCGAGAAAGTGGTGCCCATACCCACGATTAGCGCCGGGAAGCGTGGAAGACTGCAGAGAGCTGCAGTATGACCAGTAAGCGGCAGTTCAAAGTATAGATATGTCGACTGTCACAGTTAGGGTTTTTGGGTTACTGTTGGGATAGGCCCACAGTGTTGTATCAGGGTGAGACCTTCAGGCCACCTATTTAAGCATGTATTTTGTATTATGAAGGGTTAGACAGTTAGACGGTCAGTTGGTCAGTTAGTTAGTCAGTTAGATATTCTTTGAGTCGAGCTCTGGTTCTGTTATTTAGTCTGTATTATCTTACTACAACCAGTAGCTAGCTCCTTGAGTATGAATGTAACAATCCGCAGGAATTGAGAGAGAGAGAGAAAGAATAGAGTGTAAGAAGAAAGCAGAATAGAAAGAGAAGAGATCTAAGAGAGAAGGGCTCCAGTTGCGAACGCGAAGTTTCCCAGAAGATCTCGAGTTGCATAATAGGTTGTAGCGGAACTGTGTGTACTCTCTCCAGATATAATATAAACACAAGTTCCTGTAGACGTAGCTTCCTCGCTAGAAGTGAACCACGTAAAATTCGTGTGTTGTGCGACTGTTTCATGTGATTGTGTTTACTTGTTTGCTATCTGTTACCTATTACATGAGCTTAGTTAACAGTTAATGAATGTGTGTATGTTATCCTTCAGTTTATAGTAACATAGAAGGTTGGATGTGAGTTGGATGTGTTAAGTATTCTGCATATAAGTTTATCAGTGTTTGATTCAGACCGTAACAGTCACAGTGTTAAGTGATTTTTGTATATTCAGTTCAGCAAGTTAAGCGCAATAGATGTCAAGCATGTTAGACTGTAGAGCTTAAGTGAAGTTCTTTAACACCCTTGTGAAAGTAACTGAGCTAGTATAAACAGAAAGAGAGCCGTTGGACCTTGATAGTTGGAGAGTCCTATTGAGTCTTACCAAAGAAGCTATCGCAACGCAGAAAGGCGATATCGCACTGTCGGAGGAGCCGCAGTGTGGGATATTGCAGGTAAGGAGTCAAGTAGAAGAGAAGGGTTGTGCATCGTCGGGGAAGTCGCGATGCGATAAGAGTCAGTCTCGTAGCAGAGTCTGCTTGGGAGAGAGATACAGTGTTTCTAAAGAGACTCAATTGGTTAAATAGAGCAAGGAGAATGTAGGATGCTACAGAACTTGGTTGAGGACACGTGCGTTTTCAGCGACCCCATCTAGGATCACGTTGGGTGAGACTTCAGGCTGTTCTGCGGTCTGTCGCCGAAAGGGCCAGTGAGCTAGGGGTTTTTTTGGTACATTACAGTAAACCCGAGTCTAACCAGAGGAAAACCAACACTCCCTCTTCAACTAAAGGAGTTCTTATGTACTATACCAAAATTGTACCGGAAATAGGCTTAGTAAGAATGTTGGCAATGCTTCTCGTCTGTGGATATGTACCATGTCTGAAATATAACCGACTAGGAACCTCATAAAGCTTTACAACATGGTTTATTTAGAGCAACATAAGTGATGTTTCCTCAATCACTATACTAGTCATATTTCATATATCTTTAAAAATCTATTTCACTGATCAAGACACATCTAAGTCCACATACACTTGTACCAAGTAGGTATCACAATACATGCTTTTTTGTACATGTTTATGTATAGATTGCAAAGAATATAACATATCCTGGGACCTGTGACTAACCATATACATCTCAACTAGCTTGAGATCCTCCAAATATGAAATAGGAATTATAAACTTTCAAGTTTATCTTCATATGTGTGGCCATGGATTTATAGTCCATCATCCTAAAACTCTTTGTTATATTTTTATAAATTAGACAGTATGATCTTAGGATCTTATCTGAGAGAATAACATGCACAGAAATCAATCATAAGAGAAAATAGACACAAAGATTTTCCTCGGGGAAACCATAAAGGAGAAAACCCTGCAACTTCCTCAGAGATAGAATGAGCACAAATGGTAGCAGTAAAACCCAAAGACAAAAAAAATGATCTCCAACAGTTGTTCTCTCTCTCACTTGAGTGAGATTCTTCTCTCTCATCTATGCGCTATAGTTGGGTGAGTGTGTGTGACAAATAGAGAGGTTCACTCTCTATTTATACTAGTTTCCAACTTTACAATTACTTACCAGGGTCGAATTCACTAGGAGAGTCTAATAACCCTAATGCCTCTCAACTGTGGGGAATTCGCCCCACAATCAACAAGGAGGGTTAACCTAAACTCAATTGTGGGGACTATTTCCCCGAATTACAATGGATTTTTAACCTCAATGACTTTACATGACTCTCCTGATAGGAACATCAAGGTACAATGAAATACAAATGATTCTCCTGATAGGAACATCGAGGTACAATACAAGTGAATACATTTTGAAGTTACAAATACATCAACACTCCCTCTTAACTAGGAAGGTATTCTCTTAACACAATTCATTAGCACAATTATTCATCAATGGATCATCATCAAAGCTGGATCATCACTGGATCATCGTCATCATCACTACTCCCGCTATCTCGATCAAATGGTGCTATCTCTCAATTCTTCCTGTCATAGGAAGTTCTACAGAGCCAACCCTTTTTCATGTTGGTTGTAGGAATAACCTCCATGTAGGTCTTTATCTTCTTCAACACTTATATCTGACCATGGGAAGCACACATCCAACATCCATGTCTAAAAGGCCCAACACTTATAGTTGACACAGTTAGAAAGGCCCAACACTTATATCTGACCTAGTCAGAAAGGCCTAGCACTTATATCTGACCATGGGAGGCTCGACCTGCCACCATGTCAAAAAGGCCCAACACTTATATCTGACCATGGGGGGCCAAACCTGCCACCATGCTAGAAAGGCCCAACACTTACATCTGACCATGAGATGGCCAGCCTGCCACCATGTTAGAAAGGCTCATCACTTACGTCCTTCGGCATGGTAGGAAACACAATCCAATCATGCCCACATTGTCCTCTAAACAGACCCAACTCAAAAAAATTCAAATTCTCCAAATCATAGACCAAAAAGAAATAAAAACCATTCAAATGCTTTGAGCAGAAGAGGCGTGCTTCCGAATTGGATCCTTGGTCACTTACCTTCAAGAACCTTCTTTGGGGTAAGTGCATAGAGAGCATCCTTGAACTAAGAATTTTTTCATTAAGATCCAAGATTTTTTTTATAACCTTGCCAATTTCATTCCATGGCTGATGCATCTTGATTTGCATATGGAGATGGATTGACAACTATGTGCCTTTCAGGATGTGAAATGTCTGTACGACCTGAATGTTGCACAAACTCTGCAGGTGACAAGAATGTGCCATGGCACAAACAAACAATACTAACCTCATCTCTGCTATAGCTGTACAAGAATCCACTGATTGTTTTCCAATTTGGGCCTGGTCTAGTAGTTGAAACACAGGGCATTTTGGGCACTGAGGATTGAGCTCGAGGCCTTTTATCATCTTCTGAAATTTTAGGATGACTGGTTTTCTCTGTTGTGGTATTTGAAGCTGATACTTGTTGTGAGGACTTGGGGGAAGACGAGGCTTCTGTGAGTTGTCTTTCGTGTTTGGCTGTTGTCGTTGAAGTTGCCAGTGCAGATTGAGCTATAACAAAAGGCGCCTTCTCAAGAGTGGCCTCTGTGGATTTAGGAGGTTCCAATTGACTAGAGCAACTCAATTCTAAGGATCCCACAGTTTGATCTGGTGTATTGCTTACAGAAGAAACCCTATGCAAAGGTTTTGAGGCAGAAGATGTGCTGGATTGACTCTTAGTATTGTTGCTACTTGTCCATGTGAAAATAAAAGGATATCTCGTCAGCCCAAATGCTGATGATTGTTAAGTAGAAATCAAAATTTTGCATATGGATTCAACTATTTCAATGAATCTAACGGCCCAAAAATAGTTACTTCAGCACCTCTCTGAAAGCATTTGTCTCCAATTACTAAGATTTACTCTACTTGAAAGGTGGATAGTTAAATATGTATTTTTAAATCGTTATCTGGAGGAGGAAGTGTATGTGGAACAACCACAAGGATATGAAGTGGTGTCCTCGATTGGGAGACAGTAGGTTTATCACTACTCTATTGAGACTGCTAAGGATGGTATTATTTCTGCTACAATTGGAGAGATGATGCTACGAGAACTCCTTGATGGCATAATTGATTTCATTGAAGTTAAGAAGTCAAACTAAACAACCACATGTCAAAGGCGAGTTTAAGAGACAATTGTCAAGGAAGGGAAAATGAAGGTCTAGGCAGCAGAATCGTTTGGAGTAATTCATAAAAAATCAATGGTGACAATTTATTTGCTAAAAATGTATGTTTCTTTGGCTCAATGCAAAGAATTTAAAGGGGCGGAAAGAGGAGGAGGTCACAGCACATCCCAAAGAGGATGAGGAGGGGAAGGGGGAGGCGTTGGCCGAGCAAGCATGCATATTCATCCTCAACCAATCAGCCAACCATTAACCATCCACAACCAGTGAACCAACCATTAACCATCCCTGATGTTAGTGAGAGGGCCACTAACTCTGCATCCATTGGTGATAAGGTTCAAGCTATATAGGTATTGAAGGATTTGTGAAAGTAGTTTTACTCACAACGACTAAGTATACAATATATTCCACGACTTATGAAAGACGGGCGTTGGCCTTTGTGGATCAACTGTTCAAGGGATTGAATAGTAAAGCAACTAACCCCAGGCAAAAATAATACAATAATCAAGATCAATATTCTGAAAACAACTAGCCCCATGCAAACCAATGCAATATTCAAGATCAATACTCTGAAACTAACTAAAATAGCAGATGTAGTTCGGTGCAAATATACAATACCTTGAGAAGATCTGCTTTCATAGTCCGAAACTGCTGATGAGCTCCTGCCTGAAGATGCCCCTGAAGCATGGGAAGGTTGCGTAGGCCCTGTCGTCGGCCGGGCTTGTGAGTCTGCAATCCAACTCGGCGCTGTCATTCCAGGAACAAGCATTTGAAAGAGAGGAAATGGAAGAGTAGCAACAGGTTGGAGAACATTAGAAGGCAATGGAGGAATAATGGTAGCACCCTTGCAAGTTTCAGGGCTTGTGGAAGGTTCCCAATAAGGCATCACATATGGGAAAGAGAACCCCATATGCAATGGCATAGGTTGAGGACTTCTAGCAAGTAGTGGGAAAGGGTAAGGCATCGGTAGAATAGGGAATGATGGGTGTGAAGTGGAAGAGATTTCATTGCTAGTGGGAGGCTCCACGCCATTAGAACTCGAGACCATGACCTCAATATCGTTAGATGTCCTGGAACTCTTATCCTCAATGCAAGAGATGCCCCCGCGATTGCAAGCCTTGTCTCTTTTATCAGATCTAGGCCAATTAAGATTATGATTCTGATGGTACTGATTCTCCTTAGCAGCTCTGTCTTTCTCCCTGTGAGAAGACAATTGGGCTTCAAGGACCCTCTTGTCTTCCTCTTTAGGACCCAAAACGGTGCCTCTAATGGGAAATGGGACGTAGGAAGGAGGCACATGCACAAACCCATTCCGCGCCTTGTTGGGCTGATGAATCGAAGACCTCACCACTCCTTCCTTTTTGGCCTTTTGCAGCTGCTTCTCTTCTCTTTTTTTCCTGGCCTTCTGTCTTCTCAAGGCATGTAATTCTCTCTTCTTCTGATGTTCCAGCATCTCCTGTTCTTGATTGTGTACTACTCCCTCTTCCATTATTACATCGTGCTTCTTCATCTCAAGCACAAAATTAAACGAACCATCATTGTCTCTCTGTAATCCAAATTTAGCGGCACCATCTTCGCTATTCTTCATCTTCACATCAGGATCCCCGCTTGGTATTGCCTTCTCCTTCTTTGCCTTACAGCCATTCGATCCACTTCCTAACGACAAACCCAAGTTCAATTCCATATCTTCGTCAATTTTCTCCACCCGATCATTCTCACAACCCCTCACCATCATCAACCTCTGCAACAAGTCACTAGAGAAAGCAACTGAAGTCCTTGAAAAACCATCCTTGTGATCAGAATCCGTCGTCTGAGCCATCCAACCATGCCCACATTGTCCTCTAAACAAACCCAACTCAGAAAAATTCAAATTCTCCAAATCATAGACCAAAAATAAATAAAAACCATTCAAATGCTTTGATTTCACTGCTTAAATCCACCAACTTCAATTGATTGAACTCTCCAAACGAAATCAACGAAAACACCACATAAAACCATGAAAATTCAGGTTTTAATGAAAAAAACACAGCAATTCAGTCCTCAAAAGCAGAAGAAGAAGACGAAATGAAAAGAACTGAAAGCGAGTAATATAGGAAGAACTGCACAGCCGAGAGACGGACACGAGGCCTACAACAAAAACTAATTCGAGCACCAATTATCCCATCACCACGCCTTCCTCCTCTGCCACCTAAACAATTTAACTCGCTATTCCCATCCTTAGTCCCCACGCCATATTTAGAGACCGCTTATAATTAGCTGCATCACCTGCTTTCCTTGCTAAAGTTAGCGGCGAGGGGGCGGATAAAGAAAAGTCAAACAGATCTGATCGGAGATTGGATGCCATCTTTCACCATGGGCGCCACGTGGTCAACATTCCCGGCTCCAACAAAATCGTCCCGATTCTCGACAGACATAAATGTAAGGCATGAGCAGAGTTCCAGCATGCCTCCATAAGCAAGCAAGTCTTCTATCAGTTGCAGTTCAACAATGACTGTTGCATGGGATTTAATTAGCAATTCATCCAACCTTGTCAAATAACCACATCATTCTCAATGGTTTTATAACAAGAGAGTGAGTTAATATTGTAGCAAACGGACCCTCTGTTTGGCCACATATCTGTAAAAATCCCACAGACAGAAATGTAAGGCATGAGTAGAGTTCCAGCATGCCTCCATAAGCAAGCAAGTCTTCTATCAGTCGCAGTTCAGCTATGACTGTTGCATGGGATTTAGTTAGCAATTGATCCAACCTTGTCAAAGAACCACATCATTCTCAATACCTACAAAATTAGAACAAAACTGGACAGTGGACATGACAGGAATCCCAGCCCCCTAATGATTGAAGCCACAACTGGTCGTCCATGGGTTAAATCTGGAAGTATATTTATTTCAACAACTTGATGAGTTTACGATGTGGTTAGATGTCATAGCAAAGACCAAAGACTAACAATAGTTTGGAGGCTGCCTATCATGCTCTAGCATTATGTGCAGTTATTTTTTTCGCTTAGGGTAGCTTATTCAATGTAAAATAAGAATCCAAGAGGGAGATAAAGAGAGATGAAACAACTAAGCGAAAACAACTAATCAGTTTACATTATTCCTACTTGGAATCCTATGGAATACAATTTGTGTTTCTAACATAAAAAAGGGCATGATTATCAAGATTCAAAATGCAATATCGGACAGACAGTTGTCCTCCTGTTTATCATGAATTATCGCTACAGAAAAACACATTTGAAAAAAAAAAATTCATAAAATGTATCTGCAACCCATCTTTAGAGTATGGAATTGCAATGGTCAAAATACAAGTTTGAGGCCCATCGATATCAGTTCTCCTCTTCCCAGTTTTGTACAGGGCCAATGTAACAGACGAAAACTGCTTAGCGTCTGGATTCTTTGCTAGAGCATCATGTGGTGGGTATATTACTGATTCTGTTCTTGTGGTTTGGTTGCAACTTGCATGAATATTAATTGCTACAAACAAAAAACATTAATAAAATGCATCTTCAAACCATTTTTAGAGCGCAGATTTGCAATGGCCATGTGGTGGGTATATTAGTGATTCTGTTCTTGTGGTTTGGTTGCAACTTGCATGAATATTAATTGCTACAAACAAAAAACATTTGAAGAAAAAACATTAATAAAATGCATCTGCAACCCATTTTTAGAGCGCAGATTTGCAATGGCCAAGATACAGGTTTAAGGCCCATCAAAATCGATTGTCCTTTAACTAGTTTTGTACAAGGCCATTGTAACAGAAGAAAACTGCTTAGCATCTGGGCTCTGTGCTAGAGCATCAGGTAATGGGAGTATTACTGATTCTGTACTTATGGTTCGGTTGCAACTTGCATTAGATAAGTTAGTATGGAGTGAACTAATGTGAAATTGTTGGAAAAAACGACTGGGTACTAACTAAGATGTGACAAGCAGAGACAAAACTTCAATCAGTTTCAATGAAAGCCTGACATTACAGATCTTCTCAATTTGCTTGTTCAATATGCATATTGTTTTGGGGCAAATGCCATGGTCTTAGACAAACAATTATCAACTGCAAAGATGTGATGGGAAGATCAAATATGTCAATGACTCAGTTCAGTGACTTAGGGAAAATAAAAGCCAGAAAACAATGATATAAAGGCTTTCAGCATGTAAACAAATCCAAAGTACGTAAGACCATGTGATCACTCACTTCAGAGGCAATCAGTAAACAGGACTTGCTTGACTGAGGAGATCAAAGTATATAGAAGATTCTCATTAGGGAGATTCTTGAAGACAGAAGCCCTTATGAAATATTTTCAAGATTCAAGTTTAAAATATGTGTTGCGGGTCCAATAGGCCAATGGGTCTAATATGAAGTTAAATATTCTCATTTTATTCATTCGTATGACTCTAAGAGGGGCTAGTGATTCTTCCTGTGATCTGCCCCACACATTATTACAACAAAAGCGTCTGGACTCTCTACTAGAGCATCAGGTGATGGTGATATTTCTGGACTCTCTACTAGAGCATCAGGTGATCGGGATATTACTGATACAGTACTTATGGTTCAGTTGCAACTTGCATTAGATTAGTATGGAGTGAACTAATGTGAAATTGTTCAAAAAAGCGAACAGATTCTAACTAACATGTGACAAGCAAAGAAAAAACTTCAATCAATTTCAGTGAAAGCATCTGACACTGCAGATCTACAGTATGGGGAATTCTCAATTTGCTTGTTCATGCATAATGTTTGGGGCAATTGCCAGTCTTAAATAAACAATTGGCAACTGCAAAGATGCGATGGAAAGATCTTTGTTTTTTATCTGTGGGTGCTTCTGTTTAGTGACTAGTCCTTGAATGCTGGAGAGTGGTTTTCAAAATGCTCTTCAATTTTATTACAAGTTTGGTATATACATGATTTGTTAGTATGTGAAAGACATAAATATAGATCTTGGCACAGTACTTGGCTGTTTTATTAGGTTCTGAGAACAATCTAGTTCATGGTAGTTTACTTTTAAGATCCATGTTGTGCTTGCTATATAATTTAGAAAGCTTATTTTCAGGCTTCCTTGCTGACATCTTATTATGGTAGTGGATGAAGAATTAGGTCGTTTGGGAACTTTGTATCCAACAAAATTAAATTAACTAAAATTAACTGCATGCACGAAACCTTTAGGCAAAAAATTATAAGCAGACTTCCATGCCATTTTGTTACAATTACTCTGTACAGTTTAATTCCTTTGCAAGGAACAATCGAAAATCAAAACAAGTAAATATTGCCATGCAAGTCCTAATCTTGGGATTGCCATGCCTAGCAGCAAAATTCTGCTCTGTGAGCAGAAGAGGCGTGCTTCCGAATTGGATCCTTGGTCACTTACTTTCAAGAACCTTCTTTGGGGTAAGTGCATAGAGACCATCCTTGAACTAAGAATTTTTTCATAAAGATCTAAGATTTTTTTATAACCTTGGCAATTTCATTCCATGGCTGATGCATCTTGATTTGCAGATGGAGATGGATTGACAACTATGTGCCTTTCAGGATGTGAAATGTCTGTACGACCTGAATGCTGCACAAACTCTGCAGGTGACAAGAATGTGCCATGGCACACGCAAACAATACTAACCTCATCTCTGCTATAGCTGTACAAGAATCCACTGATTGTTTTCCCATTTGGGCCTGGTCCAGTAGTTGAAACACAGGGCATTTTGGGCACTGAGGATTGAGCTCGAGGCCTTTTATCATCTTCTGAAATTTTAGGATGACTGGTTTTCTCTGTTGTGGTATTTGAAGCTGATAATTGTTGTGAGGACTTGGGGGAAGACGAGGCTTCTGTGAGTTGTCTTTCGTGTTTGGCTGTTGTCGTTGAAGTTGCCAGTGCAGATTGAGCTGTAACAGAAGGCGCCTTCTCAAGAGTGGCCTCTGTGGATTTAGGAGGTTCTAATTGACTAGAGCCACTCAATTCTGAGGATCCCACAGTTTGATCTGGTGTATTGCTTACAGAAGAAACCCTATGCAAAGGTTTTGAGGCAGACGATGTGCTGGATTGACTCTTAGTATCGTTGCTACTTGTCCCTGTGAAAATAAAAGGATATCTCGTCAGCCCAAATGCTGATGATTGTTAAGTAGAAATCAAAATTTTGCATATGGATTCAACTATTTCAATGAATCTAGCGGCCCAAAAATAGTTACTTCAGCACCTCTCTGAAAGCATTTGTCTCCAATTACTAAGATTTACTCTACTTGAAAGGTTGATAGTTAAATATGTATTTTTAAATGGTTATCTGGAGGAGGAAGTGTATGTGGAACAACCACAAGGATATGAAGTGGTGTCCTCGATTGGGAAACAGTAGGTTTATCACTACTCTACTGAGACTGCTAAGGACGGTATTATTTCTGCTACAATTGCAGAGATGATGCCACGAGAACTCCTTGATGGCATAATTGATTTCATTGAAGTTAAGAAGTCAAACTAAACAACCACATGTCAAAGGCGAGTTTAAGAGACAATTGTCAAGGAAGGGAAAATGAAGGTCTAGGCAGCAGAATCGTTTGGAGTAATTCATAAAAAATCAATGGTGACAATTTATTTGCTAAAAATGTATGTTTCTTTGGCTCAATGCAAAGAATTTAAAGGGGCGGAAAGAGGAGGAGGTCACAGCACATCCCAAAGAGGACGAGGAGGGGAAGGGGGAGGCGTTGGCCGAGCAAGCATGCATATTCATCCGCAACCAATCAGCCAAACATTAACCATCCCTGATGTTAGTGAGAGGGCCACTAACTCTGCATCCATTGGTGATAAGGTTCAAGCTATATAGGTATTGAAGGATTTGTCAAAGTAGTTTTACTCACAACGACTAAGTATACAATATATTCCACCACTTATGAAAGACAGGCGCTGGCCTTTGTGGATCAACTGTTCAAGGGATTGAACAGTAAAGCAACTAACCCAGGCAAAAATAATACAATAATCAAGATCAATATTCTGAAAACAACTAGCCCCACGCAAACCAATGCAATATTCAAGTGAATACTCTGAAACTAACTAAAATAGCAGATGCAGTTCGGTGCAAATATACAATACCTTGAGAAGATCTGCTTTCATAGTCCGAAACTGCCGATGAACTCCTGCCTGAAGATGCCCCTGAAGCATGGGAAGGTTGCGTAGGCCCTGTCATCGGCCGGGCTTGTGAGTCTGCAATCCAACTCGGCGCTGTCGTTCCAGGAACAGGCATTTGAAAGAGAGGAAATGGACGAGTAGCCACAGGTTGGAGAACATTAGAAGGCAATGGAGGAATAATGCTAGCACCCTTGGAAGTTTCAGGGCCTGTGGAAGGTGCCCAATAAGGCATCACGTATGGGAAAGAGAACCCCATATGCAATGGCATAGGCTGAGGACTTCCAGCAAGTAGTGGGAAAGGGTAAGGCATCGGTAGAATAGGGAATGATGGATGTGAAGTGGAAGAGATTTCATTGCTGGTGGGAGGCTCCACGCCATTGGAACTCGAGACCATGACCTCAATATCGTTAGATGTCCTGGAACTCTTATCCTCAATGCAAGAGATGGCCCCGCGATCGCAAGCCTTGTCTCTTTTATCAGATCTAGGCTGATTAAGATTCTGATTCTGGTGGTACTGATTCTCCTTAGCAGCTCTGTCTTTCTCCCTGTGAGAAGACAATTGGGCTTCAAGGACCCTCTTGTCTTCCTCTTTAGGACCCAAAACGGTGCCTCTAATGGGAAATGGGACGTAGGAAGGAGGCACATGAACAAACCCATTCCGCGCCTTGTTGGGCTGATGAATCGAAGACCTCACCACTCCTTCCTTCTTGGCCTTTTGCAGTTGCTTCTCTTCTCTTTTTTTCCTGGCCTTCTGTCTTCTCAAGGCATGTAATTCTCTCTTCTTCTGATGTTCCAGCATCTCCTGTTCTTGATTGTGTACTACTCCCTCTTCCATTATTACATCGTGCTTCTTCATCTCAAGCACAAAATTAAACGAACCATCATTGTCTCTCTGCAATCCAAATTTAGCAGCACCATCTTCGCTATTCTTCATCTTCACATCAGGATCCCCGCCTGGTATTACCTTCTCCTTCTTTGCCTTACAGCCATTCAATCCACTTCCTAACGACAAACCCAAGTTCAATTCCATATCTTCGTCAATTTTCTCCACCCGATCATTCTCACAACCCCTCACCATCATCAACCTCTGCAACAAGTCACTAGAGAAAGCAACCGAAGTCCTTGCAAAACCGTCCCTGTGATCAGAATCCGTCGTCTGAGCCATCCAATCATGCCCACATTGTCCTCTAAACAGACCCAACTCAGAAAAATTCAAATTCTCCAAATCATAGACCAAAAATAAATAAAAACCATTCAAATGCTTTGATTTCACTGCTTAAATCCACCAACTTCAATTGATTGAACTCTCCAAACGAAATCAACGAAAACACCACATAAAACCATGAAAATTCAGGCTTTAATGAAAAAAACACAGCAATTCAGTCCTCAAAAGCAGAAGACGAAGACGAAACGAGAAGAACTGAGAGCGAGTAATATAGGAAGAACTGCACAGCCGAGAGACGGACACGAGGCCTACAGCAAAAACTAATTCGAGCACCAATTATCCCATCACCACGCCTTCCTCCTCTGCCACCTAAACAATTTAACTCGCTATTCCCATGCTTAGTCCCCACGCCACATTTAGAGACCGCTTATAATTAGCTGCATCACCTCCTTTCATTGCTAAAGTTAGCGGCGAGGGGGCGGATAAAGAAAAGTCAAACAGATCTGACCGGAGATTGCATGCCATCTTTCACCATGGGCGCCACGTGCTCAACATTCCCGGCTCCAACAAAATCGTCCCGACTCTCGACACGTGGCTGTGCAGCGCGCGTCCACGGCCTACGGGAGTCACTTCTGTCCTCCGATCCACGTGTCGTCCAAAGGTTTTTATATTTTCTTGTTTTTTTGCTGTTGAAGAAGTTTCTACTCGAAATAGCATAAATCCGCCACGTAAGCCCTGTCAATCGCTCCACGTGGCGAAAAATTCGGACACAGCCAGTTTCGTGCAGTCACGAGCGCACTGCCGGTGGCCCGCCTCCGCCTGCAAAGTGGCGCCCGATGGGCAGACAACCCTTTGCCCCAGGTGTCACAGCCCCTCTTTGGCGGCCACGGTTCTCCACGTGTTAATCTTTCCTAAGCCTGACAGATCAGAAGGGACGGACGCCGCAAGTTCATCCACGTGTCTCTCGGATGTGGCGGCTAGACAGCTGTAAATAGTAGGTGCGAATTATATTGTACGGGACTCATGAAGATAGAGAGTGCCTGTTTTTTCGATTGGCAAAATGGATGACAGTGACAAACTCATGCAAAGACCCCGCGGTCAGCAAGGTATGCTGAGAGCGACATGACATGACATGACATGCCATGCCCAAGGGAAAACAATGTTCGTTGGCAGTCGTTCTCAATTCCCTTGCCACACCACAATGTCTTGCTATTTTAAATGGAGTTTAATAACCACTTCACTGCTGCATTTGCTACTTACATATGCACGATATTGGTTACGTCTGATTCACCATTTAATTTAACGGTTTATAATGTTATTAGTATAAGTAGGTTTAATGGTTAAGAGCATGTGTTTCTTCTTAGAAGGTTATAGATTCACTGTGTAGAGAGGGTCCCTATCCCACAAACAACGAGATCTCATACACCAAATTGGGGGCCTCTAATCCCACAAACAAGGAGGTCTCATACACTAAATTGGTGTCTCGCTTCGTGGTGACCTTTAAAATAGATTATTATTATTATTATTATGGTGTTTATTTAAAGTCATTGCATCGAGAGAAGCCAGGTGCTCTCCAACCCAGTATGGGGAGATCATGTCACGTTAGTCACATTATGCTAGCTGACATAACTAAAAAATATTAAAAAAATAAAAAAAATAAATCGGACTTAAAAATATAAAAAAAACTTGAATAGATCCATTTTAAACTCGTATCTATCAAGTACCGAGACGGATCCAAATGGTAAAAAATGTACACCTCAAGAAATTGGATCCCTCTCGGTGCTTGATAGATCCGGGTTTAAAATAGATCTATTTAAAATAAATCTATGCTAGTTTTAAATCAAGTTCATCCATATATTGTATGTATAAATGGTAATAGTTTTCATGCTTATCTATGTATTTTTTTTCCTAGCGTGAGAACCTCTCCAAACCGCAAAACGAGCATTGTCAATTGCACCACCTGGATATCAAACTCACGAACCGGGGCCAACCTTAATATTGGAAGAGGACATAATCAACGAGAGTACACCCACCACCACAGTTGTACATGAATTTTTTGGGGTGCAGCCTTGCTTTTTAACCACACCTCCCCTGAAGGATTCTAATCTGGACTTCCATTGAGACAGCTATCAAGCCCCATCGCTAGCCCCTGCCCTTATCCCCTCACCATAAAATATACTTATCTATGAATTATACATAAATTATCACATCCAACCTTATTATTTATAATTATATTATTTATAAAAATTTCAACTTTAATGTTGCAGAGAACACACAATGTATGACCATATTCATACTAAGCCTTGCCAAACCATCAAATTCAGCCTCTTCAAGAATTCCATTGGGGCAACCTTTAGTCCCCACCACTTGACCCAAAATAATAACAATTTAGTTCCATTGGGTCAACCTTTAGTCCCCGCCATTTGACCCAAAATAAAAATAGCAACAATTTAGTGATAAGTCATCTAAAGAATCTTTAGAAATGTAACCCCAACTTTGAGGAAGTTGAAGAAATATTTAAATAAATAAAAAGTATATATATTAGTGGTTGTTTTATCATAACTGAAAAGACTGTACTTATATTAAAAAGTATAAATATGTCTGGACACAAAACTATCCTATTCAGTTGTGTACTACTTTGTGTCTATGGAAATCTTTATCATAATTAAAAAATAAGTTTGTTATATTTATTTGAGGGTAATTAAACGTGATAAAAATGTATTAAAGTAGACCTATCTTAATCTTAGATTTATTAAATAGCAATGTAGATCCAAATCCTAGGCTTTATCAAGCGTTGAGATGGATCAAATCTCTAGAGGTGTAAACATTTTCTTATGTATCCATTGATTTGATTCAAACCAAAAAACACATCTTTTTATTTAAGGTCCACATATAATATTTTTATTATTAATATTTAATATTATTTATAGCGGACATATAATATTTTTTTATTTTTTATTTTGTTAGGAACGAACATTGCATCATTTCCCCACACATAGTTTTAAAACCATATGCAAGGCCCTCCTACAACCATGGGTTGTTTAGGAGGCCTTGCACATGGTCTTAAAACCATTTGCAAGGCCCTCCTAAACCATGTACAATAAAACCATGGGTTGTTTAGGAGGCCTTGGGTTTTAAAACCATGTGCAAGGCCAACATTTTTTTGCGGATAATTCAATTTTGTGTTTTTTTCTTGACCCACATATTTTTTTTACGAATAATTAAATTTTTACTTTTTTATTGTTTTGTTAAGTAGGAAGATTACAACATAGCCCTTTTTAGATTGTTTTTGTGGCCTATTAGAAAATTTATTTTTTGTGCCGAGAGGCGCTCTGCAGCCCAGTATGGGAGAGATCTTGTAACGTTACGTAACGTTATTTTTATTAATAACAAATAATTTTTTTAATTATAGGTTAAAATAAATGTCGGCCAGAAAAACCACCTAATATGGGGAAGATGTTGTAATATTCCTACCTAACAAAACAATAAAAAAGTAAAAATTTAATTATCCGTAAAAAAATGGAAGATGTTGTAATATTCCTACCTAACAAAACAATAAAAAAGTAAAAATTTAATTATCCGTAAAAAAATGGAAGATGTTGTAATATTCCTACCTAACAAAACAATAAAAAAATAAAAATTTAATTATCTGTAAAAAAAATGTGGATCAAGAAAAAAACACAATATGGGGGAGATGTTGTAATGTTTCTACCTAACAAAATAATAAAAAATAAAAAATTGAATTATCCTAAAAAAATGTTGGCCTTGCACATGGTTTTAAAACCATTTGCAAGGCCTTCTAAACAACCCATGGTTTTATTGTACATGGTTTAGGAGATGGTTTTAAAACCATGTGCAAGGCCTCCTACATAATCCATGGTTCTATTGTACATGGTTTAGGAGGGCCTTGCAAATGGTTTTAAGACCATGTGCAAGGCCTTGCATATGGTTTTAAAACCATGGGGAAATGTTGTAATGTTCGTTTCTATCAAAATAAAAAATAATAATAAATACTATATGTCGGCCATAAATAATAATAATAATATATGTGGACCTTAACTAAAAAGATATCAATGGATACCTAAGAAGAGATTTGATCCCTCTCGGCGCTTGATAGAGCCTAGGATTTGGATCTACGCTGGTTATTAATAAAAATAACGTTAGGAAAGTGATATTATTTTTTATTTTGTGTTACAAAATCTCTCCCATAATCTTCACTATCACTATTATTTTTTGCCTACATGTTACAAACATTACATCACGTTACAAGATCTCTCCCATAATATTCACTATCACTATTATTTTTTGCCGACATACTACAAACGTTACTAATGTTACATCACGTTACAAGATCTCTCCCATAATATTCAATATCACTATTATTTTTTGCGGACATGTTACAAACGTTACTAACGCTACATCACGTTACAAGATCTCCCCCATACTGGGTTGTAGAGTGCCTCTTGGTGCAATTAAAAAGAATAAAAAAGTGTAAACATGTTGAGTTTTAAAAGCGTTGAGATAAAAATGGATTTATGTTTGATTAAAAATGCACCGTTATATATATATGGTGTTCTTTCTTTTGGTGTTTTGTAGGGTGGAAAATCATAGTTGTGGGGTTATTTTTTATATTGAATCTGAATCTTATTAGGTGATGTCAAAATAGAAAATCGTAAATTTGAGAGCATAAACAACATTTTTTGGGTCAATATATTGAGACTTTGTCTTTTAACATTTTCATTTTGAAGAATTTATTAAGAGCTTTTCGATGACTTAAAGTTTAATAATGTAATTCTGGTTATAAAGTTGTCTTTGGCAAGTTGATTGTTGATTTAACCATTGTAGCACGAAATGGAGCTAGCCATGTATCGAGAGGGTCCAAAACCCTCAATCGATATACTTCTAATATTAAATATTAATCATAAGTAATTACTAGATAATATAGTACAATATTACTATATTTGCAATAGTAAATAAGGAATCTAATCAAAAGTTTACTCATTTAAATACTATAGGCAATTTATATATCGATTCTACTTTATTTTATTTTATTTTTATGTTGTTTTTTTCTATTAGAGGCTTTTATTATAAGTTTATGTATGTATGTGATAAATTTAATTTAATCATTATTGTTAACCTCGTTCTTATTTCACCTAAGCTAAACATTGTCCTCTCTCATGGCTCATAAGTGTGAGGATAGTGATCATCGACATTAAGGTTAAAGGTTGACCAGCATTATGTACCAAGTAGTACAACGTTAAATGCAATACATGTTGCAATATATACAATTACATGTGAAATTCTTTTATTATAAGCATGTATATCCCAACATATATTTCTTTTATCGTTATATTTTTGTTGTTTATTGATTGCCTTAAAGTTTCATTTCAATGTACTCACTTGTGATATATGTAATCATATGATATACCTACAATGAAGTAGTGTTGTTGTGCACATACACCATAAAAGTTATAGTGTTGGTTGTTGATCATTGGCATATGATCATAGTTCCATGTTAGGGTTAAAATCCCATGGCTATATGAGTTTTCATGCCCATTTGTTCATCACATGCATAAATTTTAAGGAACATCCAACCACATTTAATGAGATTTATTGTCTTCATGGCTAATAACAATAGTTATTTCTAGTCTATCTAGTTGTGATTCATAATATTTCCATGGGAGTCTACCATAATTAATCTAGGTTTTAATTACTTTTGTAAGGTAAATACAAGAGACAAAAATATACTAGTGTGGATCCATCTTGTAATGTCCTTAGTTTTGACCCTTGACATAAACTATGTAAATGATGTAATATCATTGATGTAATTTATGGAACATGGTGAGGAGCTCAAGGAAAAGGCCCTACCATGGACATCCTAAATGTATATGTGTATATCAACTAGTAATGTGGTTAGTAAACCATACATTGATCAAGCACAGTAGTATTATAAATGTGATGTACATGTGCATGATAATAATAATAAATTCACAACTGACTTTGCAATGCAATAAGAGCAAGGAACATGATTATCCTAAGGTTAGGGAGGGACGTATGAAACCTATGAAGCTAGTAGATGAGAGCCAAGTGTCCTAGAGAGGATCGAGGAGCCATCAGATGTTGATTGATGCTTCAACCACCATAGTACTAAGTGGATATCACCACATGTAGTATTTTAAGAACAATCTAGAGGGTTTAAAACCTTATTTCTAATTAGAAGTTAGGGAATGAAAAACCCTAAACATAATCAAAAGTTAGGGAATGAGAAAACCTTAAACTTAGTTAATAGGGGTGTTAAACTCTCATTGGTCAAAATATAGATGGATTCTTTTCCATTTATAATGATCTTATGTTTCATAGTTTCATATTGCAAAGAAGTGAGTGAGATATCATAGTAGAGAAGAAAAAGAAGGTGACCTAGTAGTAGTCTATCTATCACATGTCAAAATGTATATTTGCTCCATAGTGAACCAATCTTTCTTTATATTTTACATTGTAAATTTGATAATAAAAAGGGAAAGGTAAATACCTTAGCTAGTACTACAGTTTCTCCCTTATGGGTTTCACCAAGGTAAATCTTGGTGTTTCCAATATTGCAGTATATTCTTATTTTTTAGATGGTTTTTCGTTGTGAAAGTGGTATGCTTTTAACATTGGATCTTAATTGTAGGTAATATTTATGAGTAGAGTATAATCTCACTACATTTGCAGTAACATAGAAGATATTGTTGTCACAATCTATCCATTCAAAAATCCGAATCAAAGAAATGCTAGCTTATTTTTATGTTGCCAATTTTTTTGGCATTAGGGGCTTCCATTTTAGTCTATCCATGCTTGTGACTCATCTCTTCCACCTCTAGCTATAGAGTGCACGTCTCTTCATGATTGTTGATTCAACCATTTTAACACCAAATGGAGCTAGCCATGTATTGAAAGAGTAAAAAACCCTGACCCTGCTGTAAAGATCAAGGAATGTGAAAATTCTAAAGCTAAACCTACTGATTATTTGGAGGCATTAAAAACTCAACACTTAGGAGAGAGAGATAGAGGTTACATTTCAATTGTAATGATTTTTTGTTCCATAGTTGTCGAATGCACATGAGTGAGTGAAGTGTCATTGTGATTGATTAGAAGAAGTTGACCTTGTAGTAGTGTATCACATGTCACAATGTCTATCGGTTCCATCGTGAGTCAATCTTTCTTTATATTTTGCATTGTAAATTTGAGAATAAAAATAAAAAGTTAAAGACTTTATTTATTACCAGAGTTTTTCCCTTGTAAATTTCTTCAAAATATATCTTAATGTTATTAATGTTCTCTTTTTATAATTTTGTACTATGTTTTTAATTTTCATATTAAAAGTGGTACAGTTCTAATATTAAAAATTAATCATAAATAATTACTATAATATTTAGTATTGCAAATAAGAAATATAATCAAAAGTTTACCATTCAAATGCTCAAAACAATATATATCCATTACACTTTACTTTATTAAAATTAAATATACTTTACTATGTTTTTTTAAATTCATACTAAAAATGGTACACTTCTAATATTAAAAATTAATTATTTATGGTACGCTTCTAATATTAAAAATTAATCATAAATAATTACTACATAATATAAAATGATATTTACTATATTATGTAGTAGTAATAAGAAATCTAATGAAAAGTTTACCCATTCAAATACTCAAAGCAATGTATATATCCATTTTACTTTACTTTAGTTTATTTTTCTTTCCCGTTAAAGGATTTTATTATAAGTTTATGTATGCATGTAACATTTAATTTAATCCCTAGTGTTAACCTCATTCTTATTCCACCTAAGCTAAACATGGTCCTCTCAAATGGCTCATAAGTGTGAGGATAGTGATCATCGACATTGAGGTTAAAGGTTGACCAGCATTATGCACTAAGTAGTGCAACGTTAAATGTAATACATGTTGTAATATACACAATTACATATGAAAAACGTTGTAGTGCAACGTTAAATGTAATACATCTTGCAATATACACAATTACATATGAAAACCGTTTATTGTATAGCATGAGTGGGCCTAATGGTTAAGAGCATGTGTTTCCTCTTAGGAGGTCACGGGTTCAAATCCAGAGGGGGTAGTGTATGTACACCTCTGTAGACTTTAGAAGTTAAATCGCTGCGCAGAGGGGGGTCCCTTGTCCCACAAACAAGGGGGTCTCATACACCAATTTGGTGTCTCGCTTGGCGGTGACCTTAAAAATAGATTATTATTATTATTATTATTAGTAACTATGTATATAGTAACATATTTTTTTTCATTGTTACATTTTTGTTGTTTATTAATTGTCTTAAAGTTTCATTTCAACGTACTCATTTATGATCTATGTAATCACATTTCTTTTATTGTTACATTTTTGTTGTGTATTGATTTTCTGAAAGTTTCATTTCAACGTACTCACTTGTGATCTATGTAATCATATGATATACCTACAACGAAATAGTGCTCTTGTGCACATCATAACATAAAATTTATAGTGTTCTTGTGCACATACACCATAAAATTTATAGTGCTGGTTGTTGATCATTGGCATATGATCATAGCTCCATGTTAGGGTTAAAGTCCCATGGTTATATGAGTTTTCATCCCCATTTGTTTATCACATGCATAAATATTAGGGAACATCCAACCACATTTAACGAGATTTATTGTCTTCATGGCTAATAGTAATAGTTATTTCTAGTCCATCTAGTTGTGTTTCACAATATTTTCATGGGAGTCTACCATAATTAATCTAGGTTTTAAATACTTTTTTCAAGTAAATACAAGAGACATAAATATACCAATGTGGATCCATCCTGCAATGTCTTTAGTTTTGACGCTTGACATAAACTATGTAAATGATGTAATATCATCGATGTAATTGATGGAACATGGTGAGGAGCTCAAGGCAAAGGCCCTACCATGGACATCCTATATATATGTGTGTATATCAACAAGTAATGTGGTTAGTAAACCCTGCGTTGATCAAGCACAATAGTATTATAAATGTGATGTACATGTGCATGATAATAATAAAGAATTCACAACTGACTATGCGAAGCAATAAGAGCAAGGAGCATGATTATCTTAAGGTTAGGGAGGGGCGTATTAGTAGATTAGAGCCAAGTGTCCTAGAAAGGATCAAGGATCCATCATATGTTGATCGATGCTTCAACCATCATAGTACTAAGTGGAGATCACCACATGTAGTATTTTAAGAACAATCTAGAGGGTCCAAAACCCTATCCCTAATTAGAAGTTAGGGAATGAAAAACCCTAAACATAATCAAAATTTAGGGAATGGAAAAAACTTAAACTTAGTTAATAGGGGTGTTATACTCTCAATGGTCAAAATATAGAAGGATTCTTTTCCATTTGTAATGATAATATGTTCCATAGTTGCATACTGCAAAGAAGTGAGTGAGGTATCATAGTAGAGAAGAAAAACAAGGTGACCTTGTAGTAGTCTATCACATGTCAAAATGTTTATTTGCTCCATAATGAACCAATCATTCTTTATATTTTACATTGTAAAATTGATAATAAAAGAGAAAGGTAAAGACCTTAGTTAGTACTAGAGTTTCTCCCTTATGGGTTTCACCAAGGTAAATCTTGGCGTTTTTGGCATGTGCTTTCCAATATTGCAGTATATTCTTATTTTCTAGATGGTTTTTCATTGTGAAAGTGGTATGCTTTTAACATTAGATCTTAATTGTAGGTAATATTTGTGAGTAGAGTATAATCTCACTATAATCTCACTATATTTGGCAGGTAGAACTTATACGTAGAAACTGGTGTACTATAAGTAATCTCTTGTTTACGAAACATTATGGTTCATAAAGTTTTATTGAATCAAATGAAAATATAAACCAAATCTTTCAAACCTAATTCATAATGATTCAAATAATGACTAAGTTAGGCTGATTCGAAGTAGCAAAATAAATCCATAATATGAAATGTTAATTCAAATTATTAAGTCACTGTCATAAACTAAGTTAGCCACTTTCAATTTACCATTATGATCATAACACAAAGATTTTTCATTTGATAATACGAAATGAAATCAAAGGTAATTTTTAAAATCATATTTACAATGCTAAGTTTATTTATTTACAAAATTTAAAACATGACTTATATATGACCATTATAATATGAATATTCACTAAGGGTTAAAATGAATTATAAAATAAATTATTCAACCCTAAGGAAATATATATAAACATGTAACTTAGTCATAGAAAATCATATCTTAATCATCATAAAAATTTCAAAAATAAAAATAAAAGAAACTAAAATAAAAGACAAAAATGAGAAATAATGAAATCCAGTTAAAGCAGTGTTAATCAAATAATAAAGATAAGCAGTGAATCGATTTATAAAATCATTCAAAATAGTCATGAAAATTAATTTCATTTTAACAACTGCTAGAATAATTGATTTGTAAAACGACAAGGTTGAATTTAAAATCTATTCCCTAAACTTACTTTGATCATTAAACCCCTTTCAATTGAGAGTACCTTCAGAATCAAAGATTCTGAAGGCACTCTTAAATAATTTTGTGATAAATTATAAAAGAGAACTGATCAATTTTATTCAATCAAAGTAGAAAAAATTTGAGAGGGTTGTTGCCCACTAATAGTAGGTCATTAGCAGGACACGTTTCAGTGTCAAAGTACAGTTAATGATCTGTATTTTTTTAAAAACTTCCCTAACCAAATTGAAGAATCTTCCATAAGCTTCTTGTGTAATACTTAGTATTATATAAATCTTTTTATTCTTCCATAATTAACTGTAATCAACCTTAAATAAGTTGTTTTTGTGAAGCCTCCGCGTTCTGCGTTGTGTGATCCAAATTTGTTAAGCAAAAGGAGGAGCAAAATATCCCTAGTCTATTAATCAAAATGAGGAGCAGAAGAAGCTTCGAGTCATGAAGATACAAGATTTTTCGACCTTGACCACAAAAGACTCTGGTCAAGAACTTATGTCCTTAGCGAAGTTCCTCGTGCTGTGTTTTGTAATTCAAGCCGGTTGAGTGAAAGGAGGAACATACAAAGGTTAGAGTTGTGGGGCCATAACATTTTCAAGGGTTTGGCAATGGAATATCTCAGTAAGATAAATAAATTGTGTCCAAAGCGAAGCTCTTCAAACTGCAAGGCCTTAATATTTTAACAGACTAGGTAGCATAAGATCTTGAGAAAATCAAGACATTAGAGGAAATTTGAGGTCTAAAATGGGCCTCCTAAGGAAAATAATAAAATAATAGTTAAAAAATTAAAATAATAGTTAAAATAACGAAATAATAGTTATTAATTTTGGAGGAAGAATGAAAAAAACTACTTTTTGTGTTCGTATTTTCGACATATCTCCTTGTGTTTTTACTCAAAGTCTGAGAGGGAGAGCTTGTTGGATGCGGAATTTAATTCCACATCCAACGAGTACCCACACTGCATACTTTTGATGGACCCCGCTACCCCAAAAACAAGAAATACCTGAAAAAACGTGATGATGATGTCATCATCACGTTTTTTCAGGTATTTCTTGTTTTTGGGGTAGCGGGGTCCATCAAAAGTATGCAGTGTGGGTACTCGTTGGATGAAGAATTAAATTCCGCATCCAATGAGCTCTTCCACTTGAAATTTGAGTAAAAACACAGGGAGATATGTTGAAAATACGAACAAAAAAATAGTTTTCTTTTATGACAAATATGTCAATTCAACCATTATGGTTGACTCATTTTATTGAAATTCTATTGGTTATTGAATTCCAACTCACAAAATTTATTTTTGGTGCGTTTTCTTATAAGGCCCATTTTAGACCCCAAATTTCCTTGTGTATTTAGCGAAGCTTCTCGTCCTGCATTTTTTTATTGAAGTCGGTTAACCCAAAGGAGCAGCAGACAAAAGTTAAGGCCGTAATATTTGCAAGATATCGGAAAAGGAAATTCTTGTGAAAAAAAAACATTTGTGTCCCAAGCAAAGGTCGTGGTCTTTATCCTTGTAATCCAAAACCGTTAAACTTGAGGAGGAGCAGAAAAAAGGTTCAGAAAAAGGTTCGATTCACAAGGCCGCAAGATTTTCATGAACTCCACAGTGACAATGATTGTCAAGAAGAATTTGTGTTTGAAGCAAAGCTTCCGTTCCTGCATTGCAAGATTTTCCCTAGATTTGAGTTGCAAGAAGCAACACAAGTACTATTTCGGGTTGAATATATCTAATTGGGATACTATTATAATTTATTCTTCCCCGTATATGCATAAACTTATGGCTCTTCCCATATACATCATACCTATGGGAAATATGCATAAACTTATAAGTGAAATGATATAATGCCTACTCGCAATGAATATGAGGTTGGTCCGTATTCTATACCTAATTTTTTAGAATAGTAACGGTCTCTCCAAAACCGTTTTCTTTATATGAATTTATGCAATAGATTTGATGTGATTTAGTTCGAACTCATAGTTTTGTTCATGGTTCACCATGCTCTGTCTCCATCTCATAATACTTTTTGTTGGATTTTGGCAAGGTTTTTTTCTTATTTGTTTGTTGGATTTCGGCGAGGGCAGAGAGGGATGCCAAGAAAAGGGTGTTTTTCCAAAACAAAGAATATCAGGACTGGATTCATAGTAAATAATTTTTATTCATTCTCACAACATTTCGATTTTATTTGGATTCCTATGTTGACTCTCTCTTTTATTTATTAAATGTAATAACCTTTTCTTTTATTTATTAAATTTAATAAATACAGGTGGCTGCTTCGCATACGCCATAGACAGATGATGAGGTGCACGATGAAATTTTGAAGAGGACCTTCCCTTATATAACACCTTTGGTGTAATTAAAGGGAAACTCTATCCTATCTTGACAATATGTTACATATACCTCTATCCAATTTGTGGATTACTCCATCCCGCTTCCCATGTGTAGGAGTTTTTTTTCCGTTCTATGGGATACGAATGGAGAATACATATACCTTATATTTTGTTAAGTGACCCTCCCTTGCATCATGAGGAGCAAAAAAAATTCAAGGAAGACTAGGTCACAAGGCCTATTAACTTAGAGACAAAAGAATTAATGAAAAATATGGAGGTTTATATGGACACCAAAATTGAACCACTATTTCGGTTGAAAGATGAGTGGGAAGACTTTAAAAAAAAAAGTGAAGGAATAAGTGGCCCAAGTTATTTTTCTCAATTACATCATTCATCAAATAACACAAGTTCACCCAACAAGGTTATACAAAAAATAAAAATAGATGTACAAAAATTGATGGCGAAGACGATAAAAAAGAAATAAGATGGATTAATAAACTTGAACATTATTTCAACATATATTGAATTAATTATGACAAAGATGAAAAATCAACATCGTGTCAATGTACTTGGAAATAGAAACTTGTCATTGGCTTCTATGGTGGAATTCCAAATCTTAGGGATTGACAAGAGATTGGGACACCTTCAAAAATAATTTTTTTAAATGATTGCAAGATATAGAAGAAGATGAAGTCTACACTCAACTCACTTGATTGCTATAATAAGGGATAGTGGAGGAATGTTTTTAGTGATTTACATGCACTAGCCACCCATGTTGATGACATATATGACAAGCAACTACTACAAATTACCATGTCAGGGTTTAAATCGAATGTAAGGAACAAGATAAAAGTACTAGATGTCAAAGATACTGAGCAAGCACACCAAAAATATAACTCATTGAATCAAAACAAATTTCCTACCAACTAACTCCTTATTCTTAGTGTGAAGAATCAAGTTCAAATATATTCCTCCTCATTAGAGACAAATAAGGATAATAATAGGTGCTTTAGATGTAATGCTCCAAGTTGAAGTCTAGGAAATAGATGTAATGACAAAAGGTTATACCTATGTGAGAGAAATAATCAGAGTGATAGATACAAAGATGAGGAAGTTGGGGATATATCTTATTTTGAGGAAGAAACAAATAAATAGGAATCAAGGAAATAGAAGACCACTACAATACTCTTTATCACCACAGTTACAAACATCTCACATCCCCAAACTCTTAAGGTGTTTGGATACATAAAGAAAACAAAACTAAATGTTCTTATATATAAAGAAAGCTCAAATAATTTTATAGATACAAGAATATCGAGACAATTAAACATGTTCATCTACCCTACCTATGACTTCCAAATCATTGTACCAAGGGATAAGACTAGTTCTTATGATGGAAAGAGCCAAAAAGTAGATTTATCTATCAATGAATACAAACTAAAGCACCTCATGCATGCCGTGAGGATTGGAGGAGTAGATGTGGTCTTACAATCCAATGGTTGGGCCCACTTGGAACAATGGGATTAAATTACAAAACAATTTCTAATATTATTTGAGAATAGGAAAAAATATAAGTTTAATGGAATTGAATGCCCACCTCCCTATATAGTCTTGTATAATAAGATAAATACATTGACTAAGAAGGTATTCCAAGATTATATTTTACATTGCTATTCGATGGAAGAATATCTTGATGATGCAGTTGATCCAAGAGGAATATATAAGATGATTGGGATATTTAATACCATTTTTCAAGACCCACCTCATGGTCTTCCTATAGAGCATTCAAGAGATCACATCATAGAATTGATCCCTAGTTCAATCTCGATCAGGAGAAAATATTCTAGATAGTCTCATAGGAATAAAGAAAAAATTGAACATTTAGTCCAAGAATTATTGGATTGTGACGTTGTCACGAGAAGAAAGTGTCCCTTTTCAACAGTAGTCATACTTGTAATAAAAAAGGATGGATCCCATAGACTTTATGTCTAATACCATTCATTAAATGAAATTACCATTAAAGATAAGTTTCCGATTCTGATTGTGAATGAACTATTGGACAATATTCACAATGCTAAGTATATTTCCAAACTAGATTTGAAGTCAGGTTATTACGATATAAGAATGCATGAAGAGAACATTTATAGGACTAATTTTTTTACTAATGAGGGAATGCATAAATTCCATGTCATGTCATTTAGTTTATCCAATTCCCATTCTACCTTCCAAGCAGTGATCAGTTCCCTATTTCCTCCATACTTGTGGAATTTTGCTCTTTCATTCTTTGATGATATCCTTATTTACTACACGAATTGGAACCAACACCTTAAGCATGTCAAGGAAATATTAAATCTATTACAATAAAATAAGTTCTATGCAAACATGTCCAAATGCAGTTTTGGAAAGGAAGAGATAGAATTCCTAGGCCACGTGGTATTAACCAAAGGAGTTAAGGTAGACAAAAAATATTGTGGCAGTTTCTAATTGGTCTAACCCAAAAACAATCAGATCCTTACGAGGGTTCCTATGATTGACATGTTGTTTAAAAATATTTGTTAACATCTATGCAAAGATTGTTGGGCCATTAAAAACACTATTGAAAAAATATTCCTTTAGGTGGGATGACAAAGTCGAGGCCTATTTTAAGAAGATGAAGTCGCTAATAACTTCTGCTCATGTTCTGGCTACCCCTGGTTTCACCAAACCATTTGAACTTTAATGCGATGAATTTGGCATAGGTATATAAGTTGTACTCCTGTAGGATGACCACCCCATTGCTTTATATAATAAAAAACTAAAACCAAGGGAGCAGGAGAAATATACATACGACAAAGAGATGTTGGCAATCATTCAGGCTTTGGTAAATAGAAGCAAAACTTGTTGGGAATTCCTGGTCAAATAGACCATAGTTTGAAATATTTCCTAAACAAAAAAATCCTATAATGAGAAAAACAAAAATGGGTGAGAAAAATCCATGTTTTTTTATTTCAAGATTCTTTATAAAAAGGGAAAGGAAAATTTGGTTGTCGATAGCTTATCAAGGAAGGATGAGGGAAATTCTACACTATGCTCTATTTCAGTATTTATTTTTGAATGGATCATAGATGTTCAAGATGAGAATGTGAAAACCCATAGATATAAAAACTAATTGAGGAAGTTAGAATTAATAATTCAACAAGCTCAAATTTTACTTCGAAAAATGATATAATATTGTACTAAGGAATAATATATTTACATAACTATTCCAAATTCAAGATCTAAATATTAAAAGATAATCATGATTCCTGCATGCCATGTTGGATTATTCAAAACATACTACAACATTCGACAATCCTTATTTTGGAAAGAATGAATATATAAAGTCAAAAATACGTGACAGAGTGTGACATATGTCAGAGCCAAATGTTTGAATAAGTTGTGCTGTCAGGTTTCCTCTTACTCCTTTATTTTCCAAATAAAAAAATGGTTAGAGGTATCGATGGAATTTATTATTGGTCTCCCCAGCTATGATGGGAAGGATAGAATATTTGTAATTGTATACATAATAACCAAATATTCTCACTTCATTGGAATATCATCCAAATCTAAATCCAATCAAGTTGTTGATATTTATGTAAAAATATCTATAGGACCCATGGGTTACAAATGATTATCATTAGTGACAGGGATCCCAAGTTTACTAGAAAGTTTTGGAAGGAGTTATTCCACTAGGTTGGGATTACCTTAACAATGAGTGCTTCATACTATCCCTCTAAAAATGGAAAAACCAAAGTGGTAAGTAATTTCCTCGAAGGGTACTTGAGGAATTTTGTAAATGCTTAGTAATACACAATTGTATAATTGGTTACATCTTGAAGAATTGTGGTATAATACGACATATCATACTTTAGAAAAAATGAATCCTTTTGAATCCTTATATGGTTATACACCACCACCAGTTAAGGACTATGTTGTCAACAATTTCAAAATTCATGCTGTGAAAAACTACTTAGATACTTTTGATGAAAACCCTACATATCCCCAAGAATCATCTTCAAATAACAAGGAATTGAGTCAAACAACAAGACACCACGAAGATGAATGATCGTGAATTTGGTATTTGGGATTGGATATATGTGTGACTCCAAACATACAAACAAAAATCACTAAAAAAATATAAGAAAAATAAGCTTGCACTCAAGCCTTTTGTTCCTTACCAAATTAGAAGACGAGTAGGCCAAGTAGATTAGGCCCTAGATATTCCTAACAATGGGAGGCTACATGATGTTTTCCATGTTTCATGTTTGCAGAAGAAAATGGGTCCAACAACTAAAATACAAACATAACTACCCATTTTGGATGAAGAAGGGGAGATGATGGCGATTCCTGAAGGTATCTTAGAAGTCCTTCATTCATGAAGTGTCAATGAGTTTCTTATCAGCTAGAAGAAGCTCTAAGAATATGAAGTCACCTGGGGGAATGAGGATTTGAGATCAAAAGGTTTGTATTTATCTATTCTTTGAGTAAAATTCATTTTAGGAAGTGATGACTTGTAATATAACTAAATTATGTGTTAACCATTAATTAATATATTCATTTATTGGGTCGGGGGTCACCAATTCATGAGAGAAGGGTTTAACCTCTTGTGCTCCATTGTATTCATCCAAGGGATACTCTTTGTAATGAAATCATTGAATGAATAATAATATGCATATTTTATATTCATTTCCACCATGTTCAAATATAGAAATGTCATTCTAGTAAATATTTAGTCTAATTCCTTTTATTTTTATGATATACCTTATTGATCTTAGGATATGATAAACATCAGTATCATCAATATATTTTTTATTCTTATTCAAATTCTATAGATCCAATCTAAATTTGAAAGTATTTATTGAAGTCAAGAAGAAACCTGGCTTTTATTTGTATAAATACTTTGGTACAAGTGATCCGTTGGATCTCAACTTGTGTGCATTAAAAAGTTTTAAGAATGCTCATAGTAAGTTTGCTCAACATATGAAATAGCTTTTAACATATTTAAATGGAGACTGTAAACTGAGATGAAAAGCAAACTGAATAGAAATGAGAAACAGAGAATGAAAGATGAGAGTCACAAACACATAAGTTGTTAACGGAGTTCACCCCCTTCACTGGGCTACGTCTCCAGGTCCCTCCCCAATGTGTACTGATCCAATTAATATCTTTAAAATGGTACAAAAATGGTTCTGGAAACAACTTCAGCAACTGTAAACAGAATGCTGTACAAAGTCTTCAAGACTTCTCTTATGGAAATTACAATTGGCCTTCAGGAGCAAAGAAAACCAACTTATAACAGAGATTAGTCGACTTCCACAGGAGCAGCATCTGGGCAAATTTACAGCAAAACTCTCCTCCTCTTCATTGGCTGAATCCCCGGTTATAAAGTTGCAGGTCGCCTGTTCAAACCCGAGCTTGGTGCTTCTGTTCTATCTTTGGATGATTCTCAAAACAGAAAAAACGATGTTCTGTGCTCTAAACAAGCTGAGTCTCCCCCCCCCCCCCCCC